>NNCF01128326.1:293742-387261 GCA_002313205.1 Laupala kohalensis | reverse complement strand
ACATAATTAATATGTTACCTTGCGGTGAGGTTCACCGCAATTTAAGATATTTCTATGTGTTTCTGAAATAGAATGTTTTTAAGAATATTTTCGAATAGTAAACACAAAAAATTCAAGTATAATAATTTTATGAGCAGCCTTTTATACTGACTTACGAAAATGTTGAAATATTATATATTACCTACTACATATTTGTGTGATACAACAATAATCGTAATTATCTTAAAATTTTCAAGTGCTTCTAAATGATTCATAATGGGAAAAAAACTCACATCTTCACTTTTTATGAGTTTTCATCTATGAAACGTTCGGACATATGCATGAATTCGGATATTTGTTCAAATTATCGAAAAAATCTAAAATCAAAGACGACGTATTTTGCGTTTTTAATTTAAAAAATTACATTGTTTTCACAGTTTTGACGTTGAAGAGGAGCTTGAAACTATGAATATACGGATTTACAGAGATTACTAACCTTGAAGAAGATAAAAATTCACATATGGGGTATTGAACGTGGATTGAACAAGCAAAGAAAACTTCCGCCTCTCAAAATATTTCTTTTAAATTAAATTAAATTTATTTATTGTCAAAAAACAGTACAAACTGCGTATGACCACGTGGAGGAAAAAAACTAATTTACTCTCCGGAAGCAAGCAAGGGACCATCCCATCAATTCCGATCTGGGTGATATATACTTTTTCAAGTTATTAACAGAAATATTAAGTGCTTTTTCTCGGTGATGCCTAGTTGTCGGTTTCTGGGCTATTGACGATTGAGTGCGATGTGCATTAGGGTTTGGTTAAAGAGAAATTATTTATATGAAAAACTTATTCAAAAATAAATTATAGAGTGTTGCTTATAGAAAATTGGCTGCTTTAAAAAAAATGGTATCAAATTTGAAGTTCGATTTTTTTTCGAACAAGCAAATAATGAAAGATAATTTTTTTAATTTTGAACGACTATAATTTTTTTCAAAATTGTATTAAAAGTAGCTTATAATAAAGTTAATATATTCTACATTTTATTGTACGATCAGTATTGACATAGAATATAGAGAACTTAAAGTTGCACGGGGTGGCTCAGAACCCCGTACTTAATACNTATATATGGTGTTCCATTACACAGACTTATTTAAAAAGTAATAAATATTCTTTCGTATTTTATAAGGTAGAATACAATAAAAATAAAGTTTAAGGGCAGTGTTTATTTTATTTTTATATCTTTGACTAGTAAATTCTAATTCGTTTTAACTGTGAGACCGCAAGAATGATGACAAAACTATTTGTTCCGGAAGTGAGGACTGAGCGAAAGCGAAATTGCACTAAAATTCTTAGTTGTTGAATACCTTTTTTGTTGCTGTTGTGAATTGCAGTTTGAGGCAAAGACGCATTCGTCCACTCACATAATATTTTAGGAGTGTGATTGACCTCTTGATCAACCACACTCTTGAGCATGTCTTTGACGCATCATATGGTTGGTTAAGACGAGCAATGTGAGGCGGAAAATTTGTCCTGCATAGTAATTTTTTTTTCGTAGCTTACAAACAAAGGACAGACATGGATGACAATTGAGTTAGTGAATCGTTTTTTTTGGTGGGGGGGAGGCTTTACGGCTCGTCGACATCGGGGTCATTAGAGCACTAAAATTCTGTACATACGCACTAGGGAGAGCCAACATGACTCTCCCCGCGTGTGGGACTCGCCGAATGACTCAACCATACCCACTAAAAACCCTTCTGAATTACAATATATCAAAACATATCTCAGAACATGCATCAAATCATTACAAAAAATGAGGAAAATGAAAGATACCCTAGCCCTAATGGCGTCGGGTTCGAAAATAAGAGGTGACCAAGGAAGGTCAGGAGAGAGAAAGGAAGGAGCCTTGCACAAGAAAGTGGAAGTATGCGAGGCTCAGCTCGGGACCCCGTGTTTGCCAAACACGTACTCACTAGATGTAAGTCCCCTGTTAGTGAATCAAGATGCAAAAGATGTTAAGAGAGAAAATAAAGGATAGAGAAGCCTTGCAATGACAATGTGATAGGCAAGGTGGTCAGAAAACCGATGCTCAATAAAAAATGAAAAAAAAAATGAAAATGAGTTTTGCATATTAAAGGGGATGGAGAGAGAAATGAACACGATGGTCTCATTGTGCAATATTCCTTGGCGAAGGATTTAATATCCGAAACGTTGGCTGATAAGGAGTTTTTTTAAATTTCCCTTCATCCCTACATAGAAATATGAATCGAAGGCAAATTTTCAAGTATTTCACGGCAAACGTAAAATTGCTGTATTACAAAGACAAAGACACAAGTTTGCCCCACCGGTGGCGCAGGTGGTAGTGTTGTCGCTTCTCACCAATTCATCCCGGGAAAATTTGTAGCTTTTCACATTAATCTCCCAGTTCATATAGCTGTGACTACTGAAAAACCAACCTTCCTTTCTCTATCCAGCTCCTCCTAATATCAATAACTAACCACTTCCACTTAATAACCACTTCTACTGACCCCTCCAAGTTGTTGGTAAACCCAGCTAACCGACCCTACCTACTAACAATGACCACCCAACTCCTAACACCTATTGCTCCATGTAGATAAGCTTCAATAGCACGCTACATTTCCCATTTACAAATACAACAATGCAAAAAAAGAAAAAGAAAAAAAAAGACACACGTGTAGTCCGCAAAAGAAAAAAAAAGTTATATGCGTTCATTTTTAATAAAAATACTGCGAATAAATCTATTACTAAATAAATAAACTTTATTGTCAAAAAACAACAACTGCAAGCTAAGTAACTTAGTTTATTATCTACGTTACTCGTCACTAACTCGTTACTATTTAAAAGTTACTCGGAACTAAGTTACTCTTTGGAAATAAGCAAAGGACCATCCCATCAATTCCGATCAAGGGCCCAAGGGCAGTGGCGGATGTATTACTTATAAAACAGGATTGCTTGTATTGTTATCCATTTATTATTCCAAAATGAATCGTAGATATTATATACAATGAAAATTCGATATTAATAAGAACAAAAGTTTTAAATGTCATTCCCGTATATGGAAGTTCCGCCATTACCCGGAGGAAAACCGGAGAAAAACCCGAGTCAGGATGGGGCTACAGAGATAATGTAAACAACCGTGCCAAGATTGCGTACAGTTAGAACCAATTATAAATACGAGTAAAAAGGATAAAAAACAACATGCATGAAATAAAGAATTTAATCAGTATCTAGAGTACTACAACAATAGTTTGACAAAGTATAAGAGAAATTAACTTCACTTACATCATCCGAAATCATATAGAAAACAATATTTATGGGAAAATTGAATATCTCATTAATTTCTTTTATTAAAATCCGTAAATTCTTTCACATTTTAGGAGCAATAGTGCTTTAGAAAACTTTTAACCGTGGATATGAAGGGATTCAATTTATTAATATCTTTTATAGTTTTTGGAAGCGAATTATAGAAAATTATTCCTGAATAATATTGCTTTTTTTAAAATCAAAGAATGGTCCGCCAGGACGATGAAATGAGGTGTTGTGCTCGAGAACTAGACTATTTCGAAAAAATATTGTGATCTATCGTCTGATTTTGAACATTTTTCCGAAGAGTAGATGATATTTATATGATAACTTAAATTTATCTAATATTTTCTAGAGAAATCTGGGACATCTCTCCTTTGTGAGTGACTTGTGACGGTCAAACTTACGTACGAAATTTCATGCTTTCATTGGGAAAAGTTTCGTAATACGCATTGTTTGCTGAAGAATTGCAATACTACCAATGTATAATTTTTACGGCAACTCTCTCCGATTGGCAAGAAAATACGGTTATCATCGTAAGAGACTTATTTTGAATTATATTTATTTTACGAAACATAGAAATGGATTACAAAATAAAATAGGTATGGAATTCTTAATTGCAAGAAGCAATGAAAATAGAATAAAAAACACTTTTTTACTGTCATTTTTTATGTATGGTGGTACTTAATTATAGAAATGGAGCGATGACAGCTAACTAACAATGTTCGTTATGTCTTCGCGAACAAGTGAGAGTTATTACTTTGACAATCTCATTTATGCTTCACTTACTTGTAGACTCTGCTTTTCATTTTCCTCAATATGCTTTACTTTGCTTTTTATAAAACGCTTGTATCATATATGCTTATATGTAATTCTGCAGTATTTTGGTAATACGAATTATTTGCATTTTATCCGTTCATGAAATATTCACTGCTACTAATATATATCTCTGTATTAAGTCAGAAAATTTCAGACAGAGCAATAAATTCCAAAATACTAAGATTTGGTCAATTAAATACTTAAACGCAAATTCGAAATGGGATCTACTGAAAACTTGAAATGCGTAACTTCTCTAACCTTAAACCAATATTCTCTTTCAGATATTTTAATTTTCATCGTCATCATACTGAAGGCGCAGTGTTGTTGCTGGTAACTCTTATTGAAAGCGAGCCACATCGGAACCATAAAAAGTTATTTTATTACACTTCCAAAAATTAATTATTTACAATCGCATAACTGTCTCGATCAAAGTTCTGGCTCTACTATCCTAAAAGTGTGTAAAGAAGAAAAACAATTCTGTAACTTTTTATTTATATCCCTGAAGGTTGTGTTAAGTTCCATGATACTCAAAACGCTTTGTTATTGCCTTTGTTATTTCATCCGCAATTTTAGTACGCAGCAGGACCTCAAGTCGGGCGCCATAACATAAGTGAACTGTCGTACGTGAAGTACCGATTTGAACATCACGGATGGCAATATGTTGTATGGAATATGGGAAGAACGGTGAAGAAAAAAGGTGTTTGTTCTGAGGAGTGTTGAGAAGTAAACAATAGTACGAAAAATATTGAAGCGAATTAACGGAGAAAGGAAAATTGTGAACTTATGGAAAAATTATTCAGGTTAGGATATAAGATAGAGCTTTATTATTCCGATTATTTAATTTAGGGACAACATCTCTATCATCAAGTTGTTTTACGGGATATGTATATCACTACGTATAATACTGTTTATTGACATTAAAAAACTGAAACAAAAAAGCGAGAGAAGAAAAAAGAAATATCGGACAGGTTTACTGTATTGTTGTGTTTCATATTTGTGTTAGAGCTTCAATATGTATATTTCATTTGTTCTGGCTCTACTATCCTAAAAGTGTGTAAAGAAGAAAAACAATTCTGTAACTTTTTTATTTATATCCCTGAAGGTTTTAAGGTAAGATTAAATGAACGCTAAGAGTTTAATTACAGTAAAATGTTCCTTGCGTTCGTCAAACGAAACAAACAGTTTTCAAATACTCGATTGAAATGCGTCTGATTTCAAATCAATAAAGTGAATACTATATGCAATAACACAGAAACGTTTCTGTGAAGTACCGTAAGTAATTTGAATGGAGGGAACTGTTGTCTTTCCAAGGAAGGGAGGACGATGTTGGATCTGGTAAAAGGTGTTCCACTAATAGATACATTTTATGTCGTGCTCTGTTCTGTGGGAATTTACCAAAGTAAATTATTCATGCGGCCAAGAAAGGAGAAAGGATTGGGGAAAGGGTGATAAGGAATTCTTTCGTAATGACACAGTCAATTGCGTTGTCACTGAGCGTCTGTCTTGCGGTTAGTTGCCTCTTTTAAAGATGGATAAGGAGAAAGTAGTTTTGCTCGACAAAGAATGTATGTGGACTCATGTTCGAAGGTTAATAAAAATTAACATGCTGCGTTTTATCTATCATGGAGAGCAAATGCATATTTCAAAACATTTGGAATTTTCCTACGTTTAAACACCAAAAACAAGCTGGATTTTAATGAATGTTATGAAAACGTTAAATTGAAATTTTTCATCATTAAACCTCCAGTTAATGCGATTTTATACTTTGAAGGTGGATTTTTTTCTTACGTTTCATACGTTTTAGAACTAAATACTTGAAAAGGAAGGGAAATCAATAAGAAGGTTTTTTTCTAGATGAGTGATTGTTGACTCCAAAATTTAACAAATTGCACGAATGTTTTTTTTTTCAATCCGGATACAACTTTATCTTCACCTCGAAATTAAATACGTTTGTCCTGCAATTAATTGCGCTTGAACAGTTCCTTACACACTGACTATTAGCTTAGTTCCAATTTTGATTCCTGATATTCTGATGTTCTTCTAGTTCCACGATTTTCACTCATTTTTTCTGAAGCTCGAAATGTGACTCAGATTGTAAAGAGACAAAGAAAGGTGGGACTCTTCGGAAATCGGGTCGCTGGTTACGCGCCCAGTACGCCTGTCATTAAATCCACCTCTAATACCTCTCCCAACAAATAAAGTTACTTTAGACTTGAGTTAATATTATTCTAAATACACACATTTGGTGAATTGGCTAATTTAAAGAAATACAATGGCAGCTAACATGTTTGTTGGAAGTAAGGTGCTCCATCGTACTCACAATTGTATCTTAGGGCATTGGATAACCGTATAACTGTAAGCTTCGATGTGTTTTGAACAAAATTTTATTAAATAAACTGCCGTGATACAAGAAAAAATTATTTTTTATGATCTTAACTAAACAGTTTTTATAACTACTTTCGATAGCATTTCGGATGTCCGGCAATGCTGTCGGAAACTGTTATGGAAAAACTGAAAATACGAAATCGTTTGGTTGAGACGATACTACTTCTTTTTGTGACATCATCAAACAAATCACCAACCCTAGAATTATTTTTTTGCCCTTTTAAAGGTGAAGTAAAAAAATCACATCACTTTATACTACTTCATTCCTGGCTGATGGGTTGTCAGTATGAGCGTCCGCAACATATTAAGTGTATGTGATGTGTTTCTTTTGCGTTATGTCTGTGATTGGATAATGGGTTGTCATGTCACGTTTGGGGGTGTCGGGAGGATTGGCGATGTTTTGGTGTGGAATTCCTTATTTAATCTAGCCCTGAAAATATTATATACCTCGAAACATCCACATGTTTAATAATTTTCTTATTTACTGATCTACTTCAAAGAATGTGTTCGCGGCTGAAAATTAAATTGTTTGGTTGCAATGATACTTCCTGTTTGAAATAACACGACACGTCGTCTCTGAATTAATCCTGTTATGTTCCTCCGCACTCATAAGTAGTCTCCTAAAATTACGTGCGTTTATCGCTGACATAACGGTGACGTAATTTAGGCATTTAAGCAAGCTTCCTAGCAGAGCAGTGTGAACAACCTTAGATTGGAGTTGACAGCCAGCCAACACATGCGATCGGCGCGAGGATGGTCTGGTGCTTGTTCATCTTCCATCATAGACCCCATCGTTTCCGTTAATTTAGCTTCTAGATTTTGACTTCCATCATAAACATACTATTGAGACTGATCTCCCATGGGGTGAAATCGAAAAACACAAATAAAAAAAAAACGCCCCCACTCCCAAAAAAGACGTTGGTTCACTTCACATTTAACTTCTTCAAAGACCAGGAAATATTCGGAAACCCTTTAAATTCTGTAGATTTATATTTATAAACATTCTGAATTTTAACATTTCAAATTGTTATGTCCACAATGTCAGTATAATAAAAAGTATAGGCAACAATGTTCTGAATTAGTTATTTTTTCATAAAGTGAAAAATCCATTTGATTTGTCCAGTTATTTTATTCATAAAGTGAAAGACTTTTAGCGAAAGAAATTTCTATTAATGGAAAATTACATATCGAAAATCGTGATTTTGCGCCGATTTATTTCGATTTCAATTGCGCACCTGTCAATCCTTTGATACGCTTAACTACACCTCTGTGTAAAAATTTAAATGAATTTTTACTTTGTAGAATGAAAAATAAAAGATGTTTCATTTTTCGACAATTGATTAACACTTTTTTTACGTTTAAGGAACACTTGGGGAAGTGGTAAGTAATAGAAGATTTAAGGTATTCGAATAAAAGGTTTTTGCATTTTCCATCTGCTGTCTCACTTGTGAGCAGAGCTCGGATCGATAAGCACTGAAATATCGGAAAATATGTATTAAAAAGTTCAAAAAAGCACTAAAAATTCAATGAAATTGGCTACTCGAAATATACACTAAAAAACAAGTAACGAATTAATAAGAAAGTAAGTTGGGTTAGTTGAATAATACCAATGATGTTGTTGATACAGTATAAGTCATATTTAAATAATAAACATGTAAATTCTGATTGATTAAAGTAAGGCCACTTAGTGATTTCTACCTGATGAGGGAAGTATCCATAATGACTTACTGAAATGTGGACATCTCTATTACTCACCAACGGAATGTCAATATAGTTAAGTTTTACCAGACTGTCGAGCATTGAAGAGTATTAATTGGTATTATTATCTCAAAATCGGGATATTTTGACTTACTTCTTTTGCTTGTATGCCGACGATATGTACTATGCAATTAAATTCTAAAGGTTCCAAGATGTTAAAATTGCTAGAAATAGGTTCCTGAACGCCATGTAAAGTCAGGAAAAAATATGCAAAACATGCAAATTCCAAACCCTGCTTATTAATGTTACAATTTGCGTTCTAAACATGAGGTGTTTGTAGTAAAATACCTTTTTACATTTTACTTTTATCATTAGGCACAACACGTTATTGCATGCGTTACAAAACTAATATATTTTATTGTCTAACCAAATTGTTACATGGGAGCAATTAGGTCAAATATAGGTAAAAAAGAGTACTTGAATGCCATATCTAATATTTGTGAAACAAACTAAATTGAAGTAGTTCATAGGTTATTATTGGAAATAAGTACTTAGTTAATTCAACTCTTTTTGGGGAGAATTCATACGTGGCGTTGTCCAGGGAAACTCACTCACTCACTGGCTTTAGCGGAGATAGAAACTTCATATTTGAACGATTTTTTTTCATTCATATTGCATAGGCTCACAAGAAAGGATTTTTTATTCGAATTTTGAAGACAGTGAAATTTATTTTCTTTACGAATTTTCATTATATCTCATGGATTAAGATATCATCGCGGTTTTTGTGTGTAAATGTGCTACTTTTCAACTCTAAATTATAACGAAGGACAACCACATCATTAAAAAATTCCCTTGCGAAGCCGGGCGGGGTTGGTTAGTAATAAATAAAATAATTTTCGGATAATATAATAACCAGTTCGCGCAAATCAGTGCATTCCGATTGGAATCCAAGCACCAGCACTCTGGACTCTTATTTCTCTAACGTTGTCGTCGGAAAGCGGAGGATGATTCCGAATTTTTATTTTTAACATCAAAACCTTTTTCTAATTTTGAACGAGTTATATCTGAATATGACCGTGAGAGAGTATGTTTGTGATTGATGTGTATTTGTTCCAAGGCCGTCCTTCGCGTCTGTGTCAAATTTTTCAGTTCACTCGTGTTGATGTGTGTTTCGTTGAGGGAGGATCAGATATCATAAAACATAGGCGCTCCTTCCCTCTCGCAACAAGAGTATCAAATGCATCTGAGTTCCTTTCCACTCTTATCGCGAAACAAAAATATTAATTACGAGTAGTTGTGAATTTCTCTCTCTAAAATTATAGTTGAAAAAAGGAATGGGAAGGGCCGCTGAGAAGATCTAGGGACCTGGGACAGATTTTAAATTTATGACCCCCTTATCCCTCCTCCACGATCTTCCACCCCTCCTCCCAATCAGTAGGTCTATATGGTAAATAAATACACGAAACTGTTGCAATAATTCTTTAATATGAACCTTTATCACGCTATTATACGTTCTAGCTCGTAAAATATACGTTGAGATACTTAATGAAAAATGATGTAGTTTTATACAACACNTCGTAAAATATACGTTGAGATACTTAATGAAAAATGATGTAGTTTTATACAACACATACACAAAACTACATTATTTTCTCAGTTACAGCTACCGACAATAATTTATCGACCATTCACTGTCAACAACATCTCCGCGTAAAGTCCTTCCTGTAAACCGGGAACATGACAACTATGAAAAGTTGTCACAGGGAAATATCACAATTTTCATTGATTTTATATTTTAAAATATCATTCATCTATCATCATTGGAGGCTCCCATGGGGGTCTCGCCCGTTCTCGGCGGCACTGGGGTATGGGGATAAAGGGTCTCAAGGACCCAAAAGATGTTTTGACAATCGAAATGTCGTAACCTAATAATTTACAGTGACATTTTCGATAAACGTCTCTGTGAAGAAATGTCGGAATATTCATGTCGTGTGCGCTGCCACTTTATCTTTATTGACGCTCTATACGATTCAGTCTTCAAGTTACGATCCATTGTCTACGAAATGGCGACGTAGTTCTAAAAATGTTGCATTACCTCAACCCCTCTATTCAGCAAAAACCCCTCTAAAGCCTCAATTTCAGCATTATTCAGCGAAATAATTGTTTTGGCTTTATGAAGTACGTAGTTTTTTTTTGTCTGCAAAGTTGTAAAATGTAATATTTACGTCCACCGAATGACTGGAGAGTATTCTACTCCTCCCAGTACCCTTTGTTGGGGACCACCTCCGTTTCACTCCACGATGATCCTCTGTGTCGTACGTGTGGATGTGAAGAGTCGCCTTCCTCCCTTCCGTAACTCATCAACGAATTCATCGAAACGAGAACTCAGAACGTATTGACGTAGTCGTGCCACGGTACGATCCTATTTTTGTAAAACTCTTCACTCACTTTGTAGGTTACTTCCGTTACGTCTGTTTTGGTCACTTAACTTTTTTTAATAATATAAACTGGTTATTGAGATTGGGTCGAAATCTCAATTTCCAGTTTATATTATAAAATTTAGGATCAACAATATGGAGTATACAAATTTTTTTTATTAAAAAAAAAACATAATTTAGAAGCGTTATTTATGTTTGAATCGTGAACGTTTAACGTCGTACAGTTAGGTACATCACATATTTTTTAGAACATAGGAAAATCTATTAAATATACGTTTACCAGCTACTGTGGAACAAACCCAAATTTTTGGAAGGTATTAGATATTAATATTCTACCTATTTCCTATATTAAAGTATTCAGTGCACAGGTTAACAAAGTCCGTTCATTTACATTCGGAGATATTTCGTTTCAAGAAGCGCAAAAGTTCATCTGATTTATAAATAATTAGATTGTGATTTCTTAGGTCCCATAGAATTGGTTGTGCAATGAAAACTTGAAGAGCCAATATCAGGATATCAAATGAAACGGATGAGGTTTTCTTGGCTTCTGAACCTTACAGTTAAAACCCAGTGTAAACTCCAGCTCATTGTGCCGTCAATCACTTCCAACAAACACCTTTTCATCATTATACAATTCTAGCTCAGTGCCCGCAACTTTGTTCGCGTAAATTTTAAGTCTGCAACATTATTCTTTATCATACCCCCTTTGGTAACCACTCACAATGATACCCAAATTAATGTTAGTAATTTGCTAGTATCCTCAATCCATTATTTTCACTGATATAATTAAGAAAAAATGCATGTTTCTTAACACCCACAGCGATATATTCTAGGCTTAAGGACCAATAAATATGAAATTTATGTCCTAGTCAATTACTCGGCATTTTTACTCATTCTGATTTTGTTAAACAAAGAATAAAAATAACTATCGTCTGAATTTACACTTAACTCGTGTGGTTTGAATGGTTACATAACGTCTTTGGGAGAATGATTATTCATATCAGAAAACCCGTAAACCATAGATTAGACTCGAATATAAGTTGCTTTAAATTAATTTTACGTCTCATCCTTCCCACCCCAACTTTCAGGGAGTCACTCCCCAATGTGTACTGAACTTGAACTTAACGGAACATGAACTGGAGCTATAAAGGGGGACACTTTTCATCTCAGCGACGCCGAATACTCTGAACTCGATACTGATATCTATCATTTTCGATAATTTATTCATAGCATCCCTTTCCCTAGAGGTGTAAGGGGTGTAAACGAGCTGATTTTGGCTTTTGGAGTATTCGAGAATGTCACTACTAATTTTAGCTATCTCGAAAACCATGATAACGCTAATATGAGACATTTTCGATTATTTTTACATTTTATTTTCATCTCCTAACCAAAGGGAGTTTATACCCTCATAAAGGGTGATCACGGACTTAAGTGGCACTAAGACTATGACTCTTCTCTCTACGACCCCAAAACTGAAGTATTCAACACAAATATCGGACTTTTTTGATAATTTTTACTTGCCACCCGTTCCCGCACCTACCCCAGGAATGCTAGGGGGATATTCTAATTTGGACATCGTATTGTGAACTTACGAAGCATCGGGGGTGTCCTTCTCCATCTCAACGGCAACGATAACAATGATTTCAAATCGAATATAGGATTTTTCTATTATTTTAATGTCACCCACTTCCCACTCCTTAGGGATGCTAGGGATGTCTTGTTTATAGAGGGCTAGTTGTAGGATAACCAGTCATTTGTGTACCTTTGATTGCTATTACTCTAGGAATTCCAGAGTTATGGTGGGATTCATAAATACAACCTTCCAACCCCCATTTCACCCCCTTAGAGGCGGAATTTCGCATAAACCGTTCTTAGCGGATCACTTCTCTACATAAGGAACCTATCTGCCAAATTTCAAGCTTCTAGACTTGACAGTTTCTTAGATTTCGTGATTTCGCTTATCGATCTATACATTTATAGATAGGTAATTCGTCTTTTGATAAAGTTGTAATACAGACAAAATTAAAATGGAACATGCTTTTTTAACATATACGATACGTTACTGTGACGTAGTCGTTACTGCCTCTACTACACCACAGTAAATTTAATTCCCGCTGCTACCACTAACTTTCCTCCCAGAGAATTAGAAAGATATATATTAAATATTATATACATTGTTTAATACTTAAAATACGTGTATACAATATTTACAAATTGGAATGCCTAAGACTTTGTACCAATACAAAAAAAACGAAGTTTCCATTCCATTTCCACAGAACATTCCTCCTTCGGATACAGTTACTTTGATTTACTTAACATTTCTAGTCTAACCTGACAACTTGGCTACTCTAATAAGCGAACCCCCGGGTACATTAGAGGAATCTGAGCGACGTACTCCCTATGCTCACTAGCATAACATCCGCGTCTCAACGGAGTCATTGAGCAAAAGCTCCCGAGGGCGGCGGGGCTTTCGTTTTTATCATCTACGTGAAGCCACCACGCCCTCACGTGATTCAAGTTTCCTTGCTGAAAGGTTGTTCAGCGTCAGTTGTTCTGGCACACTTTCCATATGAGGAAAACCTAACATTAAATGAACTTTCACCATATAAAAAGAATAAAATTGTTCTTCACCCGGCGAGGTCACAGTTACACTAATTTCCACGTATATTGAAATATTGGCTGAGAGATTACGTAATAACTACGGCACGAACCGACGATGTAAAATAATTCAGTGTTTCTTCATCAGTTATATTTTTGGTTCTTTGATTGCAAGTGGTGGTAGAGTTTTTGGAACAACCTATCTAACTCGGGGTCCGCACATTTCATCTCACGCATGATTCAACCTACGCACGATTCCATTTTTCCACCCGCGCGGCGGAGGGTCAAGCCGTGATGATGTAGGTGGTAGTCCGCAGGGTTGGACAAGCAAAACGGCGTTTACACATCACCGTCGCCGTCAACGTGTGGCCATCCTAAACTTAATATTGAGAAATATACCAGTTATTTCGCTAGACGTGCAACACCATATTTATATTTCCTTTACCGTGGTAAAAGTTAATATATTAACATAAATATATTTGAAAATATTTTTATTTTTATTTAGTTAAAAACCCTCATTATTCCTTGATTCAAAAATAATTGTGAACCTGACAATAATTGTTGTAACTATTAACTTATTTCTGGTTTTGGATACTGCAAATATCGTGTTGTGCATTACAAAATCAAAACAGAAGATATTCGTCCACCACCAGTTGGAAATATAAATTCCATAACAATGCACACCTTTTGGAAATATCGAAAAATTTGTTGTTGTATTTAGCCTATATTCTGCTATTCTAGAGCAACAACCCGTCAAGAAGTTCACGGCTCTATTACTTATTATCTGCTTTGATGAATGAACAAGTCAAGAAGCGCATTTATATTTCTTCAATCAATCACGCAGAGGGAATTTAACAAATGAATGCGAAAAGTTTGTTGAAGTTTAGTTTGAATGCTTAAGGAGGGAAACATATTTTATTCACAGCAACTTCAAGAAAACCCTTCCCACGAGATTTCGTCTTCAGTAGCAATATGGGCACATGAATTTACGCGACTCACGGAATTACAAATATCTAACCCATATAACTGGTTTCCAGCATTATATCTTCGTGGATTTTACACAGTGGTTGCTAGCAAGTATGGCACTCTCGGACCTCACCTACTAATCACTCAAAGAAATGCAATGAATACTGTTAAGATTAATTTAAATGGACTCAGCGAATAACGGCTGATAGCGAATGAACAGTTTGCCTCCCTTGAACAGTTTTTTTCTTCTAACATTCCTTCGAATACAAAATTTCATACCTTTCTGACGAAACAATTCTACATATTTACATGTAAATTAATTTACCCCATTTTGTTCATGTGTTTTTAGGTGTTGATACACTTATGTTGTGAGAGAGTTACTTTTTTATCTTTCTTTGTTATTTTTGAATCATTTGTCCAAATTTATAGAAATTTTGCGCAGAAAAGGGAATGGATGAAGATTTTATTTTCTGAAATTATCTGATTTATCTGCTCTTTCATATTGTTTTTCAAAAAGTTCATATTGTTTTTTGAGTATGTGTAACATTTGAACTATTGAATTTTGGTTTAACTATCAAATGGATAAAGATGATTCTATTACATTTTGTTTTTATTCTGGAAGGACTTAATTCGTTTTATGAGAGAAAATAATTTAAAAGATAAGAATTAGAGGACGTCATTTGAATTTAGATTTTCGTAATTTCTGTACATGCTACGCCGTTGTGCCTTATAGATTGACTTGCTCACTCATCAACACAGAGAATAAGTAATAAAGCCATGAACTTCTTAGCGGGTTGTTGCTCTTGCATTGCAGAATATTTTCATCAGGTAAAAAACAACACATTTTTCGGAATTTCCAAAAGGCGTGGATTGTTATGGATGTTACATTTTCAACTGATGGTGGACGAATGTCTTCTGGTTTGGTTTTTCTTGGCACCATTTTATGTTGCAGAAATTGGTATTTGCAATATCCAAAGTCAGAAATAAGTTAATAGTTAGAACAATTATTGTAATTTATTGCAATAGTTAGAACAAAAAGGTTTTTTTGAATCACGGAATAATGAGGATTTTTACTAAAGAAAAATCAAAATATTTTAAAATATATTTTTATTTTATGATTAGTAATATACCGTCTATATTTGTAAAAATATACTTAGTTTCGTAGATTAACTGTTACTGCGGTGAAGGAAATATAGATATAATGTTGCACGTCTAGTGAAATAACTCTTATATTTCTTTGGGAGGGCCACACGTTGACGGCGTCGTTTTCCTTATCCAACTGTGCGGACTCCACCTACATCCCCACAACTTGACTCTCAGTCGCGCAGGTAGAAAAGTTGAATTGTGCGTAAGTTGAATCGTGCGTGAGATGAAATGTACGTAACCCATCTTCGTTTGCCCCCGATGGTTAGAATTTACAATATTTCTTTGTATAACTCATTGATTTTACTGTCACCTATTCATTTCCACTTTTTGCGCTTTATTGTGTCACATACCTATTCTTTGCCCTCTTTCTAAATTCATCTGAAATTTTAGTGTGGCAAGATATCGTAAAAATCGCAGGAGACTTAATTTATGAACTAGAATTTGCAACATATTCCAAAGCATCTTCACTTTTCTCTAGATCTTACAACCACAGACCAAAGTTGACAGAGGTTATCTTTTTTTACCATATCTCTTTAAAAAAAATTGTAATGAAAATATTTTAAATTGAGGAAGTAACGTGTAAATTGTTTGTATGTGGGTCAATCCATCACAAGTAGTTCATTAACGGTCGCGCGACCATTTTTAAATGAATTAACATTTTTTCTTTTATCTAACTTAAGTGTCAAGAGTAAAAAATATAAAATATAATTTTTATAGCGAACCTTTTTCAAAAAGTGTCCATTTTTGTTGCACGTGGCACGCTGATTTTCACATTTGCTGACGTAAACGAAAAAAGCTATTATCTCAAAACCTATTTGTCCTAGTCATTGGAATTAAAAGCCAACTAGTTCTACTTAATCTGCTTAACATAATGTATTTAAATAAAAAAACGATCTACAGTGAAGAATATCTTAGGAAATTTACACTTAAACTTTACGTTTGTAATTGACTGATCAGCACTTCTCAGGGAGCTGATTTTTAGGGAAGAGTCGGGGTTTCACGTCACTAGATCGTTGGCTCAAGTGGTGGAGTTCTTGCTCTTCACGGGTTCGATTCCCGATGAGGTCAGAAAATTTGTACATTAATGTCCCAGTTCACATAGCTGTGACTACTGAATAGCGAACCCTCCTTCCTCTATCCACCTCCTCCTACTATTACTAACTTACTAGGCCAAGTTGTTGGTAAACCCAGATAACTGGCCCACCTCCTATCGCCCCATGTAGATAAGCTTCAATAGCACGCTACATTTCCCATTTACAAATACTACGTCACTAGATGTATAACAGGCGCAACAAAGCTCTGACTGCCAAGACGAAAGTGAGGGCGTGGGGATGAAAGAAGAGGAAAATAAACGCTATTCTGAAAACATTTGTCACTTAGGCCCAATTTCACCAAATGTAGAATAATCGCGATTTCCTTAAACGTGATTAGGTAAATGGAATCGCGATTACATTTTATGCGTTTCACCAAGCAAAACTAATCGTCGATTAAGTTGCTCAATGTTTCTGAAGAATCTCTGGGTTGGTAGTAGTTTTACAGTGCATTATGGGTAATTTGAAGACAAATGACGGGAGGAAAACGCATCATGTTGCTCACTACCGCCACCTAAGGACACCATAGGCAGCAGCGGGCCTCCCTCGTGCCACTGAACATAACCTATAAACCGAGCTACGAGCAAACAAACAAAATGGACGCCATATTTCTCGCAGTTCTGAAGAAAATCGCGATTTGCGCTGGTAATCGAAGGGTCCCCGAACGTTTAAGCGTTAATCGCGATTTTCTCGTAAATCGAAGATGGTGGAACGCGCATTTTGATAATCACGATTTACTGCACAGAAAATCTCGTTTAAGACATTAAACGAACTTGGTGAAATTGGGCCTTAGAGCGAAGGGCCTAGCAACCCGACGCACACCTTCCGTATTTCCCCACCGACCACCGAAGTACGACGAAGGGCAGAGTACATCGAAGGGGCGGTGAAGCCGTTTCCGTGGAGAGCTGGAGTGGGAGTTATGTTGCGCGGCTTATACCTGTCTAGCACACGCGCAGCAAATATGGTGTCTCATATTTGTTCCAATATCACTGTGCAGCATTGAAAGATTACGAAAAATACGAAATTGGATGTTATACACTTGTGTGAACTGAATTTTAACTCCGATATTTGAGCCTGGAATAAATTGCAGATTTTTGAAAATATGAATACATATTTACAATGGTGGTCTAGTGATAGTTCCACTATCTCGCAGAGCGGTAGAGCGAGGGTTCAAACTCTGCTCGGTCGAACTAGGTGAGGTTTTCAGCTGGGGGTTCCCTCACCTCCAAACAAATGTCAGATCGGTATCATAAGTTCCCCGGTAAGCCAACATCTCTCTTTCACAATTCCCTCTCCTCAGTCAAACGGTTAGGTGGAAGAACATGTCTCATGGTCACATTTAACAGGTCTCGCCAAAAGATTTAATAAAATAAAATAATAAATTCATGTTGTTAAATATCTAAAAAACAATTCGTGGATTTTTAAAAAACTTTTTGATGAGAGAAAAGCGGTGAAAATATTTGGCGCGCTAAAAGACTGACACTTTAATAATTTTCAGTCTCAGTTGGTTAAATATTGAAACTTGACATTTTGTCAGCGTTGCATTTATGTTTAGATATTCTTGTAAGAAGGATTTTTCGAAATTCATGTTTAAAAGGGGTTAATTAGGGTGAAATGTGATTTGTTGAATTCTCTCGAATTTTTATACTATATCTTATGAAGGAATGATAAATTGAAAGGCGTTTCTATGTTGCTCATTGTTTTATTGATATAAAGCTTTTTCGGCTGCATAGCAACCATCGTCAAAAACATACATTGAAAAAAGCTTTATACCAATAAAACAATGAGCAACATAGAAACGCCTTTCAATTTATCATTCTTTGATAATGTTGCTCCACAATTACCAAGTATATCTTATGAAAAAATTAAGTTGTCATCTCGGGTTCCATTTCAATACTTAGTCGTCTACATGTGTCATTCGACTGCACCAGTATTTTCCTTTTAGTCACACATCCCTTGCCTCCGTCTAATCGGGAAGTAAAAACTGCGTGACGCATTTCGCCTAGTGCGGAGTAAGTAGGGCGCGTCCCTTTCCCTGCATATCCGTCACTGTGGACTTAAATGGACGAAGACATGCGGAATTATCATTAGCATCGCCGTCGCTGTACGCCGTGCTCGCGTGCGCGTGCGTCCCTTCCTCCCCTTCACCCTTTCGTTCTCTTGCGGTGGGTAGATGCACCGCTCGCCCCTCGCATCCATCGATCGCAGGCAGGGCAGGCACGACCTGACGGCGCGGCGGCGGGAAGCTTCGAAGGGAGAGACAAGACTGCGGGTTACCTGAAACATTGCGCAGAATGTTCACAGGATGACATGTTTTCAGACGCGCAAAACCCCGTATTAACATTTAAAGTCCAGACAAGACAATGTTACCTCAGGTGAAGGGTAAAGCTCTATGGTTTATGCAGGTTTTCCCTAACACGACAAGTAATTTGTTACGAAAAATAATAATAAACTTCACAAAAATTGTCCTAAAGTGCATAATAACTTTTCCAAATTGAACAAAAAGCTTTGAACATCCCAGTTTTATGAAGTACTGTCCAGAGCATCAGTGGATTCCGGGCTCAGGCACAGAGACCGAGATGAAGCACCAGGTTGCTATGTGGGCAACTCCATTTGGAATAGGCGTATTTTGTGAGGATATTCACGAGCACTCCACCTCTCCACACCATTCACGTTCGAATTCTTTTTAATTCTTGGAAATGAATCTTTTTTTTTGTAGACTTCTAGGTTGAATTTAAACAATTTCTTCGCAATGGATTGTGAGTTTCCTTGTAATGGCAGTCTGTATACATGCGGATTGATTAATACTGTTATAAATGAGTTAAGATATTTCGAATTTAATTACTTTTGTAGTAGTTACCTCATGTTATTACCAGAGATTTTTTGTTGTTGAACATGAACCGATATCAATTAAAAATCTTGTACAGGAACAAAGGAATTATTGTTATGACTATTATTACAGCCAATAAATCTAAAAATGAAGCTAAATCTAACAATGAAGCTAAATTTCAGCAACTCGGCGACGCCGAAAACTGAACTCATCACTGATATCGGCCATGTTTGATAACTTTTTCATGGCATTCCCTTTCTTAGGGGTGCTGGGGTTTACACGGGCTGATTGTAAACTTTGACGTCAACGGGAATATAACTACTAATTTCAACGATCCCGAAAACTGTATGATCAACAAAAGTATCCGTCATTGTCGTATATTGTTACATATCATCCCCTTCCCAAAGGGAGTATATTCCCTCTCAGGGGTGATCAGGTGGCATTAGGAGTATGACTCTGCTGTCCTGCGTCTTAGAAAACGATATATTCAACCCCAATATTGGCGTTTTTTCATTGTTACCTGTCCCCCGTTCCCACCCCTACCCTAGGGATGCTAGAGGTATATTACTTCCAATGTGGACTGATCGTGGACGCCCTTATACATCTCAACAGCACCGAAAAGTATGGTTTCGAATCGAACATCGGATTTTTCCATTATTTTCACAGGTCACCCTCTTATCACCCCTTCCCTAGAGGTGGCAGGGACGTCTTACCGTCACAGTGCTCGTTGTCCGATAGTCGTCTATGTATCAAGCTTGGCTGAAATTGCTCCAGGCACTCGAGAGGTACGATGGAATACATGCATAAAACATTCCACCCTCTATTTCACCCTCTTGGGGGTGAATTCATTTTTTTGTTCTGTCAGAAACCATTGTGGGAGTGTGCACAACAAATTGCGAAAGTTTTATCACAATTGGATGAATGGTATAGGAAATCATAAACCTCATAAAGGACAAACAAACAAACATTCATTTTTATATATTTGTAATATTGTGATGTGCAAATTCTACGATTTTGGATTCTTTATTACTATAGTGCTGATTTTACCCTTTGACATAATATTTTCCTAGGGCTTTTGTACATTACTACCATAAGCGACATTAATATTGAAGTATAAATCAATTATTGCTCGACCATTTACTGACGTACATTTTCAATTTAATACATTTGTGTCAACATTTACTCACGACGTATCAACGTACTGAAAAATTAATACGAGTAATTTAAAATATAATAATTAAGAATAATTAGTACAAGTTAAAAATGGTTGGAATTTTAAATAACATGGTAAAAGAACAGTATCTAATTTCTCATATACCCATATGAAATTCTTTTCGAAATGAATTTCTCATCCTTAGAATCATCATCGTTATCATCATCTTTTTCTTCTTCTTGGTAACTCGACTTCTATTGGTCGTAGGATATTTTTTGTTTCCTCTATATTTGTGTAATATGCCCGACTTTAAGTTGTTAAAATCAGAAATTCTCATTATTAATTGCGGAGGATCCAGCTTAAATTGTTTCGTACTTTAAAAAAACCTTTTTCGTCATTAAAAATAGGGATGTTATTATCAACGGATGTTTCGTAAATTAATAGGAGACAAACTATACGGTCTTAATTTAAACCATAAAAATAATTTAAACCACGGTTGAGGACATTACAACCATTTTTGGCGTAATGCGCCAGTTGTAAACAAAAAATGTTGGGATAAATAATTAAACGTATTTCAGCAACAAATTAACTTACAGCGCGCGTTGTTATTTTTGTTATTGCAAGGATACATTTTAAAACCATATACATTAAAAAGCAATTCTCTTTGTCATAATAATTGCAAAAACACAAATCAGTGGTTTTCTAAGTTTTTTGCAATAACTAATGGATTTGAACGTACATCGTCTCATTTATAGGATTATCAAGACCTACAACTCATTTATTTAATTAACTAGGATCAATACCCGAATCACTAAATCACAAAAACAAATCGAAAAGTTCTTACTTTGTGGGCTTATTGCAAAAACAAATTGACCACCTCTGCGATCCTCCAAAAGATGTGGAGGGTCTTAGATTTTCGTATTTTACACGATAAAACTAAGCCCTATTTTCTTTAAAAAATTTCGTCTTTATCACTGGGTCGATTCCCCATTACCTGGTTTCACAACTTACAAGTTTGAATGTAACAATTAAATTTTCACAAGTTTGAAAAAAAATCCAGTTATTAGCGTTTCACAAGGTACACTTGTAAACTTGTAATTAAAAGTGTATTCTTACAATTTTACAAATGATTTACTTGTAATGCAATCCACTAACATTGTTAGGTTACTAACAATAGTAGCTGACAAACTTGTAACCAAGCTGACAAACTTGTAACCAATTCGTTACCAACCAAGGATTTCTTTCCAAACTGTAGGTTGTCTGTGTTATATAGTGTTATTTTATTAATATGCGGTGATCAAGATCTTCCTCAGAAAATGAAGATGAGCTATTCATTCGTGTACAACAACGTTGGAAAACTTTTCGGGAAATATAAACTTTACATTTGTGTAAGTATATGAATTGAACGTACGCTTGAAAAGGACACCTGGAAAACGGGAAGATTTCGTGGGATCTACAACAAAACCTTCTTATGAGAAAATAATCTGTATTTATTTTACTATACATTTTAATATAGTTATTTGACATTATTTTTGTTTAGTTGTAATTATGCAGTTTGGAAAATCATTGTTGATAATCTTGAAATTTTTCTAACAATATGTAAAAAATCACTTCGTACTGTATCTCCCTTAAACTATACTAATAAATGTTTTTAAAATACCAAATTTGAAATTTCGTAGCGCAAAATGAAAAGAAAGACCGGACCATCCGCAAATACTTCTTACTGATAAGACGTGAAGATACTCCACTTATTACCGACGAGTACTTGTTACTGATAAGTTAGTGAAATCTTTGTGAAACAATTGTACCAACTTGTTATGAACAATACTATACGGTCTTCCTTGTGAAACTGGCCCCTGGTCTTTTTTTTCTTCAAAATATTGAAGAGAGATGGGTCGATAGCAAATCTTGGAGAGGGGGATTTTGTATAATTGGAGTCATGAGTACCACCACCACTTTCCAACAAATTTTTAAAATTAAAATGTAAAAACAACATTAATGTGAATTAATTAATGAGAAAATGCAGTCATTAATTTTTGTTTACATTTCAGTGTACTGAATGACAAAATGATTAATTTAGAAATGTACATATTTCAAGATATGTACTTAAGGTTTCTCGTGAGCCCCCTGAATCCATGTATATCAAATGCACGACATCTAAATAAATAATTGAATACCCAAAAAAACTCAGTTGCAAACTGCGTGTGATCACGCGCAGGATCATCAACTAATTTTCTCTTCAGAAGTAAGCCAGCTCTCCGTTAGCTTTCTTGAAGACTTCATTGTTTCACTTAATTTTGGTAAAAATAGAATATGAGTGATTGTGTCCATGATGTCTAATAGCAAGTATTTTATTCATCCACTTTGTTCCACATTACTGGTTATTCAGTGGTTCGTCGAATTTCGGTGGACGACCTCTAGAGAAAAGATTAGGTATCGTCAGGTACGAGATGTTTATTTTTCTAAGCGTTAATTCTGTTAAAATAATTTGTTTTGCGAATTTCTTAAGTCCAAAGTTTCTTAAGTTTGAATTAGCATCGGAATTTGAGAATATTCTTATTTGAGAGGAGTAAATTCTTTGAGTAAACATTGATCGACTTAAATTATATGTACGTTATTTTTCCAAATCTTCTAAATTTGATGATTTTGTCAACTTGGGCTACGTTCAAACTATCTTCTTGCACTTGATTCATATCCGTCAAGGATATTTTCCCTTTCACCCGTTTTGAAAAGGTAATATTCACACAAGCAAAATAGTGAATGAACAAACAATACTCTTTTACGGATTTTGCGAAAATGCTTATGAAACAATCGATTCATAATAATGTAATTTTACTAATAATCAATTTTTCATCGTAGTGGAGTAATTCTTTGTTTTACTCTGTGGTGCAGGTAACTATGCTTCCTTTATTACCATATCTACAAGCTACGAATTTTATAGGGCATTCATCTTAGAACGAATCAAAGAATTGACGCAATTTTTATTTTTAAGTTATACGAAATTAAAAGTTCCTCTATATATGATTTCAAACCTTATTACGTAGTTTTATTGATGCTGAAAAGGTACCTTATCTCATTTTTAAAGCCCATTAAATCGAAGTCATTTTAAAATCTTGGAGAGTCTGTTCACTTAGGTGCCGAATGATCAGCATGCAGGTTCCGAGTGCGTCATTAGCGAACAATTCTATGCCTGCCACAAATGACTTTCCTAGTCCGCGATAGCAAACAGACGATCTTGGGAATTGGCAAAACCAGTCCTGAGGAGCTGCGTCTCTTCATTACATTACTCCCGCTCCTAATTTACTGTTTACCGATTCCGTATCAGCAGAGGCTGGGGATCCGTGTTTATTTTGTTTTACGCCGCAACAAGGACATCCAAGTTCTAGTAGTTTTCTTATAGCCTAGTTTCTATGGTAGGGTTGGTTTCAGTTAAAAATCTATTTTTCTATGTTACGCAGAGATTTTAAGGTTTGTCCTCTCAAAATATCCGCCAAGAAATAGTGAAATAGAATTTTGTGTCTACCCGTTTTTCTGAAATAGATTACGGGTTGCCATGCATATGGGATCTTGAAAGTACGCGTTAAATGTGACAATTTAGTGGTGACCAGACTCGATGTTTGTTTTTGGAAACAAAGTCATTGCGTTCAAATGTTCGCAATATTAATATCAGATAATATCCTGACTTTGATATTTGAGCTGACGTCCAAAGATGCTTGTCCCATTTTCTACGCCTCTCGTGAGTCGAAGGGGAGAGAAGGGGTGTTTACTCGACCGTAACACCAGAAATTGCAATGTGATTGTGCGCATCTATTACTTCTGTCAGATATCGGAGAATGAAGAAGCTGAGTATATTGGCCGATCTTATTACTAACACTCTGTTAGATAATGAATTTAAAAAACGTTAGCCCCTTTTCAAATACTGAAGTGATACAGAATAGATGCTAGATAGCTGTTGCTACTAGCATCGGCAAGAAAACGCTCGTGAAAGTGAGGATTCTCACGGAAAAGGAGCAGCGTTGCAGAAACAACACTGCGCACGCGCGTTTCACCGTACACGCATTGCGACCATTCGCCGATGATTTCCGAAGATGAAGACATTTATTGCTCCAAAAATGAATCTAAAATATGTTTGAATTTGCTGTCGAATAATCAACGTCAATACACTGCGAAGATTCACCATTTCCTATCCGATAGTTTCAAATGTTAGATATCCGTCGACTCTTTTAGCTGTTTTAATTCAGGATATGTATTCTTGTTGGATTTTAAATAGGATGAAGGACATGTACACCTCAAGAAGCACGCGTTGTGCGAAATAGGCCAATCTTTTGTTCAAAACAAGTAGTTCACTTTGCTTTCTTCTTTTCCTCTCTAGTTCCGCATTAGCTCAGGGATTTCATTTGTCTGTGTTTATGTTGTGAGCAAGCCACGTGCCGAAATATGACCTTGTTAACACTTCACGCAGTTGGTCCATGATCGCAGACAGCGCAGAGTTCGCGCGACTTGAAAGACCTTCAGTTGTTTCCGGTCAATTCAACTACGATATATTATTACATATTATTCAGATAATGGACTATGTTTTGTTGGATGGCTTACCTTTAATTACATATATATCATGATCCTTTCCTTATTATTCTCCTCGTTTATTGGTACGTTGATGAACTTTAAAAATCACATTATGCAGTTCCAAGCTCGTCGCGAGCTTGCGAAGTGAAGTGGTTTATCTTTCGTGTGATTTTGCTTTCGCCTTCTCCGTCATACCTAGCTGTAAACAGCTGTGGACCTGCCACTAATGGCAGCTCGGAATATGGATGAACGTCTGCCTGAGGGGCTGGAAAAGGGTAAGTTTATATGTTTTATGTATGCTGTAATGGTTTTATTTTGTGAAGTAAAGCAAGTTTATAGATTTGGAAATCATACTTATGCAGGAATGATTCACATTACTTCAATGCAAAACTCTGGAGAGATATTTTCTTTGTTCTGTGTTTCGTTGTTTTGTTTAGCGATTGATATTACCTGATCTTATTACTTATCTATGTTATATTTTGTCACTAATCTTTTGTCGTGGCATTGTAATACTCGGCATTTTGTTGAGATGCTTGTGTAGTATTTTCTGTTAGAAAGTATTTCACACTCCGTAATTTTTTTAATTTTTCAGTGAGGAATCAACGTACTTTGCTATGTAGTTCTTTTAAAATTGAGTGGATTTATCATTTTAGCGAATAGGAATGAATGGAATGATTGTCATTTACACTTATGCCAACACAAATACAAATATATTGTGCTTATTTATAGAAAATGATGTCATTTTCTTTTGACATTTTAAAGCCGAATTTGTTGAATGTTGAATAAAGCGAGAATATTAGTTTCTCAATATTATAGTGTTATTGCCATTCTATTTTTATACGTTTTGAAGAGATGGACAGTTTTGATTCAATTTACATTGTCTTCACATTGAGGAATTCTTATTGACTGCTTTTTTGTTACATTCTGTTCACTGGATCTTTTCAGTTAAAACGACATTGATCTTTTAAATTTTGTATTTGTTTGCTTATTGATACAATTAAAAATATTTTATTAAAGTGCATTTTCTCATATTTAACTTTTGTTTATATTTTTTTTCTTAAGTGTATTTTTTGCTTACTTACAGGTGAACCTTTTCACTGCACTGTCCATCAATAGCACTCCCTATGAAGTGCAACACACTGAGTCCTAGCTCTTAGCGATTCCTCCTTCGGGAGGAAGTGCGCCTGGCAGGATGTTGTACGTATTCTTTGTTGATACTGGGACAATGCTGCAGTTTGAAATGAACTATGCTCTGGAGAGGTAGGTCTTGTATCTCTTTGGCATATTTAATGTGATTTTACAAGTCTTAAGAGAACAAATTAATTTTTTATCATAAAAACATTTAAATGAGATGTGTGTTGAAAAAGGAAGCAAACAATTGCATGTTTAGTTTTGTTGTTCACTTGATAACATTAATTTGTTAATGATATTTCAGTGATTGAAATTGAGAGATGGACCCTGGATTTTAACCCCAGTTCTGTCTCCCATATTCATTCAATGAAACATCATAAATTGGTTACCTCATTGTTGTTGAACCCCTATCTAAGAGAAGATGTGTATTATTAATTGAAAATACTTTTGTGTGACAAATTTGTGAGGTGTACTAGACAAAGAGGTATTTGAAAATAAAGCTTTTTTTGTACACTTATGATGAGAGGTGAATTAGAAGAGAGGATTGTTCCTCCTCCTCCAGAATGTGTCATAGCAAATGGGATTGAAGTTACTAAATGCATTTTTTTGAAGTTTAATTTTCAATTCCTTGAAACATGATTATCAAAGAATTAAAAGTTTGAGGAATAATTATTCACTTTGTATTTGTAGCGTGGCACAGTTGGGAGAGGCCATTGAAAAATGTACACGGATACCTCCAGACAAACAAGTTCTATTAGTCAGTGGAGGAGAGAGTCTGGATTCTGCAGCCCGTGTTTGCAGCTACTCAGCTGGTACAGACACCAATCCCATCTATTTGTTCAGTAAAGTGAATACTGATGGTGTTTCACCTCCACCACCCAGTGTCAATTATGGAATCGGTGAGCTAATTGTATTTCCATATTATTCCTGCTTTTCTAATATTTGGCTGCTGTGCATGCAACAGAATTTCAGTTTTAGTTGGATGATTAACAGTATTTTTAGTGAATGATAAATTGAAAGGCGTTTCTAATAATAAATAGAAAATAATATGAAAGTATACAATAATTGAGTGAAACAGTAACAAAAAAAGTGTAATTTTAGTTGTTGTTGAAATAAAGAAAGGAAAGAACAATGAAAAATGAATAAAAGAAAACAAATACAGAGTGAGCAAACCGACAAAATTACGTATCTGAGTATTGAGGAATATTTTTGGCAAGTGCGCAGAGTACACCGAACGGAGGTCATTATATGGTAAGTGAAGGGGTGTTGCGGGGTGGGCGGGGGGAAAGGGGGGCTGTTGGAGTTTTCCAGGAACTGGCGGCAGAAGACGGAAAGAATTTCCGAGGGTTTTAACTGTTGGGAATGGGGTGCAGTGTCCTGGAGAGTTGGAGGTGAGAGGGAAGGAATTTGAAGGCTAGTTTCATGAGAGGGGAATGAAATCCAGGAATTTGTTCATTTAATAGGGAAATGTTGTTTTTTAGAATACTATGGATATGTAAAATTTCTAATTTGATCCGGGGCCAAAATCTATTTTCTACTTCTAAAATATAAAAATCCTTTTCAATGTTAAATGTGGTGTGTTTTCTACTAGGTGGTTGGCGAAGTGAGAGACTGTAGTGTTACTTTTCCATGCATTTATGTGTTCCTGTATCCTTTGTTTGAATGTTCGTCCAGACTGCCTGACATACACGGAGGGACAATCACTACATGTGAGAGCATACACTCCACTTCGGAGGAGATGGGATCCTTAGTGTATAATAAGGTTATGTTAAGTGTTTGTGGAGAGAAGAAGATAGTGATAGCTGCTATGCAGCCGAAAAAGCTTTATACCAATAAAACAATGAGCAACACAGAAACACCTTTCAATTTATCATTCTTTGATAGTGTTGCTAAAGCTCCACAATTACCAAGTATTTTTAGTGTTTAGTTCCCCCCTCACTATCTGGTGCTGTGCATTTCTCTACAAAATGGGATGCTTATTGGTATTGTTTGTGGGAATAATGTATGTATACTTTATGTAATTATAAGTCTTCATGGAGAAGATAATGCTGATGTGAAAATAATATTACTGTGTAATTATTTTCTGATATAATGCTGATATGAAATCTGTGTTAATTTTATATATTGTAGATTAATAATTAATCTTTATATATTGTAGCTTAATAACTGTTACATTTGTTTTGATGTAACTATTAAACTTTTCTAATATATTCATGGATGATTTGACTTGATGCCTCTGTTCTGTTTGCAAAAATCATGAAAATTTTTAACAAACAAAATGTTGTTCAAAGACATACATGCTATTGATATTCAAATTCTTTTTGTGATCAAGAATGCTGAAGAAAATAAATAGATAGATAAATTTAATGTCAAAAATGTTTTGCTGATTTAGCCGCAAATTTTCAAAACATGATGTTGAAATATAGTTTGAAATAAATTGTTTGAAAACAAAATGCTGCTGCATTTACAAAATAAAGTTGATAAAATTCTTGTATTTTAATATGATGTAAATAGAAATAGTATTTTTGAAACTTTTGGGAACTGCGAGGAACAAGCATCATAAAATTACTTGTTTGTCTTCTAAATTAATTTGTAAAATAATATGACAGTCTCTTTACATTTACATTATTGTATGTGAATTTACATTGAAAGGAAAATAATATAAGTCTCTCTTCAATGTAAATTCTTGTACAATAATACAGCATGAATTTAAAATTTATTTTACACTGAATTCTTGGTTGAAGTTTTAAATTATAATTTCTGAACTCTTTCTTGATGGTCTTAAGAGTTATTAAAATTAATTATTTTAAGCCCTGAACTGAAATTTATTCTGTTATTTATAGGTATTTATAGATTTATTAAGTTAATGTATAACCTTATTTTTCTTACCCTCATTTATCCGGATTTGGCTTATCCAGATCAGTTACATTATTAAGGGCGGAATCCATAGTCTGCACTTAATCACGCAAGTGAACACTTCTTTTCACTCGCAATCCAGAAACCATCCTTGAGTAAACGCTGAAGGGATCAGTCATTGCTATGAGTGCGGGTTGGCGCACACTTAGTGGACCTTATGTGAATTACACTTGTGAGGAAAGCGGTAGATATATAGTTTCTTGATGTAGCAGATATTTGCGAAAATTAATTGTAATGGTAAATCATAATTTAATGATCCATTAACAACATTTAAAACATTCATTGAAACATACTCTTTGGAAATGAACATTGTTGTTCACTCACATTTTAAATTTAAATAAACATAAATTTATTCTTTTCACACAAATAAATAAGACTGCAAGAATTGAGAAGAAAAAGTAGAAACGTACCACAAAACATCTCTAATTACCTCTGGAGCAACAAAAATCAGAACACAAGAATAGCTAGAATGCAAATTAACAGGTTACAATTCAATATAAACTAAGACAGTTGTATAGTGACTGAGGCAAGGAGCAAGCAGTTCATGAAATAAACTATTGAAATCCCATTTTTCAGCACATTGCCACATGCTACACAGCTATAAGTATTTACTTATTTCTGAGATTCACTTAAATGTTTGCTTATTAAAAGTGCCATCTCTGGAATGCAAAACCACTTAAGTTGCCCCTCATAATAAATAAACACTTATTACTTTAGGGATTCCTTAGGATAAAAGTGACAGCTCTGGATTCCACTCTGTATTTGTACTTACAATATTGTTCTTCTAGTTAGAAAAATAAGAGAAGTTTTAAATATGATAGTATGTGTACAATATTGTGAAAAATCAATTCAGCCATTTATTGAATTTAATGTACAGTTATTAAATATTACAAGAGGTGACTGAAAATGAAATATTACGAGCACCACAATATTTTAAAAAAGCATACATTTTTGACGCACAGAAAATAGTAGTGTGTTGTCTAGCAGTAATATGTTTTTGAGGGTGGGAGAGGGTTTTTTTAGTGCTCGCTGCCTTGTTACTATTTTTGTTATATTATTTTTATGTGAAAATAAAAGGGAAATAATTGTTTTCTTTTTCATTTATTTGGACTATCTGGTTATCTTTGTGACACAAATAGAGCAAATAAAGAAAATTGTACTATATCTCGATGTAAAGGAATTAATTGTCATTTGCACTACTCAGTTGGCAAGGGTCTGTTCATAAATTATGGTTGAAGTATATTTTTAATTGTGTTTTTAAAGTATGTTCAAGGAGGGAAAACATTTATTAATAATTTATATTAAAATAAATAACTCCTTGTCTTTGTAAATATTGTTACACTTTTGCTCAATAAAGAAACAAGTACTGTTATCCATTCTTAAAATGTTCCGAAAATATTGCTACAATATTGTTTCTACAATATTATAACTATTATGATCACTCAAAATTGAAGATCAATAATAAAAATAGTATTCATGACACTTGTATCTCCAAATGCTGCTTCTCTTAAGTATGAGTCTAATACATAAATCCACCTCTACCACAAGGAAAACTAGTGAAAAAATTGTGCCGGGATTGGCTAGAGAGATAATGCCAAGGTTACGTACAGATAAAAACAAACTGGAATGGATAATATGAAACAAAATTAAAGTAATTAGCATGCATTAAAATAATTTTGTATTTTAATCAATTAGTATTAAATGTACTTTAAAAAGGGTATGATAAAGTATGTAAGGAATATACATAAATAAGTATTAACTTAAAGTATATATACTGAATTTCAGATTAACTTTTAATTCTTTCACCAAAAATCAATAAATCCTTAAACAATATAGAAACAATGGGTCAGGAAGAAGTTTTTTATAGCAAATTTGAAGAGAACTCTCTGCTTTATTTGATAGAGATAACATTTCCCATCAAGCCTAAAAATGACATTTATTTTTTATGGAACTAATAACATGGGAATTTTGGAAGTTGTTTTTATGCAGTTAAATTTCAATTGCTTTGTTCCTAAACTTACTCAAAATTTTCTTGAGAAATCCAATACTCGTGGAACATTCTGTGAAATGAATTTTTGGGTGAACAAAAACCGAACAATTATTTTTTAAATTTCCTGTAATAATACATTTTTGAAAGTTTATTGGAATGATAAAACACCAAATATGTTATGCAAAGTACATTTTATGACTATTTTTTAATGTACATCAGTTTTGTGAATTGATTGTAATAATTTATAACTTATTAACATGCAAATTGACATTGAGAAGTTATGAATCTTTTATTGAATACGTTCTTAGATCTTTGTCAATTTCACCTCAAAGTAAGTGTCATATTTTATGACACAAGAAGGGACACATGATGTTTTGGAATTAAAGAATTGATAACAGTTTTGCCTTGAAATTTTATTGCTATTTTCTAATTTTTTTGGTTTCATGTTAAAATTTCTACATGTAGAAGAAAATAATTTTCAATAATAGTTAATGTTATATTTTTAGTAAAAATAATGTTTATTCAATTGAATATAACTGAAGACTGTCTAAGAACAGAAATATATTTAACAAAAAACATTCATGACATAAAATAGAAAATTAATTGTTAATTGTAATGAATTATTATGTGGATAATTATTAATATGGTTCAGTTAATACAAGACAAACACTTTATGTATACATTTTTCTATCATGATTTTGATTTTCAAAACCATCTTTGCAATGAAGAACAATATTTTTTATGAGAATTTTTTTGTTCATTATTGAAGTTAAGAATTTAGAGGTGAAGTTAAAAATTGTAGGAATTAACTCGCATAATTAATTATATTGTACTGAATGAAAATGGGAGACTGACATCATTAATTTGTTACCTCGCAGTGTGGATAACTGCTATTTAAGAGGTAATACGCGTTTGTGAACTCTCATAATGTTATTTCTAATAATGAATTATAAATTATGAAGGAAACTTCATACATGAAGGCATTGTTGCTTATTTTTCAAATTTTAATTGCAAGTTATTTAAATGTTCTATTTATTTATTTATGTGAATTTTGAGGACAATATCTATAGGGAAAAATGAATGGCTAATGGCAGAATATTGTCATATTATGTGTTGTTAATATTCTACTAACATCAGCATTATATTCTTTTTGAAAACTGGCTTTTTTCTTTTGTTTGCTGAAATTATGATTAATAGGTCTGGAAATAAATATAAATAGAAGTCATGACTTGAAAAATATAGCCAACGAGCTGGCTTTACCACCTGACACTGGCTTGAACTTCACTCCCAAATCTTTTGCCCAGAGAATGTTAGAGAAATCCCATACCCTGCTGGTGAGAGGTGGTATTTTTCATGTCTTGACTGTAGCTATAGTAATTTCATGCATCTTAAGATTTCTTGCCAGATCAAGACCTGAAGGAACAAGTGGAGGCCTCAGATAGCATGGAACCCAATTACAGCAGTGTTATGGTGCGCACCCAACTTGCACAACAGTTCTATGAATTGGCTAGAGAACAGACTCATGTATGCGAACAGCTTGTTCATGATCAACATCTCATGCAACAAGGTAAAGTTACTTATATGCAATTTACATATTCTATACGATGATGACATGTATGTGGAGAAGAATCAGAGACAAGAGAACATATATTTTGGAATAGTCTATTATATGGAGCAGAATGGGCAGAGTGTTTGAATAAGATGAAAACAGAAGACAATGTCACAGAGTTAAGTGAACAGATGATAAATTCAGAATCGAGATACAGACATTGTAGGAGATACATTAAACATATATGGAGAATTAAGCATGGGCTAAAAGGTTGCTAAAGGGTGAATGATGAAAGAGAATGAGACTTCATAATTTTAAAGAAAATGATGCAGAGTGTCATAAGATTGGATGCAACAAAAAATAAAATAAAATTAAAAAAAAATTCTATACCACTGAAGTTATGGGAATTTTGTCTTTTAATATTTCTTTTTTAATATTAATTGGTTTTGTGTTATCTATTTTCTTCCTTGGCTTTATGACTGATTGATTGTAGAGATTTAATATAAAGTTATTAAATAATCCTGTTCTCGGTTTCGTTAAGAACTTTTTATTTTCAGGTTGGGCTGCTGTGGTTGCTAACTTGGAAGATATTACTACCAACTATCGTAATGTCTGTGAAAATTTTAAATTTACTGTTAGTCAGTTCCTTCAGGGCAGGGATGAAGCTATTCAACTTGTTGAGAAGTAAGTGTTCATAAATTATTTGTAGACATAAATTATTTGTCTGGTAATTTCCCATGGCTGATAACATCATTATAATAAATTATTTGGAAGAGCTCTTAGGATTTTGGAGGGAGATTTTTCTATTAGTATTGCAAGATCAGTGTTGATTACTTCATTGATTACTGTAGTGAGCTGGAGTATGTGAGATTAAAGTGGTTTGAAGTGGGAGGATCTTCTGAATGGGAAAATGTGTATTGTGTATGATTTTATTGCTTGTAAAAAATTAAACATTCATGAGAAAATGCAGCCAAAAAGAGTGCTGAATGATACAGCCAATGAGATTTTGTAAATTGTGATTTTGTAAATGAGATTTTGTAAATTGAGTTGTAAATTTTAAAATATCAGAATTATTGAAGTCTCATAGTAGTTATACAGCTAACACTAACTAACAAGAATGGCTAAGAGCACGCGTCTCTACCAGCTAAGCAAACTGCTACAGAAAGAAAAATCGAAAAATACAGATTCAACATCCAGACCTTATGGATGTTCCTTTCGTCATCACACATGTAGCCTGCAGCTACAAAAACAGACAAACACTTGAGTGCTGACTAATGAGGTATCTTGAGCAAGAGTTATTTTTGGTTGGAATGACAAAATAAAAACTACACTAGTAAAACAACACAATGTCCAATTTGTTTTAAATTTCTCGTTGGAGAAATGAGGCAAGTAATAGACTGCAATTCTTAAATTATTCTAGGCTCACTTGTAATGTACAAGTATGTCACCATTGATGTGGTGTTGAGTTTCAAATCTCTTGATTTATTGAAAGGCCAAGCTACAAATCTTTTGTTTATTCTTCACTTTGTGTTTTGCATGATTTTAAAATTGTGAATATACTGCAGCTTGTTTTTCCTTGACCAGTAAGTATTTTTCAAACCTGAATGTACGTTACCCTTAAGTGTTGATTTTTCCATTTATTTTTCCAACAGTGTCTTCTGTATCCTGTTCAAATGAGCTATCAGTGGTGCCTTATTAATCATGAGTGACAATTACATTTAGGCTTCAGAATAATGAGATAAAAATTTATATGTTTTTTGGGAGTAATCTTTATCTTAAATGAATATTGAAATTGGACATTGAAATTGTATGATATTTCACTCATTAATTGCTTTCTCTTTACAGTTATAAGAAAGATATATCAATCTTAACAAAAATCCCTATGATTCCTGCCTTGCTGGAGGATTGGGCAGACCTTACACTGTCATGTGCTAGTTCTGGCCGAAGTAGTAAAGAAGAATCGCTTCAACGAGATGCCAGTGAGGGAAAATCTGGGTCAACAGAAAACATTAAAGAAGGGTCACAAGAAACTGCGAAAGTCACAGAAGTTGAGAATGGAGAGAGAGAAAATTCTGACATTCCTTGTATCTATAAAACACTTCTGCAATGGATTGATGCCAAAGATAAAAGATTTAGCATAGAAGGAGTTGCAGAATTATGTACTAGATGCTTAAACCAAGTGAGTGGATTAGACATCAATGAAATATATTAAAGCGATCTTTATGCTTAGTTTGCAATGTATCATATTGTGATTTATTTATTTTGTAGATTCACACAGCTTCATTTGAAAATTTGAAACTGGAGTCAGAAACTGTTATGGAAGCTGCTACAAAACAAGAATTAAAAGAAATTAAAGGTTTAGAAGAACGTTTGTTTGGTCTAGAACAGCTGATGTATGAAGCTCGGAGACTTGTTCAAGAACAAAAAGATATGTCAATGGTGAATATTTTTTAAATTTAATCTATTCTGATCATTTCTTCTGAAACATTCTGTCTTAGCTTCTCTTTATCAATGATGTGTCATTATATGACTTCGATGAAATAGTAAATAGATCAACAATTACTTTTGAATACTATTTAATGAATGTGTATCATGGAGTGAAATCTTGATATTTTAATAAAACTCTTCAACAAATGTATGAAGGGCTCTAATGACCTTGCTGTTGACGAGTCCTAAAGCCCCACAAAATAAAAAAAAAGTATGAGATTAGTTGAAGTTGCTTGATTTTGCTCTGAAGTTTTTGTTGTTATGTTACTAATAACTCTTCGTGATCATTTTGCAACAATAGCATGTTTACAAACAAATATATTTGGATTTGTTCACAAGTATTGCAAACATACAAAAAAATTACATTTCACCCCTTCTCATCCCTCAAATATAAATTTTAAAAAACCTTTCATAATAAGTCTCTGTAATATAAAAACCACATCTCAAAATTTTGAGTACTTCAGTGTTAACAATTGATTGTGACATTTATTTGTTTTATATTTTCTTTTATTTTGTATGTCAAGTATGCAGCAGTTTCTCAGGAAGTACTAAGATAATGTATTGAGTTCTATAAAATAGGGGATGGGAGAGGTTTATTGAAATCTCTTGTAGACAGAAATCTTCCTTTAGTTTTGAAGGTCAAGGATGCAAAGTTTTATCATGCATGAAAAAAAACTAGATTTGTATGAAAGACAGATACACAGACAGGCACTCCTCTTTACACTTAGAGATTATTATTATATTTTAGTCAGAACATGTTAAATAAATCAGCCCATAGCTCATTAACAATTTCATTCTCGAATGTCCTGATCAAAGTTGTGTTATGTGAATGATTTTGTTAATTTAAGCTTGTCCTAGTGTTTTTTGGGGTGTAGAAAAGTATGCTTATTTGATTTATTTGTAAAATAGTTCATATTTTATTACCTTTTAGGCATTTCATCAAAATCAGAAGCGTGTTAGCAACCTCAAAGACCCATCTATCTTTCCTGATCTATGTGCTACCCACCAACGCCAGCTTAAGGTTATGCTAGAGAATCAACACCGTCTGATGGATATTCGTCGACGATGCACAAAAGCAAAAGAAGAACTCAGTAACAATCTGTTTCACAGACTTCGTTGGGTTGTATATTCTGAAAATCGCATGTTTGAAATGAACAGCAAGTTGTTGGTGTACCTTGAAAATACCAAACGACTTCGACGTACTTTAGATGTAGTGCGTCAAGTTCATTTGTCTCCAGAAATGTACCTGAGAGCTGTCAGTGAAGTAGTTCGTCGACGCTCTTTCTCCCAGGCCTTTCTTATGGTATGTGTTCAAATAAATATTTATGCATGTAAAAATTATGAGGTTAAAGCTGTGTCTTAAAAACTATTAAACTTGAATTAATGTTTGATGTATCAACAGTAAAAGACTTAACTCATCTTCCAGATGAAATTTTATTTAACTTGGATAATACTTAAATGATCATTCTGGAAAAGTGTTGTCAAATGTTTCTTTGTTTTAGTGGGCTAGTGATCTTGCCTGTCAACTTCTTACTGTCCATAATGATGAGGTGGCACGTCGGAGGGACTTCCAGGCTCAGTTTAGTGGCCACTTCCTTAATTCCCTTTTTACTGGTATGGAAGACATGCCACCACCATTTGCTACGCAAGCCCCTTTACCTTTTGACACTCAACTTCCTAAAGTAAGTTGGTTGTCTAATTGCTCATTTACGTAAATTGAATTATTAAATGACCTTTTTTTTTTGTAGACAATTATTTATTTCTAGTTCACAATGTTTCAGCAGTATATTGCTGCCATGACCAGGCAAATGTTAGTGTGTGGACATATCAACAAATTTGTTTGCTTTATCTTAGTTACAAGTACAAAAACAAATTAACTACATATATGTAGTTAATTTGTTTTTGTACTTGTAACTAAGATAAAGCAAACAAATTTGCTGCTGGAACAAAATTCCTTCTGAAACGTTGTAATACTAGAAATAAATAATTGTCTACAAAAGAAAGGTCGATTTAATAATTCAATTTAATTATGATTGGAGATGTAAATAATGTCAGTTCATTTACTTAAGTTGTTCTAATTGTTATCTGAAGAAATAGTTTCTGTAAATTTAGAAATTCAATGAACATTTAGGGTTTCTTTCAGGGATAGGTAAGATTCAAATGTATTCAGTTACAGTTTTGATTGGATGGTTTTGGTTCTTAGTTCCAATTACGAACAAACAATAACTTCTGTGTACCCTACACATGGAGAAGATATGTGATAACTTTCGGTCAGGTGAAAATTGCAATGAGCCGGGAATCAAACCCAGGACTCCTACTTTGATCGCAGGGATGTTAACCACTACACCACCCGTTCACCTTCCACAACTGTACACCATTTCCACACAGACCGACTTAGGTCTGTACGACTCTGACATAGCCCTGAAGAAGGCCACTGCATGAGGCTGAAACATTGGTAGTTGTATCTACTAAGATGCGGTTTGTCCCGGACAGACAAGTTCATACTGACTCCAGCTGTGGAAGCCTACGTTTATAAGTTTACTTTACTTTAAAATATTTTAAGTCTTATAGCAATTTTTTTTCTGTACTGACAAGTATAATAGGCTACTGTTTTTAGTTTCAGACTTGACAACATAATTTATTTACATAAATGCCACATGGAATAAGAAAATGTATCAAATCATAATGCATCCAAATTTGAAAGTAAACTACTTTTCATTACTTTTCTATATGATCAGTTTTGGAATCAGAAATGAGATTTTATGCTTCCCTAGTTGTTTGACCCATTCCTAGTTGTTTTGTTGCAAGTGTTATAGAAATGAAATTTTTACTTTCTTGTGATGAAGTTGGAAAAAAATATTAACCACCTTGCTGCTATTTTGATTCTAAGCAAATTTGTTTCTGAACTGTAGATATGTGGACAAATATAATTTCCATAATGATATTCCTGGACTTTCTGGTCCAACAAAACCACAGACTTATACTGACAAAACATTATGTTATCAGTATAAATGTCAGTAAAATAATTAATTGATGTGAATTATTAATTATTATTAATAACTTATTTGCTGTTTATGGCAAATATCGTATGTAGAGGGATCTAGTCAAAAGTTTAGAGAACCCGAGGGTTCTGCTAGCATACAAATTTTCTGGGCCCCTGATTATTATATTATGTTTATGATTATTGTCATGTATGTTCATGAGAGATTGAATAATGGTTTTGTTTCTTTGTTTAGCTGAACATAGATGATGTTCGAAAGCTTCACCAGCAACTACCAGAGCTCTCTTCTTTTATTTCTCTTCCCGACGTGGATTCAATTTCCAATTTTTTCCTTTCAAAATCATCGTTGGCTGGTATTAAAGTTGAGACCAAGGGAACCATGATAGAAGAAAAATTGGTGAGACTTTGTTTTTGATAATTGTATTAATAAGCTTGTATTGTTGTTTGAATTTTATTTAATCCTTTAATAGATACTTTTCATCCACTGCTTTAACTTACTCTGATCACTGCACCATCAGTGTGTGTTAGGCATAAAATAAACTACTTTTGCCCTTTTTTATTAATGTAGTTTTTCCTGTATGATTTTGGCTATGGAACTCCTTATGATTCACTCATAACGTAAAGCAATATGAAGGAAACATTGATAATTACACTGTAAAAACATTACATTTTAGTGAAAGCTTAAGACACAGAAAACAAGGTGTATTAAAGGTTACTATATTGAAAACATTTAGGTTTTGTTATCCAGAAGAAATTTCATACAATGAGGTCTTTGTACAATATAATATAATTCATTACAATAATACATAAATACTTATAATTCATTACAATAACCATATTTTCAATATCATAACTTCACTCAATTTACCAACTAAGTTTTCCTGTTGAGATCAATGTAGCCCATTACTATGATTAGTTTCGGTTGAAGACCATGACAGAAATCTGGTTTCATGTCGGGGGAATACTTTTCAATTACAAGATGAATATAATATTTTAAATAGTTAAAAATGCCTTGCAGAACACAATTTTGGAAATACTATAATAGTATTGAAAAGGAATTTTAGATCTGTGTAATCTTTGAAAACAATTTAATGACCTGTTGTTTCCATGAACGAAAGAAAAACAGATGCAGCAAAAGCACCTTTGTATCTGTTGGTCTATTGAATGAATGGGGTTGTTTTATGTATATCCTCATAGAACTCTGAGGATTAAGGAATTCTGAATAGTCTTCATTTGGTTCATTTCTTTTTTATATGTTGAAACAAGACAAGAAATTTGATTAGAAATATGAAGTTATCTTATATTGAACATTATTATGTAAATTTCATCTTCTTTGAAGGTTGATGCTCAGCAAGCTCCATCGAGTCCTGCTTCTTTACAGTCAGCGGGAGGTGGAGATGGATCTAAAGCAAGTGCTATTTCTGTTCCAACCCCAGCTCCTTCCAAGGAAATTGATCGGTAATGTCACAGCACTAAAATTTCTGTTAAAATGTACATGTTGTATGTATTGTTGTGCACGTTGTGAAGGGAGTTTCCCTTATCCTCAGATGTTGGACTAAAATTCTGTTTTTAGAGACAATCTCTTACACATTATAATTTCTCTAATTTTTGACCAACTTGTTTGATAATTGGTCTTAATAAGTGGCCTTCTTTAGTAATAAATGTTTGTTTTCCCCATAATATGTGCTACTGCTGCTAATATTTCTATTTAAAAAAAGAAATATATTTTATGTTTACAGGACTAAAGTTTCTTGTATTTGGTTTAATTTATAATTTATTTCAAATTAGTAAGTTTCTGATCTTTGCTTGAGATTTTACTTTCTGTGGCTATTAAATATTTTTGTTCTGGGATACTAATTCAATGTTATGTCCTCTTATCACATATTTATAATTTTGAGAATCTTTTTAAAAGTAATACGTTGTTCTGATTTAATTAATCTTTATTGTTTCTAAAATGAAACCAAAAAATTAGATGTGATTATGAATTGTTATTAATACATTCCTACAGGTATGCACATAAAAAGACAATACATATTTATAGAAAAAGGTGAACATTAATATTCTTTTACATTCCAGTGCCACTTGTGAAAATAATTTTTCTCGCATTTTTGTGTATTTATTATGTTGCTTTTTCCTCCTGTTGACAGTGTGTTTTCTTCTTTACAGAGGGTTTGAGTCTGAAACTGATACAGAGGAGTTTGAGAAGGTTGGCCAGAGTCCTGTGAAGCTGACGTCGAGCGAGGCGGCAGTGGAAGAAGAGATGCCAGTGGCGAGTGCACACCTGGCAGGCCAGACCTCAGCCATGGCTCTGCTTGAGGTTGGTGTTCCGGAGCTCAGGAAACGACAGGCTACCCCTTCTCCTTCCTCCTCCTGCTCAGTGCACTCCCCAAGCCTAACCCATAGCCACCTTTCTGCTCAGCACTATCAGCATACGCTGCAAGAATTCGCCACCACTGAGTATTACATTGACGATTCTATGCCTTCGAGCTACACGGAGAGTAGTGGTGCTAAGTGCCAGCACTTGACAGCGCCAGAATTGCAGCGCCAGTTGGAAGATACGAACACTTTGGTGGCTTTGCTGCAGGTACAGAACCAAAGGCCCCAAATGCAAGAAAATATTCTCTTTTATTTCATATATTTTTATTTTCTGAAGTTAACTTATTTTTTTGTTCTGGGGAAAGTAGGTCTTTTATTTATTTATTTTGTTTTCTCCTAGTGTTTATTTGGGTATTCTAAATACTTTTTTTAATTTTGCATTTCATTTCAATTCTTCTTTTGATTTAACTTAGATGCAATTAATGTCTTCCTGAATGAGATGCTGTAGTTTATTTAGTTAGTTTGGGCCTTGGTCATCTGGTGTTTGGCTCCTGGATCCTTGTCACATTCTTACCTTTCCTTACCTATACATTTAGAATTATTTTTACAAACTGGCTTAGTTGTATAATTCTTTAGTGTTCAGAATTGTAGATTGATTTTACATTGGAATTTAATATGGTGCAAGACATTTGAAATGGGGAGATGCATGTGTAGTGAACAATATGTTTACAGGTAAGATGATCATGTGTCAAGTTTTTTGTTGATGCATTTATGTCTTTTGCAGAGCTGAATTGTTTACTTGCACATTCTGTGATTTACTTCAGTTTTGAATACCACACAATATAAACACTATAAGCAGCAAAAAATTCTCAATGTGCATGTTACTCTCAACTAGTTATTTTTTGTTGTCATCTTTTTATTTAATATTATTATTTTGTTATATGGTTCATTCTTCATTCCATTTTTTAATACTTCTCATCCATTGTTAATGTTAAAGCCATTTCATGGTTTGTTTTGGTATCAATATACTAAATGTTATTGTTTGACTTGAAACTTTCAATTGACGAGACAAATTTATTATATATTGTCAATATCATATTCTTCTGTCCATGATGGAAGTGATATCAGAATAACTAATCTCATTAGATTCTAATGAATTTAAATCTTCAAAATTTATTTTACAGTACATGGTTGTTTGCCTTTTTCAGAGCATCAGTATTAATATAGTGATAGAAAATTTTAATCAAAAGAGCAAAAAGATTTGTCATTTTGAACTTATTTTAGCTCTCTCTTGTTCTGTTTCTTTTTTTAACTTTTTTCCTTGTAACTTGGAGTTAAGTTTTTATCTAACAGATGTGCTCTCTTCTTGTTGTATTGTAATATATCATGTGTGTTCAAAATTTCAGATTTGTATCTAATGTGATAGCCAAGGGGTTTGAAAGGTATTGTGGATTATCCATTTGTTACTGTCGTACCATTTTAAAGTTATTTTTTTGTCAAAATTCATGTTTTTGTTGTATTGAAGTAGCCAATATTTCACGTTCTCTGCAATAACATGGAAGATCGATATATAAAGTCTAATATCATATAGTCGCAACAATGATGGCATAAACTTGCAGCTCGATGCACTTTGGCACCTGGAAGTGGAAAACGAGAATCACTACATTTTGGTATATGTCATAATGTTGAGAATACAGATTACAATATATGAAAGGACCTCATATTTTGTCTCTAATTCGTATCTCAAACTTGGCATTAAACCCAAATTAGATTGAAAATCTCTCAAGTTGGAAGTCTTGAGTGAAGAATATTGCAGTACAGTTAACTGCAGCAACAATGGCTAGGGAAATCCATAGTTGTCATTTTTTTGCTTCCATGAGAATTGAATGAGGTTAAGATATAGATGGATCATTCCAAGGGAAATTGAACCAGAAAAATCGTCAATCTTAAATTTCACTAAGAATGCCCTAAAACCATTGCATTGCATGTAAAAATACTTGAGAAAACAGTACTTTGATCCATTTGTAAGGATTCGACATTTAAAAATGTTTATTTTTATTTTTATGAAAACTTGTGTATTCTAGGGAACAGATGTGAAATTAAGATTGAAACCATCTTTTTTCATAGTTAATTGATGTAATGTAATATTTTACTTTCTTAACATCTGTCCGCATTGCAAACAAGTGTATAGAACATTGCCAGTTGTATTGAATAATTGTAACAAGCCATAATATCAAAATAGAGGAAAAATCTTTAAAATTGAATTTTTTAAACCCCCTCAGATCATTTATATTTTTGAGGTTACAATTTGTGTGTGTGTGTGTGTGTGTGGAGGGGATTAATCTTTCAAGTCGTGAAACTTGTTGGGTATCCTTTTTTGATTTTCTGATTTTATTCATGATTTAGTAAAAATAATAATTTTTGGTTTATCAAAAATATCTTGGTTAGATAGATAGATTGCAATTTGGGTGGGCCCAGCTACTAACAGAGCCACACACTTGGGTTGGAGTAAACCTAAATGTACTAAGGGGTACAAAGGACCTTTTAGGCCTACGTGTGGGGCTCTTAGTATATGGGCCCACCCAAATTGCAATCTATCTAACCGGGATACTTTTGATAATTATTTTTACTAAATTACGAATAAAATCAGAAAAGGATACTCCACAGGTTTCATGACTCAAAAGATTAATTTCCCTCCCTAATTGTACCCTCAAAAAATTAAACAATTTGAGGGGGTTAACATTAAAAAATTCAATTTTAAAGATTTTTCCTCTATTTTGATGTTCTATATACTTGTTTGCAATGCGAACAGATGTTGAGAAAGTAAAATATTAAAATACATCAATTAACTTTATGAAGAAAAAAAAAGGCTGGTTTCAATCTTAATTTCACTATTACCTGGAATGCACCAATTTTCATAAAAAACAAAATAAACATTTTTAAATATCAAAGCCCTACAAATGGATCAGAATATGTTTTTTCATGTATTTTTATGTGCAATGTAATGGTTTTAGAGCATTTTTAGTGTAATGAAGATTAACAATTTTTTCTTGTCCGATTTACCTGGAATGACCCAGATGGTATTATAAATGTTTCAATAATTGTGAAAATAGTAAGAAACAGAATAAAATGAGATGCATCCTAAGTCATTGTGATTCCACTAAATTTGAATGTCTTTCCCTGTAGGTGGCGAGTGAATTTTTGAAACATTGAAATTTTCCAATTACTGACCTCTGGTAGTATCTTAGCTAGTGATATCTAGCCTAATGACTAGTATAAAGTAAACTAATTTCAAAACTTACAGTGAAGTGACTACAATTAAAAATATATTCTGATATTGCGCTATGCTCTGCTGGCAGTAGCTGAGGATGGGAACAATAATTCCTGAAATTAGTCTGGAAGAAATATTTAAGTGGAGAGTGTGGCTGACTTCATGCAGTTTGTATTTTTAATTAATGACTAGTTTTCTAAGAATAAATTTTTTCATTAACTAGCATGCATAACTTCCTAAAGTTTTATCCATGAAACTAATTTGCACAGCTGACAACATTGGTGAAAGCCAGTGGTTAGAGGCACAACAGTCACCAGCTACAAGGCCAGCATAGGGAAATTTGTATGGTATAACATTTGACTGTGGTTTGTTGTTGAATGGAGAGGTTGTTTAATTGGTATCTAGGATGTTCTATTATGAAACAAAAGAAGTTTTTATAAGGTTATTAACTTCCATGTGAATTTGAAAGAAATAGGTTTGTGGCAGAAATGAAGAGGTCATTCATTACATCAAGTGCAGATATGAAGAGATCATATGTTTTTTTGTCAACTTTTGCTTCTACGGTGAATGTATGAATCAATAGGGTGTGATTTTGGGATTTGTGACAATTTATTAGATGATTTAATAAATTGAATTATGTTTCCATATACTCTTTCAGTTGTATGCGAACTTCCCTTTATGGAATTCCTTAAGAATATCATTTACTAGAGAATGTGTACTTTTCAGATGATGAATCGATTGCTTAATTCTTTTGTGTTTTTGTTTTTTCTATCTTATCTATTCTGGACTGTTCAAAATTAATTTCAAGTATAGTGGTTAGAGAAGCTAATCTGGACCCTCTTTAAAAACCTGAAAAAAAGTTTTGACAGCAAATTTTTCTTTCTCACTGATAGCCAATTTTGAAGCACATTGAAGCAGCCTTCAGAAAAATTCATCTTGAACTCTTTATTCAGATATTTCAAAATGAATAGAATACTTAATACTGTTAGTAGGATTTAATCAAAGAAAAACCTTTTTCTCAGATCACCTACTCTTGAATAAGTATCAAGACTGATTTAATGCTAAAATTTCATGTGTTCAGTGAAATTAATAGACATTTAAAATTTTGGAAAGTAAAAACTTACCAAGAACATTTTAATCTATTTTTGTTTTGAACTTAACTATTATGTTGATTGTAATGCATTTTTTTTAGTGAAATTGCTTTTGTTTTTCTAACTTTAAAATTACCTTTCATATCACAATTATTCAAATGCTTCAAAACAAATAGTGTTTAATAAATGGTTAAATTAACTTGAAATACAACTACCTCAGAGAAACAAACTGTTGTGAATATAATTTTGTCAAAATTGGCAACTGCGGAGAGCAATATCATTTTGATAACATATTCAAGTTTGGAAAAGGTACCCGCGTTGGCTGACCAATTTGGTTCACAACCTATCCTCTGTTATTAATTGGAAATATGCATGATTTCATTTTCACTTTGCGAGTTCTTATAGATAGGTATTGTACATGATTAATTTTTTTCTCTGCAAAACTATGTGGTATCTATGGATTTTCATTTCCTTCTAGGTATTGCTATTTTTGTGACAATTAGGTGAACTTTGAAATCTTGAATTTATGTGATAATGTTTATTTTCATTCTGACTGAAGAGACACTAATAAAGTCATTCATTCGAAGATTGATCTTTTACAAATTGTGTGAAATATATATTTTAATTAAATATATATCTAGGCTACGACTTTGTTATATCTTCTTTGTTTTAATATTTTAATAATAACATTTAGCAAATTTGTTATAAATGTGTTTCATTCATTAATGGTTTTTCAAGTCAGTAATGTCAAGTTCCTTGGTATGTACTCCTCCTTTTCCTCTGCAAACAGTTTGATAATAGTTAAGGAAAATATGAATACAATAGAACCCTTGCCTAATATTTTTGTTGTTTTGGGTGCTTTTTCTTTGAAAATTATTTTGCAATTAGGGATTTCCTAAAATGTTTTTAAGCAATCATTATTGTATCATTTAGACCTAATTTTGTAGTTTTAAAATATAAATTCCTACATATGATGAATTTATGAAATTGTACATTGTTACAAACCTCATTAGTATAGTTGGATTTGCTATTGAGCTATATGTAAAACTATGCTCAATAATGCAAATGTTTTCTATCAAGGTTATTTTCCTCAGCAGCTCATCGTATTTTTACAAATTTATTTTAAATTACCTAACTTACTTCACATCATACGGAATTTAAAATTCCTAAATTTTCAAGAGTAAAACAGCTAGTTGTAGTAGCAAAAATGTTTAAAAAACTAATATTAATTTTTGATTCAGAAAAATGGTTCCACGAGTTGTGAATATTAATGCGGTAGTTCTGGTTAGTTTTTAGATTGCAATCTTCATGTAAGCTGTAGGGGGTAATGGTGTAAATAATTGAAGGATTCACTGGAAAAACTTAGCATGTGAGAATGTTCTAAAATAACATTTCATTGTAATAATATTGCACAAGCTCATGTATATTAAGTAGTTCTTTTTTGCTTCCTAGTTTGCAATAATTTTGTGGTGTAAAATCTTGGAGATCAAATTAAATTGTCCTTTTTTGTGCATTTTTCTAATCTTTCTGCTTTTCTCAGAACTGGGCGTGAGTTCTTTTCTCTCCATTTTGGAAGTTTTTTCTCCCTACAGTGTCCACGTTCTTGCCACCTGAAAAATTGCTTTTTTTCTGTAATTAAACTATCCTCCTATTTTTAGCATAGATCTTAAAACTTATATTGTTAGGGACTAAGCTTCTCGGTGTTGATTTGTATTATTTTAATCCGTCTTCACATCAGGTTTCCTTGTTGTACTTTGCTGTAATTAGTCTGCACAGTATTTGGGAAAGTTTTTCACAAATTTTAAAAAATCACAATTTTCCAACTTGGGACTAAATAGTTTATACCACTTCACAGTATGCGTACAATGAAACACAGGTTTTTTAAATAATGATTTCAAAAGCATTAGTCAGATTTTATGTACTGAATTCTTATTTGTTTTATATTATGTGAAATGATTATCTGATAGTTTAAGATACATCTTTTTTAATCTTTCTTTTTAGGGTTGTGGGGAAATAATTCATTTTTTGTTTAATATTTTGTGTACCTAATTGGTATTTGATATTCCAGGAAAACTTGGGAAACACTAGAAATGAGTTAGAGCGACTTCGAGGTCATCTGGCTGCCGCTGGATGCATTGTAGCTGATGCAGTCAGTTCAGTGCGCCAAGAATTGTCGGCATTGCGTGTTTCTGCTGGATCTCATCAGGACTTGCTGAACAAATGCTCTAAAGAACTTTTGACAGCCCTTGAAGTTCATCGAGCTTTTATTGAGGATCAAGAAGAAACACGCTGTGCTGAAGAAGGCCGACTTTTACAACAACTTACTATAGATCATGAGCTAGAAATGGATGCTCTGAAACAGGAGATCAAATTATCAACAGAAGCTAAAGATGAAGAAATAAGACTCTTGAAGCAGGTGAGTTGAAAAATGTAATACTGTATTTCATTTAACCTTCAGCAATCTCGACATGAGGGAAACAATTTGTAAAAATTAACTCCGATTTAATTCAGTTCTGTTTACAAAGCTAATTAAATACAGTTACTACATCAGCATCCTATAGAGGTATGTGTGCATATAGAAAACCTCTGATCAACCTTTGGGCCATTTTTAAAATCATAGAAACAATTTTTTAGAAAAACTTGAGATCTAATAAAACCTGTCATTTTCTCTACTAAATGGTTGTGGGTAGTTTGGTTAGAATTGGGGACTGGCATCTAGGGGTAACTTAGAAATTTTATATAGTAACCCTTCTTTTTATAGCAAATTCGTATTTTGTGTGGAAGAAGAAGTAACTTTTCTTTAGACATTCTTTTCTTTTATGGGAGCTAACCTTGCAATTGAATAAAACTAGATCAACTATTTGCTACTTCAGTCATAATTCTTTGTGAATTTCTTAGAAAATTACATATTGTTTCAACAAACATCATTATATTATATAGACAAATTGTTGACATAAATAGTAGTATTCATGTCCTGCTTAATTTTAATAATTCTTGTTTGTACCTTGAAACACCACAATTACGAACGTTTTTAACAATAAAAAGTATTTTACATGATTTTATGGTAGTATTGGTGCTTTAAATGAAATGGATAGGAAAAGAGCATGCATATTAGCAAATGTTTGTAAAATTAACAAGTACCATGAAATTTATTGAAAGAAAAGCTGAAATTTTGGACAGGATTTTGAAAAATGTGTGTACATTGTATAAGTTTTGAAATTGATCTAAACAACAGTTTTTACAAAATACTTTTTACCTAGCTTCACATTTTGAATTTGACCATTTGAGCAGTGAAGAAAAATCATTCTCCAATTTAAAAAATGTGCGGTCAAATAGTGAAATTTTCAGTTTTGACTTTTCTAAAGGATACAACAGAAAAAATGTGTTAAAATTTAAAATGTAACAATATTATGTTAGCAAAAACTTGTATAATATTAATAAGTATTTAAAAATAAACAATTTCATTGATTATTGATTTGAACTCATTGTTAAACTGAATTTACAAGAGAGGCCAATTGTGATGACTGACTGTCAGTGGCAATGGAATTCTCTTTCCCTTGCATTCTACTGTGCTATTTGATCAGCATCTTAACTTACTGATCTTTTCCTGTTTTAGGATGTTTCTGAGAAGGATGGTACTTTGTCTGCTTTACGTGTGGATATGGAACAACGTCTTGAAGAAGAAGTCTCTGCACATTCGGAAGTAGTAAAAGACTTGGAAGTAAGACTTGCTGATATGAGGGAACAGGTTGGACACATGCAGCAACAGCTAGACAAGGCTGAAGTCTCCAAACAACAGGAAATTCAGGAAGTTCAAGAACGTCTTAACCATGAATATAAGACTGAATTGGAAAACCTAAGATCACGCTATCGACTTATGGCAACAGCTTCTATGGAACGCAGTCCTAGTGACAGCAGTCTGGAGAGGATTGAGGTAATGAGAAACAGAGGCTCATAAAATCTTTATATTAATAATCGAGCTTGGGAAAATTATTTTACAATGAAAAGATAAAATATAGATGATAATAACTGACCATAGGTGTTTCTTTTCTTGTTTAAGTTGGCTTAGACATTTATTATTCAGTTTTGTTGCATTTATTTCAAAATCTTCAAAGAAAAATACCTTTTACCAATTTTAACACTTCTGATAATGTACACTTAATTCTAATTATTCTAAAGATTGAATTGTTACACAGCTAGGTCAAATATCAAATTAAAATTCTAACATCATTAACGTTTCTCAAATTCAAATGACTTATTAATAAAAGAAATTGTAAATAAATTGCCATTTTCAATTGAAAGAAAAAAAGAAATAAAAAACCTTCATCAACTTCTTAAAAGATGTATGCAAAGAAGATAAAAATTTATTTCAATTTTTTTTTACTTACACGAAACTTATGTTATGAATTTGTCAGAAAATATTCAGTGCCCCAAGCAGAAAGTAATGTTACAATAATTAATTAATTTTAATTTTTTGTTTCAGAGATCTGATCTGATTGAACTCATGAATCATGAAGCCATTTTGCAACAACTTCGTGAGGACATGGAAGAGCAGCGGGAAACAGCTGTAAAAGATGCCATAGAGAAAGAACAGGCTGTTTTTGAAACTCGTCTGGAAAATGAACTGCGTTTAGCTCGAACTCGTTCTGAAGCAGAGAGACAGGTATTTTCAGTGTCTATTTTATGAAAATGAGCTCCACATCTGTCGTTTCATAGGTAAGATGAATTTGAATCTTTGATTTCAGGTATGGTTTAATGAAGCAATGAGACGAGTAATAGAAGAGAAAGAAAAGCAGGTTGAAGCTATGCGAGCTCGTGAGGGTACGCTTGTGTCTGAATGTCAGCGGCATCGAGAGACTATACGCAACCTTACTGATTGCCGGGAAAGTGGAGGGTATGATAGTTTAATGTTTGTGCATGTCTTATTATCAGGTAAATGAAAAGTTTTGACACATCTCTTCTTGTTTTGTGCAGTAGTGGATTACAAGGATTTGGATATAAATACAGGTATTTTTTTACCTAATCTTTATGGTGTATATATTAAATATGTATCATTTATCTAGATTTCTTTCCTACTTCTATGATCATCTTTGAGTAGAACATACTTACACAACTTAATTCCTTCACTGCATTCATTATTCAATATTCTTGATTAGCTATTTTCTTTGTTAATATATTGTTTTATAAAGCATTATTGTTATTGGTTAATAAAGTATTTGTGCTTGTTAAAGTGAATGCTTTGGGAAATATGTAGATTTAAATATTTCTCAATTCTGTTTGTGGATATGCTTAACTTGTTTCTAAGTTCCCTGAACTTGCTTCAAGGAATGTTTTCCTCATTACTGGTTGAATTCAATTAAATTGATTCACATCCTCTGATAGTTTGTTATAAAACCAAGATCTTTTCTGAAAGAATTGTGAAATTCATATTACAGTTTTTAAATTTTTGTTTCATTTATTGCTCTGTAAATCCACGTTCAAGATGCTTGTTAACAATTTTCAACATTTTCCCTGCATTTCTGTTTTGACATTATATATTTTCATTGAAATTCATGTTAAGTGTTTTTAACTTCAAATATAAATCTGGTAATGCAGACTTAGTAATACTTTTTAATGTTAATTTTGTGAAGATGTGATATTATGTTGGTTCTGTTTGTTTTAATGTTAATTAGTGATTTAATCTATTGACCTTAATCTTAAATTGCAGGTGTTGTGTTATCTAATCTGAAAACTATTTTTTATTCAGTCAGTCACACTAGTTTATGAATCTTGGTAAAAAATTATTTTCAACAATTATTCAAAATCCTTCAATATTATTTTTTATTCAGAGTTTTCTTTTTTCCCTTGCTACACAAAATCTTTGACAAAACTTAAGATTTTGTATTATTTTATGATGTAATATGTTCCATGTGAATTCTTTTCCTACCTATGGCATATGTACTTATTTATGTTAGTATTTTACTTATGTATGGGTTGGAAGTACACATGAAAGTGTTATGTGTAGTGAATTTGCTGGCAATTATAATTTCTAAATAATGCAACTTTCAAAAATCATTGCTTTTGCTTTTTTTAAATATAATTGAGCAGTCTTGCTGTGTCTTTGAGTAACTACTTTTTTGGTGGAACAAGGCTTTCACAAATGAGGTTTTTCTAAAGCAGAATTTGTGCTAATAAGCTCATTAATGAACCTAAGAGTTGTAATCTCTGTAGTCCAAAGCATATTTTAAGGAGATTTCAATGGGAGTACCGAGACATCTGGAATACTCCTCAGTCCAGAGGGGATTCCAGATTTAATCTTGGTATTCCAACAGTCTTAATTTGTATAAAATTTTGTTAATTCACAGGAATACAAAGGCATCAAAATTTAAAAAAAATTGAACTTCAAACAAAAAGTTATTGGAATTGTTAGAAATCTTATTTACTTTTGCTAGGAATTATTAGAAACTTACAAGGGCTCTAATGACCTTGATGTTGACGAGCCCTAAAACCCCAAGAAAAAAATAGAAACAAGTCGACTTGGATCAACAATCGAAATTTGTTGCATTTGCTAACTTTACTTCATTTTTGACAACTGTACAATCTTGAGGTACTAGGTGGCATTAAGTCCCTCATCAGGCAGCACTAGTGCCTCCTAGTTAGCTTAAAATATGCTCTGCTATAATTGATATGTATAATTGATGAATTGGATATTGTGAACACATTAATTATTTAGTTGTTTATTTTTGTGTATCGGTTCTTTTCTATATTCTTAATAACAATGCCTATTCTGTTTCAGAAGTTTGGATTCAAAAATGAGTGGATCAACCGTATGGCAGCTTCTGGATCGCATTGAATCCCTTAAGACTGAAAAACGTCGACTTGAAGTAGAATTAGCTCGTGAGCGTAGTCGAAAAACTCGCACTCTTTCAGAAACTGCTGCTTCGGATAGTGTTGACGAGGCAAAAATAGTTGGTCAAGAAATGAGTTGCTCTGTCGCTGTTGTTCAGTGAGTGTAATACTACACTATTCTGTAATTATTATGCTTATTAATGGTATCTTGAGCTCAATAGACAGGGCTAAAAGAGGGCTAATTGAAAACAGTGCTTCTAGAGGATGCAACCTTGTTGAAACAACAAAGGACAGTGAAAAATCACCGGACTATAAGTTTGCTCTTCTCCTAAGACATTGAGTTGATGTTCTTATACATTAAACTGTGATGTTTCCAAACAATGCAGTTGATAACTCTTTTTTCAATGCTGTTAAATGCAATCCAAAGTCATTTCATTGATAAATTATATTACCGTATTTACCTGAATATAGTCCCCTCCTTTTTTTCTCTCTCGAAAAAATCGCCCAAAAATGCTGGGGGTGAGAGGCTATATTAGGAGTTTAGGAAGGGGAAACTGCTAATTCTAAGTTTCGTGAGTGATAACGAGTTAAGCGAACACAAGCCGTATACCTAATGCAACACAAAGAACGTTGATCGATGATGGCGTGATTCGACGCTTATTCGAAGTGGAAATCGAACTGGTCCACATCATTTAGGAATGACCGACTGCTGTCACCGTGCTGACCGTGACTCACCGATCGAAGATGCTTCGACGCCAACATTACACTGCAAGTTCTGATTAATGTTCAGACATGTAGAAATAAAGCAGTGGTATGAGAATTCGAAGTAGAGCCAAAGTCCATGTGGATCTGGCGATGTCAAGAGGAGAAGTTTAACTACACCAGTTAGCTTTTGAAGTACTTTTGATTATGCTTATCAGTGCCAATCATTTCACATGCAATTTTAAATGAGCATTTCCCTTGATTTTACTCAACTTCATTTTTTTTTCTAAATCTTGCCCCCTAAAATAAGGGGGGGACTATATATAATAATTAGTGAACCACACACTCCACTTACTTTTTTAAACACAAACTAGTTTCTGAAGCTGTTGTTTCCGTCCTCAGCTCCTGCCAACTGCTGATCAAACGGTCCTCTGTTGGCAGGCGGGTGAATGAATTTTGAGGTCAAATTATTTTCAAATGGAACATCAACTGTTTTTGAATAACTGAATGAACAGTTGTTTTCAAACCAACAGTTCAAAATGCTTACCAATGTTCTCCAACAATCTTACATTTTCATCAAATGGGTTTATGAGCAATTTTGAAAATCATATTATCAAGATGCTTCTGTGGATGTTTAGAATTTGGTATGGATATATAGATTATACCTTCTGGGTCGTTAAAAGAAAGTCATGTTGAAGATCCTCTCAAATTACTGAATATTCAAGATAGAACAATCATACATACTTTGGAAATCAAAACCAACAATTGTTTTACCCTTCTTGGATTTGAAAAAAAATTAATTGTGGCAAAAGATTTGAATTTTGAAATATTAAGAAAAGAGACCCACACTGATAACTACACAAAATAATTTGATTTTAATCAGGTGCAGCACAAACATGCCATAATAAATAACCTTGCCCACAGACTGGTGAATACCCCATTGAAAGGCGAAGAATTCAGTTTGGAATATGATTTAGTCGTTACACTGCCAAACCTTATGGATTTTCGAAAGCTTTAGTGGATAAGAAAAAAGAACTTTAAGTTTCTCAAAGTTTCATGGTACAAAATGTAACCACTTTAAAAAAACTGGAAAAGGAAATTGTGTATTATAAATTTACTTATGACTCTGGCTTGCATCAGAAGTTCCAAAAAAAATTTGAGGAAGTAAATATCACTTTGGCTCCACAAAATAAATTTAGCATTAAGTCCCTAATTAAGGGTATTTATAAGGATAAAGCACCTCCTCTTAACAGATCAGGAATTTGCAAAATTAATTGCTAGAATTGTGATAAAGTTTATATTGGACAAACAAAAAGAAATTTAGAAATTAAAAAACAGAAATATTTTCGGCACATCAAATTTGGACAAGTTGAAAAGTCAACAGTAGCAGCACATTTTTAGAAGGAAAAACACGAAATAGATGAAAATGTAAGATGGTTGAAGAACGTTGGTGGGAATTTTGAGCTGTTGATGTGGGTACTACTGTTCATTCTGCTATTCAAGAACTGATTGTTAAATTTCCATGTTCTGTTTGAAAATAATTTGATTTCAAAATTCATCTACCCGCCCACTAGCAAATGACTATTTGATCAGTAGTTAGCAGAAGCTAAGGATAGAAGCAACAGCTTCCAAAACTAGTTTGTGTTTAAAAAAGTAAGTGGAGTGTGTGGCTAAAGTATTATTACTGTAATTTATTGTATTGACTCTACTGTAAATTCTCGAAGTAATGTACATCATTTTATTGAGCTTACCACTGTGACTTATATTCTTTTGACAACCTAATAAGTTGCTGTTACGATTGTCTTTATTCCAGGGATTCAAGAAGTAGCCGAGAAGGACTTGATCAAGTGCATCGAGGAATCCAGGAAGAACGTTTAAGGGATAAATTGGTAATGATAGAATTATTTTACTTTTACATATTGTTTGAGATATTGCAACCTAATCATGTTCTTTCACTACTACAAAATTATTCTCGCTTGTATATCCAAATTTATTAAGTTTTGAGGGAATTTAACTCTTGAAATTTAGAAATCATTCTTAATCTTTTCAATACAAGAGGTATAAGAATGTAGAAAGTCCATAACTGCTGTTGACATAGAGGCACATTGGTCCTTTTATTTTTTCTGCTGCTTCTCCTCCCTGTTCTTTTTTTGTTCACTTGAGAATAGGCTTTGAATTAGTAAAATTGTCTTAAATTCTTCTAGTAGTTACCACCTTACGCATCTTATGTTCCTGCTGTCTGTTAGTAAAATGCGTTGGAAGTCATAACTTGTTAATCTAATACCTTCTGAGCATGCATGGTTGAAAATATAGTATTTTGTTCTGGCTATAATTCAATTGCTTTATTCTTGAAACAAAAATGTTCTTGGGTGATTTTCAGATGTAGTTGTACTATGTAAGGCACTGTTCAAAATATTTATATGATTTATGATTAATATGATTTATGAATAATCTTAAGATTTATTTATCTATGGTATTAAATTCTCACTTAATAACAAAAAAATGTTTTTTTTTGTTTCAGAGTCAAAGCACAACCAATCTCATCCAGCAGGGCAAAATAAGCATTTTATCGTATGTATTATGAAGTAAATTACAGATTCTCTTACAAGTGTATATTTAATATTTTATCTAAATTGTGAGTCATTCCTCCTAGCTGCAACATTGGTGATGTCGTTTTGGTAGTATGGAATGAAGATCATCAAAACTATACAATTCTTCAAGAAACGTCTACTCTCTATTTCCTGCATTCTGACTGTTGGGAGACTCTGGGTCTCAAACCCACCTCAGGTCTGAAATTTTTTAACTGTGGTTTCAAATGCTTAATGACCTTTACTGATAAATTAATTTGGCATACGAATTGTTTTCTCTTCGATAATAAAACATGTTTTTATTTAATTGAGTATATTATTCGTTCAGTTTGATATAAATACAGTTTTGGGAAGTTCTAGTATAAGTCTTAAATGTTCTTTGAAAAGATTTTGTTTGGTGAACCAATTAATTTTATGTTCTCTCATAGAGAAAAGCTGCAGTTTTTACGTTTCCCTATAAAGCACTGGTGTGAATGGAAACAGAACTGTAGCTTTGTCTAAACTAGAGCACTATAATGTATTCTCATGCCACCATTTTGGTTCCAAATTCGGCTCATACTTTCTGAGTTCTATGAAAATGCAACGATAAATCTCTTCTGAGTTTGTTTTGAGAAAAAAGTAGCACTTTTTAATACAAAATTTGAGTTAATAACAAATGTTTTCTGTTATTTACACAAATTTAATTCACGGTTTTGTGAATATATGCTCATAGGATAAAAACGCCAAAATTATAACCACAAATAACTGTTATTTCCTGTCCATATAATGGGAAATGAAACAATTTTCTCTATATTTAGGAATAAATGAATCCTGTAAACATTTCATAACGTTCACAAAGTAAATGATGTTCATTAATATGTTGACTAAGACTTACAAATCCTCATTTTATTATGACCTGTATTGGAACAAAACTCTACACAGTATCATTATTTGTTTTGCAAAGGAAGGAAATTCTGGAAGCAGTTTCATTTCCATTTGATTTGGAACAAATCTATTAAGTCATAAAAGTTTCAATCTGTCTTTAAATCAAAATATATAATTCCATTTTGTTTTCAATGCACTTCATAAGAAAACTCTAAAATAGAGTATAGTTAAGATTCACCTTGGAACAAAACCAACCTCTTTGGGTTCAGTTTATATTTCAGTTGTGAATAGTTTTATTAAATTATGATAATAACTATTAATTCATTATTATAAAAATGAATATTTTCTTCTACATTATCAATTTTACAACTTTTTCCAAAGTTACAACTCCCCTACATACTTTCAGACTGAGCATAGATCTTGAAACTAAACAATAATTAATAAACATCATAATCATCATTTATATCATGAACATGATAACATGCAAAACTATGTAAAAGGATCTGAATGCTAAGCAAAAATATGTTATTCAGAAAACTTGTATTGAAACCATTGTTAACGCAAATAATCATCACAACTTTGACTGTGGAGAACTACAATTGTTCTGTTTCTATCCGCATAGGAACAGGGTGTTTGGGAGTTTCGATGCAGATTGATGCTAACTTGGATTTGAATAGATCATTTTGATCTTTTCTGTTTCCATTCACAACCTCTCTACAATGTGATTACTTAAAAAAATTGTTACCTTGTGAACTAAATTTTAAATCGGTGCAACCTTTGAAGTCTGATGTCCGTTAAAATCCAAAATCATTTTGAAGAAAAATTTGGAGAAAATGTTAACTCATAAGAAAACATTTATTATTACATTGAACATTATTATTACATTTATTATTATGTGTTACCTACTTTTACAGAAGAATTGTTGTGAAATAAATTAAATATGTTTGAGGTTTAACTATACTATCTACAGAAAAATAATTAAAATGTAAACAATATTGGAACTTGTGCTAAATAAAATCATAAAAGTATATCATTAACATTAGAGTTGAAAAGGAAAAACAGAAATGAAACACATATAAACACCAAACTACATTTTTTCATGTGAATTCTTTTCTGATGTGATCATCTGGTTTTCAGCTTATTTGAGCTTTTCCAAGTCCAAATAGGCTGGAGTTAGTTTGGATNCCCCCCCCCCCACCCCCCCCAAAAAACAAGAAAAAACCTGGTGTTGCAAAATATTTTAAGTCAACTTGCTCTGTGGTGCATTGCTGTAATGTGGTCCCACTGGATTGCTCTTTTTGATGAAGTCGGTGTTAATCAATTGTTTATTTATAAGAGAAAAGTGATTTTTTATCGGTTTATGTCTATTTATTGTATGGTGAATTTTAACCTTTAGCAATTTATTATTTTTATTAATTTAATTTTTTTCTCAGATGATACTCCACGTAGGTTATGCAGTACTGGAGAAGTTATTGAAAAGGAATATTGTCATGCGAAAAAGGTTTGTATAAGATATTTACAATTTTAGATTATTGGACAAATTCATTCATAATTTTTATGGTTAGAGTGAATTTCATTTTATTGCTGATTACAAGCTTCCATTTTTTTAAGTTGAAGCTTGTGTGTTTTGCTCTTCGTTGTGTAGTTTCTTGAGGTGACTTGTAAAAAAATTGAAATAATTAATTAACTCTGTGCCGAATACCCTTCTGCATATTTGAAATTAGCATTATATAAAAACAAAATATAAATAAAACAAAACTTTACAAAAACATGGTTTATGTTATTTCATAAATTATTTCAACAAAAATCTTTTTATAGAAAGTAATATAGCTTCTTATGAATTTATGCTTGTATGGGTCTTTTGTCCATCTGAAATTGACATACTAAATTCTTTTTTCTATCCGTGTTTTGTCAGAATGAAGTGATTCTTGATTAATTTGGTTGTGAAGAAATTTACATCCACTTAGCATGTGGGTCTGTTTCTTTACATGTTTTGCTTTTAGTGGTGTGCTGATCTCTACTGTTCTCTTGTTTAACATTTGTCTAATTTTTTTTGTATTGTCATTTACAGCCAGAAAATAGATATAGAGTACCAAAAGGGACCAAGTTTTATCGTGTTAAAGTTCGGCCAGTACAGAAAGCATCTTGGCTCATGAGGAGTCATCATACTTCCAAGCAAAGGCAGCAGCTTCAGCACCATCCTCCAAAATGCCAACCACAGAAACAAAGTTCAGTCACTTCAACACAAAAACATCAGTCGCATGAGCAACCTGAACATTCAGCTGACAGTGGCAATGAAGAAAGCAATGTCCAGTGTTCAGAAGTAAACACAGAAGAAATTACTCCAGAACTGACATCATCTTAAAATAGTAAAACCAATTCTGAAAGCAAGAGTGTTACCAGTGACCGTTCCTCTGAACAGAAACCTGAGCATTGCAGCAGGGTAGCTGAAAGCTAATAAACATCACTCTTGCTTTGAGAAGTTATTTTATGAGAACACATTTCATATGCCAGTGATATTGGAAAGAAACCCTTGGCATTGAAATATATTCTAACAACATAGCTTACATATTGAGCCAAGTATGTGAGGAATCGGTACATTTTTTTTATGTGTATGATACATGGCACTCTTGTGATACTTTATTTATAGGGACAGAGGAATTTCATTTGATTTTAAAGTATAAGTGGATTTCTTGAATGAGAAGAAATTTTTGTCTGATAGTCACAATGATGGAGAATATCTGCAGATTTTTATCTTTGCATTTGAGCTTAATTTGTTATATTTCTTTATGAAACAGAATGTATGAGGCTGGATCCTCACTACCAGAATCCTTCCATTAATGCACTCTGATATATATACTCTTTGATTTATATTTTCTTGGATAGAGAGGTTATTATCAGTATGGTATGGGGTTGTGAGCAGAGTGATCTCCTCATGCTTTCAAACATTTCTCTTCTCAAGAAAATAAGTTTCAGAGTTGTTTGTAATCGATTAATACTTTCAGATTTACTGGAATCTCTTCTACATCTAACGTAGGATATTCTTGCAGATATAATGATAGTTCAGCATCTACTAGATACTAACGATTAATTCATTGTTTTGTAATATGTATTTCCCTGCTTGATGTAGGTATGTGTGAAAGCTAGCAGAATGCCATTCACCGACTATTCTATGCACATTCTCTATTCTGAACATACTTAGTATTTGAAAAGAGATCTTTAGAGGATGATTGGATCTTTGTTTATAGCTCAAATCAATTTCTACACATACCACACCAAATTTATGATGTGTTGTAAGGTCTGTAGGTATAATAACAATTTTTGTAGATCATAGAGATCACTGTGGTTTTACATTTAAAGCTGCTTTTACGTCTGGCAGCCTCAAATTGAATCTTGCATACCTTCATCACAAAAGACATCACCAAGTACCTATGTCTTCTTATAGCCCTAGATCTGACATAGAAGTTCTCCATCACTACTTTTAGGAGGATAAAAATTCCTTGATATAGAAGTTTTGGTTTTTGTAATGAATTGTAAATCAGTTATGTAGGGCTGTGATGCATGTTCAATTGTTATCAATTTATAGTGTTTCTGTCTATAGTATGTTGTGGTTAGGATTTTTTTACTTTAATGCTCCTTTTAATTGTGTGCTATGTGATGTCTTTTTACCTTTAGTGATAGATAAACCTCAGCTCAGAAAGACATGAGGTTACATCCTTGTAAGTATAGTTTTTTTGTACAAGATAAGATATTTAAAATGTTTTTAGCTTGGTGCAACTTTGTGTGATACTTGATTCCCACAACTGAGCTTTGTAAATATATTTGTGCAATATATACTTATAATATAAGTAAAACATAGCTAACACACATGATGTGTGTATGCATGTGTGTGTATATATATATAGAATTTGACACAAATATTTATACTAATATATTTTTTCATACGCATTTAAAATAGTAGAAGTATGAAGCTTTCAGAACCTTTATTTCTCTGACTTAAGTTTTCTTTCATGACTGTTGCCTCTGTTGATTGTACCATGAAGATCCATTATAACCTTTATGCAAGTGTCGATATTTCAGGGACAGAATTTCACAATGTGATAGGAAAACTTGTTAATAAGCTAGGCATCGAAACTCAGTCTTGAAGTGTGATGAATCAAATGAAATGTGCCTAGACAATATTGTGTACCTCCAGGAAATAACATGTACTCATTAAGAATTGCAGATCAAATTTGCAACAATTTTTTTACTACTAAGTTTTGCTGGCTTAGTTATTTAACAATGTGATACAGTAAGGTCAGCTTGAAATTTATAAAATAAAAAGATGCTTTTTAGTGTCTTATAGATTTTTCAATATTATCTTGCTTGTTAATGTTATTACAACATTCGTGTGATATTTATTCAGTGATGAATTTTGTTCTGACTGAACCCAAAATTCATCTGGTCAATCATGTTTATTTATTACGTGAAAAATGTAGGTTCCTAGAAAGTTTCTTGTTAACTTGTGAAAATGATTGATGAACACTGGAAAGTGATTTTTCTTTGTGTGGCACAGCGAGAGCTAACATGCTGTGTGAAAGAACGGATGAAAGATAGCGTCACTGATTTTATGTGAGAGACAAATCTGTACAAATGTAGATTACAATAAAAAATTTTATTTGATTTGTGTTATTTTGATTTTTGGGATGGACATGAATGTTAAATGAAACGTCTTTGTAAGTTTATCCTTTTTGATATATATTTTATTTACAATTTCAATGGTGAGGAATGTGTTGAAAGTGGTGACTTGGAAAACTAGGGGGAGAGTGGTAACTATTGTGGTCTAGATCAGAACAATGCATTCTAAAACTCGTTAATTCACTAGGTGAGGTACTACACGGTAATCTAGGCAGAGAACCTCCTTCCAAAACTGTACAAGTAGAAGAAATGTCAGATCGTTCACTGAACATGTGTGACACACCAGACAGAGGATATTCAGGAGACTGTCCATTTAAATGACTAAGGTTTTGAACACCTATGCAGGGTGTTGTAAAGTTGGTGTTCAGAAATTCTTTAGCATTCACTCTAGAATCAATTGATGAATCACCAACAACACTATTAAACCTATAACTTTTCATATTCTTTTCTTCAATATCACAGGAGTGGCTGTTTTTATTTTGTGGTTGGAGAAGTTTATAAGATTGTTCATTTTCAGGATTGTAATTAAAGCTACCCACACTGTTAGTTTCTATTGTACTTGGGTGAACTTCTAATCGGGATTCCTGAAAATCATAATATAAAAGTTGACTGTCGTTGACTCCTGGAGGCTGTAAAGTACCGTCCATTTTCACTGAATTCCCTTCTGTGTTGTACTGAAACATGCTCACAACTATATCTTTGGCTGTCATATCAGTTTCTACCTTATTGGTGTTAGATCCTGGATTGAGAGTAGAAGTTGAACCACATTGAGCTCTTGACGCACCACTATGAAATTGTATACTATCATTAAGTTCACACATACTATTACCTTCTAAGGAAGATGATCTAACATTTGACGTTAAAGGATTTTCTGGTGAGCATGGAGGGAACTGACTGGAACTACTATTGCTTTCGTCTGTCACTACAGATGACAGTTGTTGTGAAGGAAGCATCCAGTATGGCTCAGGTTCATGCTTAATACTATCTTGATGAATGGTACCACTCCCGAGGTCAAGGAGCATTGGTGGGGAACGTTCAATATCCATGCTGTTGGGTTGGTGAGGTTGAATAATTGTTCCATAATCAGCAGTTCGCAATGGTTGATCCAACTGGAATATTTCATCTGGTTGAAATAAGTCATTTCCTATGGGACCCAACTCACAATTTTGTTGATTAAGAACATTTGCACTTATGTCTTCACTGGCAACCTGATTAAAATAAGAAATTGATACACCAGACAAAGTTTCTGGATGAGGAATTGCGTTGAATTGTTGAAGATGGTCTTGAATCCAATATGATGGATCACTATGAGGATGCTGATATTGTGTATTGTGATGAAACTGGCTTTGGCTGGTCGCAAGTCTCCCACACATGCATTCAAACGGAGGGCAAGAGCAGGAAAATCCTGTAACAAAAGTATGTAAAAAATGAAAAATTATCTTGTATATTATAATTCTATCAATGCTACTCGTATTATTGAAAATCGTATTAAATTAATTAGCAGTCTGACATCCTCAGAATACAACGATACAAACGCATTATTCGCGAATTTATCACTCATTTGACTCGCGTGAGCGGCGCAAGAAATGAAGGATTAGTAAGGCAGTATATGAATAATGCGTATAGTGCTCTAGGATATAGAACTTAGATATATACAAATGTCCTGAGTATAATTGACACCTAGAAATCTATTTTCAAATTATACCAACTAAACACAATTTTTCACATTTATACAAAAACAATGTGATTATTAATAGTAGTTGTGACGCATAACACACTTTCATTAATGTCGTCAGTATGATACGAACTTGTGATAGGAACAGTCTTATTGGAACCGTCGTTTAACTAGACAAGTGAACAAAAGTGAACTCATTTATTTGGAAAGCGAAAAATCTGGTCATCTAGTATTTATTCAAATTCTTCTATTAATTTTCGATGTTTGGGAGGCAAATCACATCTGACCCGTCGCCGTCTCAACTTATCAGAAGGTGAGCAACAAATTCTGTAATCTTATTGTAAAGCATCCAAACAAGCGAAAAAGTTGGTATCCAAATCGTGGAGTACTGAAACGAGCGAAAAAGTCCGTAGTCCAGGACTTATTTGTGAAAAGTTGGTCAATTGTGGGAAATAAAGGTTCAGAAGTGATGAAGAAATGTATGGTTAGTTAGTTCTTGACTAACTTGATACTTGAGTTTGTACAACATTGGATTGCTACCAATTACAACATAGGTCTTAAATGGTATATGCTTGGATCAACCTCACGATTCAACAATGGAGCTCTTATTCGAAATTCGCGCGAGAGAGATAATCATTTTCATTCACCCTCGCATCCCTTCAAATATATGAGAAAGCTTATTTTGATAAAAAGATTCAATATGAATCAAAACGTAGTTTATAGATGATAAATCGAACAAATTATGACTCAAAATTATGTTCTCAAAGATATTAAAGATGTATTCATTTTCGCGAAAAATATATCCCAGATAGCAATGTATGGTTGCAGAACGGTTGGCCCGCACCTTGTTTGTACAAGGATATACCCATTTGTTTAGATCTAGGACAATTTGACAAGGTATAAGCTTGTACAACGATTCGATAAGGTTATGCTTAAGTTAGAAGTTTACGCAAAATGAGATTCTCAAGTGTATCCGCTGAGGGTTTAGCTAACGTACCCGCTAGGATAATACTAGAGTATTTGCTAAGGTTACAGCTAGCGTATTAGCTAGGGAAAGGCTAGAATATCTGCATGGAGAAAATAGTGCGGAATGATTTTTCTTACATTGCCGTAAATACGAAGAGTGGTGAACAAAAATTGTATAATTGGAACCGAATTTGTATTTAAAGTATGATTTTTCTTCCAAGCCTTGTGTGAACCGCGTGCAAAATATGACTATTAGTAATGAGTCTAAACCTGTGATCATATTTGGTTTTGCTCGATATATTCGTATTACGGTATTATCACATATTTCATTGAAAATGCATGACGATGGAAAATTACTAGACATTATTGCAAAGTACTCGCAAGAACTTTGCACATGCAACGAACATGGTTTTCAATTCCAACGAACATATTTGTACGACTCCCAACTACCTACTCTCAGTTTAGTTCGCTATTTGTTCCTGCATGGTTACGTTGGTCCGCTGGCTCCGCGAGTTGTATTCTGGGTATGCTCGTCCCGCAAATGTTCATACACGGGTGCTGAATGGATGGCGGAAAAGTACTTGGCACTTAACACTGACCACATCGTTGTACCACGATTGGCACGATAATGCATGTCCCTAGAGCCTTAACTCATGGTTGTTTCACGATTGGGGTGATGATACTTAGCACAGCGAAGTAAATGCTAAGTAAAAGCCACCGTTGACGTAACCATATGTGCTATTGGGTGTGATTGATCCAGAAATAATGTTCTCTTTGGACTTAATCACAGAACCTTTTATTATTTTAGTATTTTTTTGGTATTCTCCATTACATTTGATACATTTGTCCAATCGGTATTTCCATTCGTCGAAACATTTTTTATTCTCACCAGAAATGGCTGACTGCTCCTTCCTCGTTTGTTTTGACCTCACAATGTTGACAAATCTGAGTCCTTTCATACCCCTCTTTATGCGTGGAAACAAGATGGAGGGCTCTAATGACCTTGCCGTTGACGAGCCCTAAAGCCCCACAAAAAATGGAAATAAGAAAAAATCACACGAAGCTAAGTCAAATGAGTAAGGTGCATGGGGCAGCGGAACCATGCCATTCTTTGCCAAAAACTGGGCTGTGCGTGTAGGCACGTTGTCCTGGTGGAAAAAACAGTCCCCTGTCTGCCACAAATCGGGTCTTTTTTGACGAACACTGCTGCGCAATCTTATTAAAACTGAGAAATAAAAAGCTTGATTAACGGTATGGCCTGGTGGAACGAACTCTGAATGAACTACACCCCCGCTCACATAAAAAACAAACCATATGAGCATTGTCTTGACTCCAGTAAAAATGGCCATTGATGTGGCCATCTGTTATCGCCAAATGCCATTGAAATCAATGGCCCGTCCATTGGTGGCCACATGAAATGAATGGCCATGTGACATTAACAGAAGGCCGGTCATTTTTACCAGAGGATGTTTGATTTCACTTGACATTTTTTGGACGGGGATACAATGACGTCTTCCATTGGCTTGCTTGTTACTTTGTTTTTGGGTCGTAGTCATCACCAGTAATGACTCATCACCAGTAATGACGTCGACAGGATATCTGGATCTGTTTCAATATGTTTTTTTCAAAGCACGACATGTTTTATCTCGACGTTGTTTTTGATGCGTCAGAACCCAAGGCACAAATTAGGCAGTGACCCTTTTTATTCCCAAATCATCGGTTAAAATTCGCTGAACCGAGTTCCAAAATGTTCCACTTATATTCGACAATTGCTCAATGGTCTGTAGTCGGTCTTCGAGCACAAGTTCACAAATTATCTCAACATTTTCGTCTCTTAGGGCAGTTGATGGACGTCCAGAACGAGGTTTATCATCAATCGATATGTCACCGTTTTTAAAGCGAGTAAACCACTCTACACTTGCCTTTTCTTAATAGCGTCATCTTTGTGAGCTATTTTTAACATCAAAACCGTTTCAGCAGCGTTTTCACCGAACAGGAAGCAAGATTTCACAGCCTCACATTGTTCACTTAAACTCTCCATCATAAAAGAAGAAGAGAGACAAAAACACACCAGCGAAAAAATTACTACTGGCAAACACAACGAGCCAGGTCGACGACAAAGGCGTGACTGAACCGGCAAGGAATTGCTCTATACATGCCAAGCGGGAGAAACACTCGTTATGCAAACCCCGCCCATGGCAGCGCTATTCCGGTTTCTTTTGGGTATCCCTTCGTATATGAAATAGACCCAGCAATTTTATGTACTGGTTCTCCGAAGGGGAAAAATAAGTTTGGGATCTTTGTTTCTTTCGTACATCGAATTGAGTGGGTGAACTCGATTCCCCCCTCTGACTGCTGAGTGTTATGCACACATTACCTTACTCCCTCCAAGCGGATGTGTGTGTGTGTGAGAGAGAGAAAGCGATACCAAACATTATCTTTTATCTCATGTTATTACGGAAACTACTGCAGAGATCGATGGGTTCATGTCATACGTGAGTATATATGTATGTACTAAACGAACTTGAAATATGATCACCACGTGTGTCACAGGTCTGCTGCTATTGACAAATTATTTTTTGTTTGTTTTCATGTTCGATTGTTATAGCTCTTCTGGTTATAAACTACTTTATTACGACGTGTTAGCGTGTACGAAAACAGAGAACGAGCAAATACTTAAAGTTTATTACTTAGTCAACATCAGAAAAATTCGTGTTTGAGGGGATACCAAATGATTGGGAAAGATACGTTTAAGGGAGTATAGACACAATGTATGGGGACTTCCGTATTTAATAGGGCGTGAGAAATTCAAAAGTACGACGATTTGGAGTTCTATACAGACTGGCATGACGTTTACGAGCGGATAGCATGACACCGGGGAGCGGATGGTTCAAGATATTTTACATGGACAACAGGCAAGTACAATGACTGGACAGGAGTACGACATAATGGAACTAGCAGACGGAGACAGTATTACAACAGATGAGATACAATAAGTGATAGGACAAGTAAATGGTAAAAAGAGCCCAAGTTCTTAATGGGACATGGCGACCTCAACACATGCTTAGTCAAAAGGAGCCTACGAACAACTTCCGACTGCATATGCGGGATGAATTCGAGACAGTGGAACATGTACTTTTCGACTGCGTGCTGACGGGGGAAGAGAGAGGACGATGGCTCCAACAACTCAAGCGACGTGAACTCTTCAGCGATAAAGACATGACCAAGTACATAGCGAACGAGGATTTGTTTGAGGAACTCGACGAATACGTGATTACTATTATGACTATACGAAAGGTAAACAAGTCTATATAGTGAATGAGCTCTCACAGAGGTGGGAACGGCGGCTACGCAGGTACCGCCACAAGAATAGCAAAAACAGTTGAATTCACAATGAGATGACTACACAAGGATTATGGGAACGTGTATAGTGAGAAGGAAAATAAGGGGGGCAGAAAGACAGACGAAAAGAAGTAGTACAATTTTTGACCAGAGAGTTGATCAATAGCAAAAGAAAATGCGGCGACAATCCCAGGTAATGACTGAATAGTCGAAAAACTGGGAAAAGCATAAAATAAAAATGAAAAAAAGAATGATCTTATCTCCAGAAAAAACGAAAAAACAGAATTTGTATATTAGATATTCTTTTATATAAATGCTAGTAAAATATTTCTTTAATAAACTTTTGAAATTGGGTAAAATGAAGATCAAAATATAGAGTAAAATGTGAAAATCATCCCTCTCCTTATAGAATGCTTTAATACCGCTCTCTAGTCCATACTGAGAAACGTATATGAGAAAGTATGTGCAATGGTTTTGCATCACTAGGTGTTATTGTTGTAGTATTTGTAAATGGGAAATGTAGCGTGCTATTGAAGTTTATCTACATGGAGTGATACGAGGTAGGAAGTGGGTGGTAGGATGTATTGTTAGTAGGTTGTTTACCAACAACGTGACCCACGTGGAGTAGTTAGTAATAGAGCTAATAGTAGTAGGGTGTGGATTGGAGGAGGGATCGCTTTTCAGTAGTTACAGTTATATGAACTGGGACATTAATGAGAAAAGGTTTTTTTCTGGCCCATTCAGAACCCGGAGTGACTTGGTGGAGAGCGAGGACGCCAACCCCGTAGCCACCAGCAGAGGTCTGTGAGAATTTGTCGGTGAACTAGCTTTAGAATGGTGATATGTGATCGCAAACCATACACCAGACGGTTAAAAATGACGGTTATGTTATTATATTACCGGATATACTATTATTAATTACTTTAGGTAATATGGAAATAATAGAACCAAATATCAATTATGGTGCCATTAAAATGATATGTACAATTCACCCCAACTATATTTTCGAAAGCACTAGGGACCAGGAGTGTTAAGCGAGAAATAATTGTTTGTACAGAAGGTGAGTCGTGTGAAGAAACCCTTGGTAGGTGCAGTAGCAATATTTGATTGTGCGCATGCGCGAGCATCGCTCTAACCTCGCTAACCATTACGGCACATACAGTAAGAGGCGTGGAGAGGGGGAAGGATTTTCTCCCTCCATAGCCAAAGAGTTTCTTCAGTCACCTCGTCTCCTGAATCTAACTATGGATATATTTTTGTTTTTTGAGAATGACTCTAACAATTTTGTTGAAATTTTCAGAATAGTTTATTTTGGTGGGACGAAAACGCGCAATCATGTGGCCTCATTTCATTTCCCCGCAGGATTCTTTTGGTACCATTAAAGAATAATACGTGTATTACGAATTCCGGAATAGTTAACATTGCCAATACGGACCAATCGATATTCCCTTGAATTATGTCTTGAAAGTGATTAAAAATTACCAATGAGTGGTGTGGATAGTTGTGACAATTCCAAGTCACGAAATTCGTGAAATAGTTGTGTTTTGTAATACATTGGTATGGCTCGAAACAAGTTTTATAATTAATTAAAATCCTTTTGTCCATTTCGTTTTAAATATACTTCATTGCTATCCAAGTGGCTAGCTCGGACATCTGTTCTATATTACAACTTACGTACCTTTTTCTGAGTCCGATATGAGAGGTGGTGGAGGTTCCAAGGGACACAACATGGGCCGTGGGTTGGTATCGGTATCCGCATCAGTCGCCCTCTTCCCCTCCCGCAGTGACATTAACTGAAAAGAGTAGACAAGTAATTTAAGCTATTTCATTTATTATGGTGATTGTTTATCCAATGATTCTTACAACTCGTGTCGCAATCATACAATGAAATTAAACTTACGAAGAGATAATCTCCAGCACAAGATTAGCGCTTCATATACTTATCCTTTGTGTTGTGACTTATGATTTGGCTTAAGTGAAATTTGTTTAAGTAGCACGTATTTAAGTATACCAACAACCGTACAAATTACCATTTTCATTTTATAACTATTTCTTTCACGACATTAAAATTGAAATTTCTTCAATTTCTGTGTTTTAATAATAATGTTGAAATGGGGAAGGAGTCGTTCATGGGCCGTAGAAGCTGGCCGAAATAAATACAGAATGTAAGATATTTGAAAACTTTATGTTCGGAGAGAATGCAGTTTTAAGTTTCAAAATATACGAATTGCAAGTAAGAATTGCCGATGTTATAATTGTTGATACGAAATTTGATATGCGCAAAGAGAGACAAGAATCAAACGTGTTTGAAAGGACGTCAAAATTTGCACAAGAACCCATTTTCAATGATGCAAGGTTATTTCGGGTGAATTATGGTGCAGAATGTACAATTATTTATTAAGAAGCTCGTATGAATTTAAGCTGAAAAATATAGGCAAGTGTTAACACGCGTGGAGGGAAGTCTGTATTCGGTATTCTCAAAATTATCATGTCTTACAGTGTTCTGGAAAATTTGCTTGTTATCAACGTTTAAAAGAGAGAAACGAAATGACCAGAAATGCCTCTACATCCATAAATGTCATCTAAATTCGAGATTTCAGTGCGTATAAGGTAAGCTGATTTGCAAAGTTGAGAAACTTTTCTAATTTTTTATTCCCACCTCGCACCCGATATTTGTTCTTTGAAATTAATTTCATATTGATCTTGAACTATTTTCAAATTTGATTTTTATTTGCGTTCAATACTTTTTCATTTTATGTATTAGGTAAAACATTTTATTTAAAATCCGATTTCGAAATTGGTAACCCCTCTGTGACAAGTACCAAGCTCTGGATGCTTCGAGGAAGAAGTCAATTTTTGTCGTAGAGCCAGGAGGAACTCTTAGTCTCGTTTTCTTGACCTTCTAAATCTGAGGAAGCATACGGTCCGCGCAATCGTTGGTCTCTCATCTAACATTCGTAGTTCGAAGATCTGGAGGGATTCCCTGGATGTAGCAGTCGTGCACATAGCGTACTGAACAACCCAACATCTCTCCTTCCCAATTCCTAGGTCCAAATCATGTAGTTGGGTGGAGGAGTAGACCTGATGGCCCGATTCTCGCCCCATCATCAAATAAGATATTGAAGAAATAAGTGATAAAAGAAATTACCTTGGACCCAAGTGCCGCTTCGCGTGCCAGCAACACTGCCAGGCCTCTCACACGTCGCCCGGCGCCCAGACTGCGTCGGGCCTCCGAAGTGGACTTGGCTTCAGGACGCGGATGGTCATGCACGCCTTTTGCCTGCAATGCACAGAATGCACTTCGTTTGAGCATGTATCGCAGAAATACAGGAAGAAGTGTATTCCGCCTTTACTTCAGAGAGAGAAATTGTGGAAAAACAAATGTTTGGAAAAACAAGAAACGTCTTCATCATTTTTCACAAACGGCTTCATCATGAAAAATAACATCTTAAAATAATTAGGGGATAGGAGATTCTTAGTGATTGAGATCCATTAGTTTATTATTAGAGTAAATATTGTCTTGAGCGTTTAAATCGTAGTTTTAAGTTAGATGCATTAAACATTAATCGAAAAATAAGTTATTACATATACAGTTAATGATGTGAAAATGATGAATACATTTTAATACAATTTTCGTTGTCCAAATCATTTATATAAATCGACATACCTACTAGAGAAGATAAAATAATGTGAGGGAAGAATGGAACTTTATCACACAGTCAATCATAATGTAGACATTTCTTTTACATTGACTTTCAGTGAATGGTTCCATATCTAAAAGGAAGTCTGAAGCGCGTGACTCTTGAGGTCAATCTTACCGTCGACTGTCTTGGCATGCGTTATTGCCGCGTAGGGCACGCAGCTGATAGAGCACACACTTTCACATAAAAGGTATACTAACGCACTGTTTTCAAAAGTTGGATGCAATAATGAACAAAAGCGTGCTCGTATGTTTCCATTAGGACTCTGCGTACTGATCAAACTCGGAGTCCATTATTCGAAAATAGACTCCGTTTAATTCACAAAACATTTGGGAGTGGAACTTGTACATTTTGACCTTCTGATGGACTAATACTATATATAATTTGTAACACCTGACGACGATTTTAACACAAAGCCGAAACGTTGTACACCTTGTATAAAAAAGTAGTATTAGTCCATAAGTCTTTAAATTATTTATTTATTTTGATTATATAGTGCACGTTAATTGTAGTAGAACTTGTAAATAATCGTATACTTGTGATTGTTTTATGATGGGACAATTTCAGCTCTCCGTCTGCCGCCATTGTAAAGCGATGAAAGGGAGTGCGTTAAATGTTTCGTGTGAAAGGTTTTGCTATTCCTACAAATTGCAATAAGATATTTGCATTAGTCGATACAAATCGGTTCTCGCTACGAGAGGTTTTTCTGAAATTTGTTTTGATTACGGTAAAAAAATAAATGATCTGTGATATTTACCCCACCGCAGTTGTATCTTGGATGTATGGAAACAACCCGAACGTATTTAATAGCTTACTTTGCCCTTGACTCAGTAATTAAGTAATCAAAAATATTCTCTTCTTTCGACTTTTGAGGTGATAGTAATTTTTTTGTCATTTTACTTGGCTTTTGATTTACCGGTGTATGTCTTGGTTATGAATGAAATCAAGTGTACGGTACACGATAATTAGAGGAGTTAATTGACTTTTATGATATTTTGTCTTTTTTATAGTAACATTTTAAAATTCGATTGGTATGCTAAATTCACTATTATGATTCCGATCTGTTTATTTATGCCACTTGTGACAAATTCATTGTGTCACGTAAAGAAAAAATGATGATTGCTATGCCAGATAAGGTACTCTTCATGTACTTTTGAAATTGTTAGTAAACTATAATTTATTTGTATTTGAGACTTCAAATTCACATAAGTCCGAAATCGAATCACCAGTATAAGAGTTACCCTTACTGCTTATGTCAGTAGGATGTCAAAAATGTTCTTCTTTAAGTAATTAAACGCAATGTAATACAATTCTACTGTCATAAAGAAAAAACGAATTTCCAGTTTCAATGTATCTTTTACATCACATTTTTTAAATTTTATATACATGATGTTTTCGTTCTTGACAAAGGAAGATGTTTATTTCTGTGCGCTTCCCTTTTTATGTATGTTTTTGAGATATACTTGCCCTTCATCTGTTGTAACATTATTAAAAGCCTCGCTTTTCAATAATGTTGAATCCCTTGTGTTATCCTTATCTTTAATTGGTTCTCTGCTTGAATCAGTTCTTCCTTACCTCCTAGTTTATTTTCGGTGCACACTCTTAGATACTTTTTTATTTCTTCTTCCACGAAACCTTGAAAATGTTTTGTTTCGATATGATGCGATAAATAGCTTTCTCAGTGATGTAGCTTTCCATTAAAACTTAACAGTTGCGGATGGTAATCGGATAACGGGACGCCATCTAGATTTTTGAAATGTCAATGAAACTCGTTTTGTGCTCATTGCTTATGAGTGATATCCCTGGCCACTAAATTTGAAATACAATTTATCTCAAGTAAAATAGTATTGTATATCTTGATTGTATCCAACCACTGTTCCCTCGTACACTGAATCGTGAAATTAGCGTCCCGTATAATCTCATTGCTACCACGAAATGGCGCATGCAATAATTCGATAAGATTGAAAATGTCGAAGAACAAACAATAGTGTTGAAAAATATTGAAGCACTCAAAGAAGCGAATTTCTCAACCGAGCGATTGTATCGGCAACTCGTGTGAGATTAATGAAGAAATATAGTCAGGCCAAATCTATTGTCACGAGCTACACGATACGGAAGTCTATAGCAGTACGAAAAGATACATGATAATCGGGAAACAATGTTGCATGTGGTTGGCTTGCAGCTATCTGCGCATAAAATCGACAGATACGCTTCATGGAACTGACTTTGAGTGTTTTTACAAGCTCGATCCCCTACTCTCGAAAGCACATTCGATTACTTCGGCCCCACTCATTGATAAGAGGTAATAAAAGAGGACGCGGAATGTATAAGAATGCCGCTATTGTAACTGCGTGTGTATCATCGTTCAATTGACCGCGGTTGAGTGGTAAAGATCACTGCCTCACTTTCGGCAGGTTGCGTGATCAAGTCCCAATCGGATCGGATTTTCATCTCTGTTGCTGAAGTCTAGTCCACGGTTTCCAGGGTTTCTGCGGTCCTCTTAGGATGAATGTGGGAATTGTACCTTGATCGTAATCTCCTTTCTACCAAGGAAAACAAAACACAGGCATGAGAGTATGTAGCACTGTCAAAGTCATTTTTCTTACAAGAATTATTGTTAACCACTACACCACCCGTTCGCCTTCCACAACTGTACACCATTTCCACCGGTACACCAAACCGGTATTAAAGTACCCACAGCATTTATTATAGTCGCCTGGTTCACTTATCTCCTGTATGGGAATGTGTCTCTGGTCTTCCGGGGTTTAGATCTGGGTGGAAATGGTGTATGTTATGGAAGGCGAACAGGTGGTGTAGTGGTTAACATCCCTACGATCTTTGTAGGTGTCCCGGGTACGATTCCCGACTCGTCGCCATTTTCACCTGACCGAAAGTTATGACATATCTTCTCCACGTGTAGGGTACACGGAAGAAATATGTACATTAAATTTTGTATATATTTCTGAAATTTATTTGCTCCTTGGAAGTTTGTGTTTTTTATTGATATTCCTTTAATTATTTTCAAGGTCTTAAGTCTGTTCCTCCAAATGAAAAAAAAAATACTACAAATTTTTCATCATTGCTCATTTTCATCACAAAGTTCGGAAAAAAATATTTTTTTGGAGGGCATGACTGCTCTATCATTCCCATGCAGAAAATCTGTAAAAATAATTTTTTCGGTGTATTTTTATTTAATACATACATTATAATAAAAATCATTAAGAACTGTTGTATGGTTTTAGTCTTTCGTTCTGTATCGTGTAATGTTAACAAGTTTTGAATAACTTACCTGGAAAAAGATGGCATGTTCAGTGTGTCTCCAGAAGTGGGTGACGGGATATCCACAGTGGCCTCGGCACGCCAGAATTTCCAATCGCCCCGTACATTGCCTGTTGGGACACGGCTTTCCTGTAGGAACATCATCAACTTTTCAAATTTACGTTCTCATGATTTCTGCATCACTACAATTATCAATTATTTGTTTGTGACTCTTCTGCAACGTAAATATGTAAAAAATAATCAATAATACGTGTTAATGCTTTGTTTATGTGGCGTCTCATTAATTTGTGAGGACATCTAAAGATTTCGGAATGTGGAAACATCTGGACATTTCAGGGAACCCAAATCTTCACTGTTAACTAACAGGAAGTAATAGCGTTTTCACTGTTAGCTAACAGGAGTAATAGCGTTTTCGCTTCCACACTATCGCTGAGCAATAGAGCGTTGATTCGAACCCAGCTCGGCCGAACTTTTCAGTCTCATCTACTTCTGACAAAGATCGATTTGGTACCCGAAGTTGCCCAACATCTCTCTCCTTCCCAATTCTCGCACCCAAGTCCCGGTTTGGCGGAAAAGAAGGGTTCATGGCATAAACCTCAACATAAGACAATAAAAATTTAACATTTTTGTTGATCTCTTTATTTTTATTTATTTTTAAAGGTTGGTTCGTATTCTGGACACTTTCATTCCTTTCCTGTGTAGGGAAATGTAAAAATGGCTCGTGTGAATTCCCTGTCCCTGTGAGATTCCAGTTCGCCGTGTGTCGATGCGCCAGCGAAGCGATGTCCCCTTGAGGCGCGCGTCACGTGCTCCACGCAGCACCGGAAGCTTTGGACGCTGTTCCGCTTCCGCCTCGCACGTGCACCAATTCCTCCTCCTCCACTGCCCTCTTCGCTCACGTGCTTCCAGGGGTAATTAAGAGTAGCCCAGCACCCGAAATGCGTTTTCCATGTTCGCTGTGCATTATCTCCATCATCGCGAGGTTTGGAGTCCAAGTTGAATCATATGACGTTTTCTTTCAAGTGCTCGTGGTTTAAATCCTAACCTCATCGAACTGAATGTTACGATTTTTCTTTGCGAGGAAATTGGAATCAAGAGTACGAGGTGTCAGAATTGAGATTTCCGACTTCAAAATCGAGTGTCAAAGTGAGTGAGTGGGGAGGATGGGTGGGCGGATTAGTCAGTTTGATGTGAAAGTCTCCTCTAAAGCCAAATGTAAGGTGGTGTTTTTTTTATGTGTGTACCCGTGGAAACCAACGGGAAGCCATTACGGGTCGTATCAAAGTATTACAATCATCCTCTTCACCATTATTCCTTAGAATAAGTATGTTATTGGTGCATCTGGGGTTGCCTAGATGTGCCCCGAGATGGTTCAAACCAGTCTTTGGACTGCAAACTGAAGAAGAAGAAGGACTATTGTAGGAGGAACAAATAATTATTAGTTTACTAACTTTGACGTGTCTTCTCGTCAAACATATTAATGCCTTTACACATTTATAACATTTTAGTAATAATTTAACTTATTTTAAGATTGAAGCAAATAATGTCTTTTGTTTGAAGACACGTTCCAATGTTTACATTTCGCTTCCAGGAAAGACATGTGCGATTTCTTTTTTGTATTTTAAAAATATTACGTGTGTGATGTGTGAAAAATTTATCAGTGCAGATATTGAAGAAACAGTCATTGTAAGGATTTTCATCAGTTTTTGCTGACCAATTGATATCATAAAGCATTGGAGTTTTATATCTAATTTTTAGATTGGAGCATTGGAATTTTATATATAATTTAGCATTGGAGTTTTATATCTAATTTAATAACCATGTTATTAAATTAAAAGTCTATGTCATAAATTAGTTACAAAAATTGCCGTATGGCGGCGCTTAGAACTAAGAGCAGTTTCCAACTCTATCTCCTTTTTATGAACTATTCTTGCTAAATGTAAACAAAGAGAAGAAAGGTAAACCGAAATAGTCAAGGCCGCCTCGGATGAGGAGAAAAATATAATTAGTCCAGGAATCTGGTCTGAAAAAAGGGTCTAGGTGAAAAGTTGTCAGGAGAGATAATTTTTCGTACCAGAGTGTTTTGCAGAATTTTGAATACGAACCTGAGGCTTACCAACAAAACTCTTTTACTGGGAAACCCCTCTCTTGAGAAAAATTACGAAAATGTTCGACTTTTGAGTAGCTTTTTCAAAATATCAATTTTTGGGTTGAAGTTACGAAAACAATGGTGGAATATTTGAAAACTAGAATAAATTTACTAGAAATGTGGTTCTGTTGAACGTTTTGTACAAGGAACGAATGACTTAAAGAATTAAGCGAGACAATCATCTCATTATGGCAGCTCTGTTGTGGCATCCCATCGCTTTAGCGCCCTTCGTTCCTTCCTTCTACGTGCTCCTCTCGAGATTATGAACTGTTGTTATATGTTTTATGCGTGTTTGATTTAAGGACTTCTGTTTTAAGTAATTTCTTTCTTTTTTTCAATTAAATTTGATGCAAACGAAAGTGGAAGGAAAATGCATGTCTATTGTCTCAGCATTGAACTTTTGGTCTCTTTAATTTAAAAATTGAAACAATTTAATAATGTAATTAATTCAGTCGAATCTTTTATAAAATTTATCTTTAGCAGTTGACATCGAATAAAGAAAACATCAGAATAGGGACGTTAAAAATTTTCTTTTCACGTTTGTAACGTTTGACTGATGTTTACTCTCTTGTTGGCCAGAGAATGACTACAGAAATACAACTTTCCTTGAGTCTAACTACGCCCACCATTTCCTGGCCTCAGTCTTAGGTTACTTTTTTTTGCTGAACCGTAACTGATCCTCTGAGAAAGAATCCCTCTTATTGTATTATCTTGACAAGTACGCAATAGTTAAAATCCGGGANAAAGAATCCCTCTTATTGTATTATCTTGACAAGTACGCAATAGTTAAAATCCGGGACTTGACTTGTTGAAGAGAATTCCTTGGAGCTATATTAGCTCCAAAAGTCCTACATAAGAATAGTTTTCACATTTATTTTGCGAATTTAGTCTCACCTATTTTTTCTTTTTGAATTTGATTCTGACCCTTGGAACTATTACTATTACTAGACATGATCCTGAGAGTTTCATAATTACTTTGTTGTTCTCTTTAAATCAGCAATTAAGGTGAAGGTAATCATTATGCCCTTTCTTCTATTTTACGTTCTCTTCTCATTGACTTTCCTTGAAACATATTGATGCTATATTATTCGATGCAGGTGCGTTAGATAATTGAACTGAGAAAAGCGGATGCTATTTCACTATACGATTATAAAGCACTTGAATTATTTCATTATTTTTAACATTATTCCGTACGATTTAATCAATTTTAATTTTATTTATTAATATTTTCCTCCGTCTCCGTGAATAGCGTGGTTTACATTGGTTTGAAACAGTTTTATCTTAGCTTATCAAATGGATTTGAGTATTGTTGAGAGAGTGGAGGCAACATTCATTGTTTAGAGATTCCCAAAGTTCCCAAGATCAGAGGAAGATTGTGAGTTCCATCCTCCTCTCGGTCGAATTGGGTGAAGTTTCCAGAGTTCCCTTACTTATTCCAGACCAATGTCGGTTCGGTACTTTCCATTCTCCGGCAAACCACATTCTTCTGCCACAAATCTGGTAGTTTGGTGGAAGAACTTGATAGTCTAAATCTCGCCACCACATAATATAAGTGTAAAAATAAATAAATAAGTACACAAATAAAGTGTATTCCATGAAATAGCAAGGACTAGTGGAGAAAAATTAAAATTCCGCTAGACTACTTCAGAGCAATGTGTCACGTCCTAAAATGTTCGAAATAAACAATTTTTTATTTTCACGGTATTAATGAACTTAATTGATTTGTTTGTAAAAAAACACAAACAAATTAATTTTACTCTCTTATTATGGGTGAGACTCAAGTGCAAGAGATGAATTGTAATGCCATAAATTTTATGGGTTTTTCGATATCTTTATGACTTGGGCTTCCGTACAATTTGGAAGCATTGATTCATTTCCTAATAAATACATGCATGCTTTGTTCCATTGATTAATCAAGCGGAATTTCAGACTGCGAAACGAAATTTAAGTGGTATTATTGTACCTGCTTGCCGGATTCCTTGGAACTTGTCTGTTATCAGCATCCTTTATCTGGAAAATGTTCATGGTAATCTTTGAGTATACGTTTATTACGCGTAAAAGCCTTTTATTGCCTATGTTTGCGTGTTTACAATTTCCTTTTTTTAAAGATATTATTGCAAAAATAATTATTCGTAAATGAAAAGTCTGCTATAAGAAACATTTAAATAAAAAAGCCTTTTCTCTATTTCGATCTTACTCTATGATCTTACTCTCCGCAGTAGATATCGATATTCCAAGGTACGTCCATTTTCACTTTGTGACTTTAATATGATTTTTATGAAATTATTTATAAATATATTTATTATTGTTAAAGAACATTTTATATTACAATTACTTGTTTACAACGTTACATTTTTAAATAATTATTTTCTATTTCAATTAATCGTCAATTCTGGCAGTTGTAGTAGTATTGATATAAAATGCAGCATTTATCAAAGGACCTCCTAAACAGTTCTTTATCGGAAATGTTAGAAGAATTTCGTATTTGGGAGCTTTTGGGATGCATCATGGAATGGTTTTCTTATTGTGTGTTATGAAAAATGCGGTAATAATGAATTACAAATTCCATCAAAAAGTTTGTTTCACTTTCTGTGTTTTTTCATAGCCTATTAATATTTTATGTGAATTAGGTTGATTTTTGTTATTTTGAGCTTAAGTGATAATTTGAGGACGAATGAGATAATAGTTGACACATTTTAGAGAGATCTTGTATTCAAAGGTGACAATTATTGTTGAGATGAATCATTCTACACACCATCCATGTGTGTGTTCGTATACATATCGAAATATTAGATCAGACAAGCGAAATCATTACATATACAGAAGTTTAAAAAATATATATTTTTGACTGAGCTCGGATGAATATAAAAATGTATGTAAATCATTAATCGGCGGCAATTCTTCATATTAAATCCCGAGAAATAGAGTCAAGTTCGGAGGTATTTTCCTTGCCGCTAATTGTTCCAAGATTATGAAGTGTGATTTGTTGGATAGTATATAGACACCTTTGCGATTGGCCTCCCAAGCACCTATGAAACGAAATTTCGTTACTTTCGAACGGCAAAATCAACTAAATCTTATGGAATCTGTCATATCCCGCACAGATTGAGTGTGTTTTCTATATAGCGCACAAAACATATCAAGACATCAGTCATTTGAGTCGTGACATGCTGTGACCATAAAACAATAAATTATTTCTACGGTCAATTTTCAAATGTATATTTCTAATGTATATGTTTATTTGTTATGTAAAATGTAAATGTATATTTCTAATCTATATCACTGAGGTGCTGTTGAATATTATCAGTATTTTTTAAATCATTACTTGAATAGTTTCGTCGATCACCTTTTTCACGAAGAGCATATTTCAGGAAATATATAGATTTAGTTCAAATTTTCTATTGAGTTAAAGACTCATTTCGAAATAAATCACTTTTACGCCCTGAGAGATAAGCTTCCTTTATGCTCCTCGAAATACAACACTTTTATGCTCTAAGGAATAAATCATACTTTACGAGCGGTTCGGACAACGACGGAGCGCGATGCTTACGATTAAAGTCCCTTTGTCGGGCAAAGGCCTTTGCCCAGCGTCATTCGACAATCATTTCATTTCTTATGATCTTGACCCGAAAACGTTAAAGGGTTCTACAGGACTGTTTTGCCAATTTTTCGGTCACGAGTATTAATTTTTCCCCTAGTATGGTCTACACGACTGTAGAATTAACGGAAGACGATGATTTCAAATGCATACATCTTGAACATATTGTTGTTAAAAATTACTTACTAATTTAAGTTTGACGATGGAATGTTTTTGCTCTGCAATTATGCTCAATTTAACTTACAAAAAGAAAAACGTATGAATTGACGCTGTCGTTGTTTCCATTCAAGTTCTGAATATTTGACAATGGTGCACTTCGGCGTATGCACGGCAAGAAGTTACTTTCACTGACATGTAACCGGTAATGGATTTTCGTTCTGAGTGGTTCCAATCCAGCTTGGAAATATTACGATTATAATTGACATGCGTTTCACTATGATAATATAAATAAATAATTTATTGAAAAACTGTGACAGAGAATCTTCAATCCATTGGTTTATCGGTCCGCCAGATTAAAATATTATTCAAAATAACATAAATTTATGAGTGCAATTCTTGACAATTCTACTTCCAATTTTTATTTTTACGACTATATCTAATACATATCAAAAAGTGAGTGAAGTCGCTCAAAATAAAATTTTCTGAGATATTTTCTGAGAGTCAGCGATTATCTTTATCACGAATGCATGGATCGTAATTCTCAAACACACACCCGTACAACACAACGAGACTTGAAACTATCTTTTTTAGCGTTTGGATTAAAACTCTTCTTTAGATATGCTCTTTACTCCATGTACACGTCCAATCGACCCTTTTAATTTCGTTTCGCTGATTCGAAGAACATGAAGAGAGAAAATGTTAGCTATCATAGGAACTGTCAATGAAGCATACTTTAATGGAATTTATTAACCTTATCTTTGTTGTTGTAAATTCATCGAATAGACCTGCTGGAAATTTTCTCACAATAATAACGAACGTCAAAATCGTGAACCAGAAAACTAGAATGTTTATTTTATCTAAAAAAAACTGTAACATTCTCTTTGAGAATTTATATTTTTAGGAAATAAAATGTAACAGTTTATTGGCAAATATTCATTATTAGACCAGAATCATTATCCAATGTCAGATGCATTATTCACATCCTTTTTGCTTGTTTCCCGACTAAGGAAAAAAGAACTCTATCTTTTTTTGATAAGATTAATGAAATTGTGTACTGTATTAAGACATTATGTTCCCTGGAATGTGCTTTTTTAACTTATATTATTTCCAGATTACTGATGATTAGAAATCCGTGAAAATAGTTTTATTTTTCAGCAAAATTTGTTTTAACAAAACTAGATTTCGGTGTTGTACGAAACTTGGCGGTGTTATTACATTTTAACCAGTCACTGATAAAAAAAAACTTAACTTTTACTTCTGTAACTTTTCACATTTTATATATGCAGATAAATTTACACAAATAGAAGTATTATTATTCAGCAATCCTTGTTGCAAGAAAGTATTGTATGTTAATAATGCACTCAAAAATGCCTCAGTAATAAATTCTTTTTCACTCTTCGCCTTTGTGAGTGACGCATCCACGGATAATTATCGCTTCAACGATCACTTTAGTTTTTTTGTGCTTGTGTTTATCACTAGCTATGTCTCTCATCACAGTGTTCCGTGTTTCCAACTCCAGCCTTTCGTCACAAAATGTACTCATCGATATTTTATTATTATTATCGATATATTAACAGAAAACCCCTCCAAGCTGAATTCACTTGCCCGTGAAAATACCGTTACGCTTGGCTCGAGCATTGCACGGACACGTTTTCTTTTCCACTTACAACATAAACATACCGATCACTTAAAAAATTCAACGCACAATTTGCGGTATTTCGCGTTACTCGGTGGATTAGGCGTTATTCCGCGATTCAAAAATCGCAATTTTGAGATCACAAAGGTCTATTATGAAATAAACACTAGAAAAAATCGGGAATAAAAAAATTCGTTTCATCGCGTTTCGCGAATTTCACGGATCTCTAGTGATGGTATACTAAGTTACAATAATGTTAAACATTTTCGTTCACTTTCTTATTTAAATTCCGTGGAAGCTTTCTCATTAATAGTATTTACAAGACCAGTCTTTCGTTTTAGTATAAAAAGGATTGAACAAAAGCAGATCTTTATAAAAGAACCAGACTTTTTAGTTCCATACTTTTTAGACCATCCTGGCCCGGGTTTTGCTCCGGTTTTCCTTCGGGTAGAGGCGGAGTTCTTATACAGGATCTCTAGACTTTGTATAGGGGCGTGTTTATTGTAACAATAAATCGTGAATTTAGTGTTATTTCAATTCTTATGATTTTTAAAACTATACTCAGAATAATCTATAGTTCGATAATAATTTGTACATGTAATTTTTTGCGTAAAATTTTAAACATATTGACATTCTATTAGTATTATAACTCGCAGCTAACTTTTTATCTTATCTAGGCACTTATGCTGAATTTTTTTGAATCCACCTCTGCCTTAGGGCCCTTGATCGGAATTGATGGGATGGTCCCTTGCTTGCTTCATGAGAGTAAATTAGTTTATTGTCCTCCATGTGGTCATGCGCAGTTTGTACTGTTTTGTTTGACAATAAATTTATTTATTAGTATATTTTGATTTCTGACCCTGCTTTAAAGACAAGCAAGTGAATTAATAGATGTTCGCGTACGTACCTTGCTGCTTCTTGCGCGCCTTGTCGCAGATGGCTGGTCGCAGGTGGACCTTGTCGTCGTTGGACAGCGTGCAGCGCAGAGAGCACACCAGCACTCCGAGACACGACTTCTTGAGGATGTGCACGTTGTGGTTGTTGGTGTTGCGCATGGCCCAGCCGGAAGCGTGGCGCTTCGCCTCCTCGCTCGACGCAGGGTACACGAGGCGGCAGTGGCCGTCGGCCCACTCCTGCCACCGGTTGAATTCGCTTACCTGCGTCACGATACACGCACACTTTCCTTCATTATTGGCGAGGGTTCTCACATTTGCTCAACTTTCATACGTTACTATATATCACACACACACACACAAGTTCAACCTCCCTCAGCCTCGCAGAGAATGATCCGCATCGGATTACGTTGACCGACCGTTAGGTGAAGGAAAAATAATATTGGGAGGGAATTTGAAATTTGAAATTTAATTTAGAATAATTTACTGTTGAATATTTAAACCGAGATGGGTAGAGGCTCATAGAGATCAGATGAAACCTAATTCACATGTTTTTACATCTATGGATTGTGAATGTCTGGGGAGAGTTTCAAAAATCATATTTTTGGAGCGTATGAAACATTAGGTAAATTTTTATTATGTAATTTAACGTGGGAGAGGACAGGCAAAGAAGAAGTAAATTTATCACAAGAAGCTCTGCGATTGTTCATCCTGATGTTGAGGATATTATTTCTCCTACATAAAATCTTTTACAGGTAGTGTAACGTAGATGGTAAATGCAATTTCTGGAGGTGCATTCGTTGGATTGTCGAATTTTGTGCGTGAATTGCGTGACTGGGCTAGTAAAGGATGTAGTTGTATGTCTTGCACCTAGATTTTCACAGCGTTTTGCGCTGAAAGAGGGTCAGAAGGGCGTGGCAGAATTCTTTTTTGTTACTTAATAACTTTTGGAGGTTAGGGGGTTGTTTATAAACAAGTAGAGGGGGTTTGTTGAAGAAGGATTTTGTGGAGGGTTTGGAGGCTATATTTGATACAAGACCTTTAGAAGAGGTTTAATTTTGCGAACAAGGGAAAATGATGTACATAGTGCAGTAGAATGAGAAGATTGTGTTTTAATAGCTTTAGATGCATAATTTTAGCTATGAGTAAAAATTATTTTTTTCTATAAATTAGAGGGATAACGTCGTTTAGTGAGAGTGTCATGTAACATGGTAAGACATTAATGGAGATGGGATATATTCCAAATGAATGTTACAGAGTAAGATGATTTTAGTTCAATGAGAAATTTTTTAAGAGCTTCATGTCCGTGAGTCCAAATAATAAAAATGTCGTCTATGTATCTCACCCATCGAGGTGGAAGGGCAGTTTGTTATGCATGACAATAATTTTCAAGGAATCCTATGAATAAATAAGCATATGAGTGAGTCATTCTAGTACCCATGGCTGTACCCCCGACTTGAAAGAAGAATTAATAATGAATTTGAAAGTATTAGATGTCAGAACGAGATTTGTCGTTTCTAAAAGGAAGTTTATAGACGGAGTGAAGTTTTCAAAGAAAGAAAATATTTTAATTAATCCAAGCTATCTTTTTTTTGGGAAATAACTGCAAAGAGATATGGTCAACGGTGGCTAAAAGTATATTTTTATTTTTTGGCAGTTCAGTATTTTATGTAAAAAACCCGAAACTCCCAAAACATTTCCAATCCATAGATGTCAAAAGACGTGAATTAGGTCATCTGATCTCTAGGAGCCTCTACCCATACAGGTTGAAATAGACAATTGTAAATTCTTTTAAATTCAATTTCAAATTTACCTCCTACTTTTCTTTCCTTTCATCGTACGGTCGGTCAACGTAATCCTGAGAGAGAAGAATCGGATCATTTTCTCCGTGACTGATGATGGTGACAGCCGAAATGTCTCGTCCAATTTGTGAGTGACTTCTCGATGTTTTTTCCTTTAACTTTAAAACTTTTTAATTTATATATTTGCGTGTTTTGACTCAGATATCAGGGAAAAATTCTAGGTAAATAATACCTAACCAGGTTGGTGAATACGTCGAAATAATACGCTAATATACTTTCAAGTGAAAGTTCATTCTTTAACCAAAAAAAAAAGAAAAAATAATAATGTACGGAAGTAAGAGTGAGCATAATCTGAGAGAATCTTTGGTGTCATTCGTAAGTAATCAAGGTAAATTTACTCCAGTTTCTTACATGTTCTCTAGATATTTTCAGAAAGCTTCATGAATGTTCAATAATATGAGTTAATTCACATTTTTGTATTTAAATTTCCTAAGAATATTTTTTAAAACGTTGTCTGACCTGTGTATCTAACTGTTTTATTATGGACGAAATGCACAGTAAAACACGTGCGTTAAGTTCTATTAATTAGCTATTAATTTGTATAAAATGTAAATCAACAAATAAAATGAAACCTTGGAGATAAGAGTCTACGTTAATCGCCAACCTTAAGTGGATGAGGAATGGCTTTGTGATAAATTTTATCCCGTGTAAACATTACGTTATAACGATATTATAGCAGAACAGGTTTGAAATGGTACACAATCAGATAAATGACAAATGTAAAACAGAATATTTATTTAAAACCTTTTGTGAGACTTAAATAATTGTCCAATATAAGCACCATGCTTTCATATTTATGTTTTATATGTATTCATATCTCTTGTATGAATATGTTTCTTGCAAGAATAAATGATCAAGATAAAATTAAAGAAAATATGCCGTTGATAATGGAAACCAAACAAGATGTATGTTTTAGTCTTGTTTCATATGACCATGGCATTCAAATAAATACGAAGATGAAGAAATAGGGAAACAAAATTCAGATGGTTTACACTTAATAAATCTCTTCACACCTCGTCTCATCCACACAAATGGACGGGATTATTAGTCGATATAACTGTTTTAGTGCACACAAAGAATATCAGAATAATTTTTTTGTTTCAAGACCGAAATAACGCAAGAATTTAATACAATGTCATTGACATCGGGGTCGGTACTTTCACTGCTTACTTCTTAGAAGACATATTTTTTAACATTTGGATAACTATGAGCACTCAGAAATTTTTGAGTGTTTCAAAATTTTAATATTTTGCCTTTGTAACGTGAGATCTTTCATATTCCTATTTTCACATATCTGTGAACCATATTTTTTCTTCTTAAAAACATAAGTATATTTTGTAAAAGTTTTTTGAAAGAATATTTTTTAACTTTTTATGTTTATATGTCTGGTTACATTGACATTCACACGACCTATACTTAGGTAATACCAACGACGAGTTTTCTAATCCGAGGTAACGATACTTTCAGTGTAATAAGCGCATAGACAGTTTTTCGACTGTTTTCCTTTTGATTTAAGTAAGTCCCCAATAATTTAAGTAACAACCTATGCGCGTTCTGGACAATGAACAAAGTCACCAAAATTCATGAGAGACGGTTAGAGCGCCATCCGTATAAGAAGAGTGTTGGGTGCATCCCAGTGATGACTCACCCTTGGTACACTAGTGTCGTTGATGTCCCAGTCGGCCGTGGAGTGTCGCGCTGTGGCTGTGGCGGCGGGCCCACCAACGCGGCACGCGGCGCTCATGAGCGCGACAGCCACCGGGTCGTGGCCCGTGCCGTCGTCGCCTGCGCCCACGCCGCCCAGCGGGCTGCTCGCTCCGCCCCCGCCTCCGCTGCCGGCGCCGGAGCTGCTCAACACACACGCGTCGCAGTTATGCGCTGCGCCTGAAGACGCGCGCCCGCCGTGCACGACAGACGAGCATGTTGCGTCACGCAAATGTGGCAGGCGCAGCGGACCAGGAAGCGAACGGACACCGAAGACACATGCGCATCTTTTCACTTCGATTGTCAACAGACAACACTAGCGAGAAGTCACGATCCAGAAATGGCATTCAACCGTGACACTCTGAGCAGGAAGCCATCGCGCGGTGAAAATGTGTTAATGAGAGAACGCCAAAGCGATGTGAGATACGGAAGTGGGGGAGGGATGAAGAGGCCAAAGCGCGTGCGCGAGGGAGCCCCAATGCGCTCACGTCCGCGTTGAGCGGCGCCGCCTTCGGGGGCTGTGGGCGGTGCCCCGTCGACGAGAGGTGGGGGAGGCGATTAACCCTTGCGCGACCTATTTCCGGCACACGAGACGGAGGGGGGATAACAAGGCCGACGTATGCTTCTTCCGGACGAGAGATGTTAAGAAACTTGAATAACTTTATGTCGAAATAAAATTTAACTCGATAATGGTAATTATCGGCTATGTTTGTAGTAAAAACATCACAACTAATTTTAATTTAGCGCGCAAATTTTGAAAATGTACATTTACAAAAATAACAAATTCATTATTTATAAAAAAAATATGAAAGTTTTTTAGAAAAAAAATGCTGTTTTTTGTACTTCCAAATAATTGGTCACACTTTGCATTACGACACTGAAATATGCTCACGAGAGTCTTAGAAAACAATCACACATGTCTTGGTACTCACAGCACGACCATTTCGCCGAAGTGCACCGCAGAGTGCCGGTCTGTCACTGCTACAGCACCGCTACAGTCGTCGTCCTTCTCGCCGTAGTTGCTGCGCTCTCTCCCGCCTGTGACGGGGTCCGTGGCTAAGTGCCGCACCTCGGCTCTGGGCACAAGGTCCTCTCCGCAGCTTCAGCAGCAGCCGCCGGCGGGCAACGCGTTCCTCTCGCGACTGGGGGACCGGTGACCGGCGGCGGCGCACGCTCGCTTCGCCCGCGTGCTCCACGAGCGAGGCCCCGCCTCTCGTTGTGGCCCCCTCTCCATGTAGCGGCGGCCGCCCATTGGATCCCGGATGCTCCCTCCCCATTCCCTCTCGGCGATGACAGAGCGTCGCGCGCGTCAATGGGTGAAGCGAGCGCGCGCGCCGCACGCGCCGGCTTCCAACCGACGCGCTACTTGGACCATGCATACGTTGAACGGAGCACGTGGGTTCCGGGCAGGGTGTTGTTTGTCACTGAGACGAGAGGGGCAGTTACTCTCTGCAATTTGAACATGAATGACAAGTTTATAAAATTCTTAAAGTTTTACATGTTTTTTTTTCTTTTTGATTCGTTTCGATGTATTAATGTACAAGTTTTTAAGGCTCTAATGACCTCGATGTCGACGAGCCGTAAAGCCCCACAAAAAATTGTTTCTGAGTGGGCTGTAATACTTTTCAGAGCTTTGTCTGTCTCATACTCAATGTGTTCGTCGTACCGTAGTCCGTCATCTACGATTAAACTCTAACATTTTGCACCTCGTTTTATTATAAATGGCCTCCTGATAATTTTCATGTTACGTCTCCTGCTACCTGTTCATTTTGCTGCCGATATTTTGAATCTTAATTTTTTACATTTTTCTACACATTACTGTTGCACTTCGTTGCCCTTTGTTTCAATTTCTCGTTTACTATTTCCGTACAATACTACACGAATACCATCTACTATAATCTCTATCACCCACGAGGTCTTTTCATTAACACATTCCAGAAAAGCGGCCCAATTGCCGATACTTGAGGACACACCTTTGTACATTATTGCTGTATTACTTTTACCTTGCCTATTTTTAGGAATACTGATTCGTTGTTGTTTTATGAAACGTTATTGTATGCAGTTCTCTATATTATGAAACAAATTCTCTAAATTACGTATCGTAATATATCACCTCACTACATCGTGTAAACTGTACAGATGCAATTTTAAGCCCCAGAGCTAGTCCTAACGAGTTACGAGAAGTGATGTGTGCATTAATATTTCATTGTCAAGTAAATATTGTGATTTATATTGACGATTTTTTTTAGAATTACAATAATAGTGTTAAATTAAATTCGAAATGTTAATTTATGATCACGTACAATATCCTGCGCAGATTTATGGGTGTTAATCTACTTCTCTACCGAATTTCCTTGAGATTAGTTCAGTGATTTACTTCAAGTTTATCGTCTATTTTAGCTTGGACACTCTCCTGTCTGGACTTATTTTGCAGTGCAACCCATTCGCGATTATTTTTAGCCTACGTTACACATTGCCTTCCTACGACATATGCTTCAATGCAATCTGGTAGGGAAAGTATTCGCTTGTAGAAATGTGACCCCACTCTGAATGTACCCCTCATTTTGATATATATTTGGAGATGATATTGTGGGGAAATATATTTGACAGTTACTTAATATTTTATCCCGTGTGTGTTGTCGATTCTGCTAGTATATATACTCAGCGCGACGAGAGTCGACAATATTGCAATCTTTTCTTAAAATCCACCAACTTGTAAGTTTCTAAACAAATAAGTAGTGACATCTCTAAAATAAAAGTGAAGAAATGAAATGAGAGGAAAACATAAAAGTGAAGATAAATAGTGTGGGGTGCATCAAAAACATAACTATGTGAATCAAATTTGTCGTCCGATACAATCTATTCTTTATGGGTGACCCGTGGTGCATAACGCGCTCGCCCTATACCTCTGGTGACGCTGGTTCAAATCTCGGTTGATCTAAGTAGAATATGCAGTAGTGGAAAAAGCATGGTACGAGGTAGGTATCCTCGTTAACTCTCGTTTTCCCTGCCTTTCGCTCCACCACAACTTTAACTCATCATGATCCCCCCTCTCCTTATTCACTCATCGCCTTTGTCATTAGGAGATCGTCCGAGAATAGGCGGTGGTCGAGTACAACGACCAGGGCATAGAAGAACCACACAATGCTCCCTTATTGCATGTCCTGGCTGCGTGACACACTGGCGAACTCCTCTACGTCCATTCACTCTAGAATAGGTTAATGAAAACATGATTTCATTAATGTATTCTTGAGTGAAAATCGTTTAAAACTATTCATAAATTGGTAAAAGACAAAAATTAAAAACCGGGAAAGATGTAAGAATAGAAGTTTCAATGTCATTCAATTATAACACAATGTAACATTAAAAAAACCTAATCCAGTTATGTATTTCGAAATAGAATGTCAGTTAACTCTGGAACAAAATATGAGCAGTGTTTGCGCGATGAAACGAACAACTCAAAGGTCATTACAGTATAAGGAAGCAGTTGAATACATCTCTCGTAAGTTTTTAAAAGTAAATATAAAGCTTGAATTTATCGTACTTTATATCAGCGTTCATTGACACATTTATTTGTGATATTTCTATTAGTTTACGTGAATATTCTTGAACACTACAGAAGAGCGGGTAAAAATAACTGAAACATTGTAGAAGGGCTTTACGCTTTTATTTGTGGATAATTTTCCTTTTTATATTTATTACTTTTATGTTATTATTACTGTTTTCATGTAAACCTGTATCATTGTTAATCCGGAGTTTCAATTATCTGAGAGTAATCTTCCCTGCTGAAGGTATTATCACGATCGTTTGCACCTCATCAGTGGCATTGCCTCCAACCACCTGGAAGTAACAGTGTGAGCGCTGCGCTCCAGATCCGCGTCTGGTGAGATTAAAAGACGGGGGAGGGGGAGGCGACGCGTGTCCGACGCGTGGCGCTTGCTCGCTCGCCTTCACGCTCTGTGATTCCCTCACTGCCCCTCCCCATCGTCTGCGCCGCGCCACCCGCCCACGCACTCGCGTATGCGGGTGGCGGCGGACGATTGCGGCCGGCGCCTCTCAAAGGGTAGAAGGCTGCAAGTGGACGGTCATCACTGTTAGTTTAGCAGCAACACAGAAAACGACAGCTCTCTCGCCACCACTTCAGATTCAATGCATACATATCGAAGGCTGGAGAGGGGATTATGCATGTGTTAGGTTGGTATACCCGAAGCGGGTTTCGTTTCTGAGATTATTTCCTTTTCGTAGACGCCTACCGAAAAAAGAAATGTTAAGGACGTGGGACAGGAAAGTATTACGGAAAATTTACGCAGCGGCAAAAGAGGAGGATAGATGGAGAATTGGGTTCAACCATGAACTAAACAACCTACATAGATACCGAGACATAGTGAATACAGTCATTAGTGACTAGGTCATGTAATGAGGATGAACAAAGAAGGATTGGTTGAAAGAGTTTTCCAACCAAGTGGCAGACGAAAAAGAGGGCACCCACTAATGAGATGGATAGATAACGCAGAAGAAGATTTAAAGAAAACTGGTGTGAAGCAATGGAGGAGACAGGCTGAAGATCGAAAGCAGTGGAGAGCTACAGTGAAAGAAGCCAAAATATAACTACAACATCTGTATGGCTACAGAAGAAGAATTCGCCGACCGAAAGTTTCCATGTTTTCCTTGATTCATCCCGACGAACGCCAGACTAGTATCTCTGGAAAATTACCCTTGGGGCACAACATTTGTGGGAAGAAAAATATATTAGTTGTATTGATCACACGCAAAAGAGTTTTTGTAGCTGTTTCACATTTTTTTGTCGGGCTCCATGCACAAACCGACTAACAATTAATTTTACGTGGATGCTTTAATGCACAGAGAGCATTTTTACGATTAGTGCAGAAAGTACTGTACAGTATTAAAAAATGTATTGAGTATTATTGAACTCACCGCAAAAGATATACTGAATAATAAAGGAATTTGAAATAGCAATGTAAATATGTAAATCCCATATCCAAGGTGTTACAGCCACATATTGTTGGGTTATTAGTAACTCTTTGTTATTGATCATACCATGCACATTTTTCGTAATTTCAACTTCCAACATTCGTACTTTTATAAATCATCATTAAAATTACACTACCTAATCTATATTAATTCCCTTAATTTCATACAATGCATTTCAAATGTGAATATGAAAACAATTGTTGGTTATACTTAACTATTTCTCTATATCTTGGCAAAATCTTTGAAGATAACCCTGTGACATCCAAACTACGTAAATGTGTCACGTGTCTCATGACTAAAGAAAAACGTCCTAAAACGTTCTAAAACTTAAGAAATAAATATTTATGTAGTAAATAAGGACGTATAACCAAAGATCCATATAATAGTTTCGTATTTTACCTATGTTATATCCTTATGCAAGAATATGGGGAAATTATACGTACTCGTTTACTGATTGTGTATATATAAGCCTTCTGTATGTCATCACACTAGATTACATCTTCGAAACGATGTTTAAATTGACCATATTCAGAATTTTAGGCATGTTATCAAGTGCATTCACTTTTTTACCCTGATCAATTTATTCAACGCACTGTTTATTACATGATCAGTTCATTATTTACAAAGTTAAAAATTGACTTACGATTCTTACCACTTCTAGAAAAGTCACAAATTGTTATCAAAATTAANAAAATGTATATTATTTATTCAGGTCTCTTAAAAATTAGAAGACCCGTTGGTTACAGAGCCATTCTGAGGTAGTGTCCCAGAGACGCATTTAACGTAGGAAATATTATTATTGACATAACGCCCAAGCGAACGACATTGTCGCCAAATGTGCCCCGAAAGTCCTCCGTTTCACCCACTGTGCGGCCGGCCATCACTTGTCACCAGCGTGTGGCCGTCGCGTGGCGGGTGTGACGACGAAGTGGAAGTCTCCGACCGCGTGTCGCCGAGAATCCGGCGCGTCGTTGTCGCTGCGATGCCTTCACCCGCCCGCAGATAAACATTCACTTAACTGTTCTAGTCACTAGGACTCTTGTTTTTTTCTCGGGTCAATACGTACCCGCAGCTCTGTTGATGTGATTTCAAATCGCTTTACGCTCCGGAAAGTACGCTTCAAACCTGTTTACGAGAAATGATGGGTTTTTGATATTGCTTCCATGAAGAAGTGTGTAATACACAGTATAGCGGCGATTATCCGAACTAATGTTGTCGGGGATGGTTCGGATGATATAAATACACTTCATTAGGAGATGGCTTCCTTCATGGAAAGTAGGAAACAAATAATTTGAGAGAAAATACTCACCTTCAATTCGTTAAATAAGTCAAGATTAGTTCTCTAGAGCTGATTGGTCATTGTACGTTCTGGGAATGGCAGCATCGACATAGTCTTTATTAGTTTCGTTGCTTTTTCATGATGCCAGTTCGGATAACAGACGTTATGACGCTCCACTGTAGTTGTATCGACTCTCGAGATCTGTGGATATTTATTGATTCCTTTCATGTACAGTTTTGTTTATTATTTTAAAGTATGCTTTCTCAATTTTCGCAGTAGACACATATGTGAAAATACATTTTCTCCATGCGGGATCTATCTACAGATTATAGAAAACGTTTTGTATGAACAGAGTCCACTTTCTCCTGAAATCAAGTTTCTCTTCCTATAATTTAAATAACGTCAACTATGAATATGAGCGTAGGGACTGAACAGTGAAAAAGTTAATGAAATGGAATTTGAAGTAATTATCAGGATCTACTTTCATAAAATACATAGACTTTTAATTTTTCTTAAACACAAAAGCGACTATTACTTTTCACATCAAGTAGAATGATAGTGCAAACAATATCCTGCATTATCATTTATCNTAAAATACATAGACTTTTAATTTTTCTTAAACACAAAAGCGACTATTACTTTTCACATCAAGTAGAATGATAGTGCAAACAATATCCTGCATTATCATTTATCCTTGCTACCGTGCTACATGGGGGTGCAGGAAGTCGGAAATATTAAAGTACGACTTCGGACAGAGGGAGCGTCACTTCGGGTCGTAAAACACAAAATTCTGCAGAACTAGGAATGTGTATAATAATGAGCTTACCACGCGCGGTTTAAGGTAGAATAGTGGCTCCAGACACTAGTCAAATGATGAACCATTTATCATTTTAATAAATTTGGAATTAAGTACTTTAAGTAAAATGCTTACAAAATGTAAAGAAATATTTCCTATTGTTTAGAAATTCAAACTGAATTTTTTGTATGAAAAATGTGTGATTTGTTTTAAATATGGGTTTTATTATGACTTTACCATCCATTTCATGAACTTTTCGTTTTACAATGGATAGTAGTCGTTTAACTTAGAAATTTTGTTTCGATAGAAATAAATAAATAAAACACAAAGTTCAAATGTGACACGGTTATGCTCGTCATTTGAATATCCCACGCTTTAGCTTACTACTCGGTGCAAATTAACGTCAGAGTTGAAAATAAAATTCATAATTTTTATGTAAATACAACTAATTACCAACCTTGCATGAGATATTTTATGTATTATATGACTGCCACTCCCGCTTAGTTCGAATATTTGGTATAGTATTCTCTCATCGCACAGTAAAGCTAATAACTTTGCATATTTTTGCTTTGCCGTGCCATAGCTTTTCCACAGTTTTTTTTGCGGAGATAACACATAATAAAAAAATAATGCCTTTTCTCTGGTTTCGACTCACAACCTTGATGCTTAGATGATACTTCTATAGCTGTGTAGACCATCTTGGCATTCTGGTAGACTACGATGAAGCAGCCAGAATTCAAACTCAATACAAGGAAAACCCTTTTTGGTGTATTGTACTTTTATAGAAAAGCACGAATGTATTGGTATGAAGAATGAGTTGGTTACTTGTTAATATCACATGAAATTTATCATTATGTGAGTTCAAATTAAAATGTAAAGAGAAGCAGGAGTGTTCTTCTTGAAACTTTTTCTCGTAGTACTAAATTCCAGAAACGCGACTATCTACGGCAACGGTGGGAAAGCTGATTTCTGCGGATCATTCTTCATTTTTCTTTTCTTTGTTTCATTTCATAATTTCAATAATTTTTACACTTCTTTCGATACTGTTTTTACATCTCAATTATTGTATACTTTCATGTTATGCTTTT
>NNCF01128326.1:248123-287022 GCA_002313205.1 Laupala kohalensis | reverse complement strand
ACAGGTTCTCTAGGCTTTGTCTAGGGGCGTGTCTATTGTAACAATAAATCGTGAATTTAGTGTTATTTCAATTCTTATGATTTTTAAACACTATACTCAGAATAATCTATAGTTCGATAATAATTCTTACATGTAATTTTTTGCTTAAAATTACAAACATATTGACATTCTATTAGTATTATAACTCGCAACTAACTTTTTATCTTATCTAGGAATTTTTGCTGAATTTTTTGAATCCGCCTCTGCCTTAGGGCCCTTGATCGGAATTGATGAGATGGTCCCTTGCTTGCTTCCGGAGAGTAAATTAGTTTTTTTTCCTCCACGTGGTCATACGCAGTTTGTCCTGTTTTTTGACAATAAATTTATTTATTTATTTATTTGTCAAAAGAGATGCAATCAAGAAGAGTAGTTCAAAATTCTAAAAACAAAAATCAAAGGGAAAGTTATGTTTGACAAAATAAAAAAACAATTTGAAATATGTTCGCCTAGGAGGGGTATTAACGTATTGGCATACGCGGAACGTGCTCGATAATCAATCCTTTGCAGAGTGGTCATTTGATAAACGATAAAAAATAAAAATTATCAAATCTTCCGATGGTAAATTTTGTCCTGTGTAAGGATACGACAAAGCATATTTCAAACCGTTGGTGACTCACAAATGTGCAACGCAGGAAATCTGTATCAATTCATCGACTCTCCAAACTTCTAGAGAATGAAGCTGTGTCCTGAGGTCATATGGCATTGTGCCTGGGCGAGCCGTTTGGCGGCGCTGTTTCCTCTCCCTGGGCGGCGCGGCGGCGGCGGCGGCGGCTGCGCTACGCGCCCGCATTTGCCAGTGGAAACACCTTGAGATAGCGACACAATTTGGGTCGGAAGGATGGGTTGAGGCGGTTTGTCAACCGAACCTTCAATCTGTCACATTTGGACTCTTATCTAGAAACAAGCGTGTAATTCGAAAGAATTAGGTCGGATGGTGATAATTAATTTGAAAATAAGCCCTCCTTATTAAGAAGATAATATAATACGGCAATTACTTCACGAGTCATTGGACATCTATATTCCATCAATTTTAGTTTGTGGTGCGTAGACTTCATAATGCATAATTTACGACGTGTCTGTTAAAATACGTCTCCAATTCGTAAAATGTCAACTCTTGAATGTGATTGGAACGATGGGTTTCGCAGTTATGTTTTTGAAAATTAATTTTTGCCACACAGACAAAAAAGAATTGTTTTCATTCATTTGTAAAGGATACAATACAGAATTCCGTAGCGACAGCCGTCAACAAGGAAAACGTATAACACTTTTCCGTTACTTAAACATGTGATGAATATCTTAAGAAACAAATAAAAAACCGTTAAAAATTGTTGCGAAGATAAATCATAATGCTTTTTCACTTTGTATGCTGTTTTTGATAAAAAATATAATTTAATACTTTGTAATAAAGTAATGTTTGTATAAGAAAAGTTATATTTTCATAAACAAATAATTTGAAGTAGAAGTTTACATCATTATGAATTATTAAAACTACCTTATCTGAAATGATTCATATGAATAGTACACAAAACACTTTATTGGTTATTTATTTATCGGAGTATATTGATACAATATCAATATAATCTGACAACCGTGAGAATGTTCGACACAGATTCCTAGTCAGAGTTGCTGCGGTACAGTATACTCGCCATAGCGACAAGGCGGAATGCAAATGTGGAAAGGGAGAGGAGACAGCAGGGCATGTACTTTGGAAATGCGAACTATATGGAGAGGAAAGAGCGGAATATATAAGTTATATGAAGGAGAAATAAATATGGAATGGAAAAGAGAAGAAAGAATTGATAAACGATAAGGAAAAGTATGGGAAGGAATATGTGACGCAAATAGGAATGATAAAGGATATAATAAATAAGGAAGATTGAGAAAAGAGACAACAAAATGTTAGACAGCCAAAGATGAGACATACAAACACGAGGACAAACAGGACTTGACAGATGACAATGGACGTGATATGAAAATTGATAAATAATTGTAACATATGAGTTAAAGAAACCTTGCAATGACTTTGTTGAAGGCAAGGTGGTCAAATGTAAATGGTCGACAACAACAATATAAATACTACTCACCGTGGTCAACGTCAAGGTCTTGGCTTTTGAAGACTGCCCGAGTAAAGAAAGATACAATTGAAGTGAGCAATTTTGTCAGTCTGTCATATCATAATTTCCCTTACAATCTAAATTTGATGCGGGTATATATAAGGGCATCTTTTTTTGTATTTCCAACGGGAAAACTCTTTTTTTTTTTGCAAAACACCTCATTAGAGATAAGTTAGAATTGTTAGGTGAGGAACGCTGTTGAATCTCTTTTCATTATTTTGTTTGTTTGCATCACAAAGAAGGATACATTTTACTTATTTATTAATAAATAAATTCATATCATATTACTACAAAGGGAATATTCATCAATTCGAGACCTTGAGGATTCACGTGCGTTCACTGATTCAAATAAACTGCTCCCAAATCTAATTACTTTAAGGTTCCATGGTCACATCTGCTATTCTGTAGCCGTTTCACATGTGTCAAGGAAAAACGACTATCGGAGCTGCAAATTGAAATTTAAAACGTAAAAAGTCGTGCAATCGTCCTCGCGAAGTATCAAGGGCAGAAGGGGGAACTTTCCACCTGCAGGAGACAATGGCTGAGGAGGGACGAGTTGCTTGCGGCTGCGCGCGACTGGCACGCGCCTCGCCCGACGCCACCTCGTATCCACCACTGCTGTGCGGTGCACAGTGCGGATAACGAAGCGGATATAGGACAAAACTCCATTAATCCACTAATGGGAACTAGTGCTGAACATCTGCATGTTATTATTATATATTTTCTAATAATCATTTCTTTATAGGCTACATAACCTTTAGCCACATTCATGCCAACAAGTACTATTTTACTAACAATCATTTCTTTTATTCAAGACTTTAATTTTATTGAATATGTGTATATTATTACTTAAAAAACAAACAAAAAAATTCAATTTTCTCCTACAGACTGCACAGGTCCTCTCGTGTGATAAAATATGTCTTCTCTAGGATTAAATATTCGATACAAAACCAAATTTTTATCTTCTNAAACCAAATTCTTATCTTCTGCTCTAGAACATTTGTCGAGTTATTTCCATACGTCTTACATGGGGTATATTTGCTTTCAGTGTTGTGTGTTTGATGTAGTTGGTATAGGTTTTGAAATTATAAAAGATAAGACAAAGTTAATGTAGAGTAATTTAGTTAGAAAATAAAATGTGAATAAATTATGAAATAAAAAGTATTGTAAGATATTTCCTGACCCCCCAGGGGACTTACATCTAGTAAGTACGTGTTTGGCAAACACGGGGTCCCGAGCTGAGTCTGGCATTACTTCCACTTACTTGTGCCAGGCTCCTTTCTTTCTCTTTCCTGACCTCCCTTGGTCACCTCTTGTTCTTTTCGATCCCAAAGCTATTAGGTCTAGGGTATCTTTCATTTTCCTTCCTCCCCCCAGGGGACTTACATCTAGTAAGTACTTGTTTGGCAAACACGAGGCCCCGAACTGAGTCTAGCATTACTTCCACTTACTTGTGCCAGGCTCCTTCCTGACCTCCCTTGGTCACCTCTTGTTCTTTTCGATCCCGACGTTTGTAGGTTGCGAGGGCTAGGGTATCTTTCATTTTCCTCGTTGTAATGTTTTGATGTAATGATATATGTTATGAGATATGTTTTGAGATATGTTTTGAGATATGTTTTGAGATATGTTTTGAGATATGTTTTGGTATTTTGTAATTCAGGATGGTCTTTAGTGGGTATGGTTGAGTCATTCGGCGAGTCTCACATGCGGGGCTGTCTCATTTGGCTCTCCTTAGTGCGTAACTGCATTTTCCCTACCTGTACAGAATTTTAGGGCTCTAATGACTTTTGATGTCGACGAGCCGTAAAGCCCCACAAAAATTCCTGATTTTATTCCTTCAATTTAAATTTATAAAAATAGAGTAACCAACAAACATAAAAGTTTTCAAACCGTGTTGCAGTTTCTTGAGTTATTTTATTCACGAAAACTATCCTCAAATAGAATATGAAGAAAAGACAAGTAAATGAAATGTAAGAGTGCGATCGAATGAGAGGATAGTTACAATTTTGCTGTGATTATTTAAAATATGGTATTGTATATTGTAAATTTAAAATATATTTCGACTCTCTTTGATGAAATAATAATTTGTCGCGTTTTCTCTGTGACTCTTCAAAATATAACCTTGCATATTTTAAAAGAAGTTTCTCATCATTAAGTGTTTAAAATCATTTATTTTCGCGATTTAATAATTTTATTTAATATTTTAATATTAATACAAAACTCTCATTGTACGGGGCAATCAAACTTTGTCCGCAAGTTCCTCCCATACCCTCACTGTGTGTGTCGCGGCTTGCCTCGTTGGGGCGTCTCTCCTCTGTCGTGGTGGTTGCGTCGTGACTGGCGCACGCGCGACTGCGACCTCGTCGTCTTCACCTGCCGGCACGCGTTTGTTCAGTCGCCGGTAAGCGTTCGCGCGCAAGCGTTGAGGCGGTGTGAGCGCGCGCGCGCTCGCTCGGACACCTGGCGCCTTCCCCTGGTCACACGTGGGCGCCGCCAACGAATCATGCGGGTTCCGTCGCCCCCGCCGCCAACGACCGCCTTTCTCCCGTCTTTCCACCTCACAGACGTTATGTTTATATGCTGTAAGGATAGTGCTTTCTTACAATCACTCAAAGTATCCATCATTCCTCGCAGCTCGTCTATATCGCTAGATGAAAACCGAGATCCTAACGACGCTTAATTTATTTGATTTAGGAATATGGTCGGGATCAACTACTTCTTTCACAGTTGTTTAATGAATTTTTAAGGCTGTTTGTTGGGATCATTTACTTATTGCATACGTGCATTGATACTAAAACTGTTTAGGAATCTTTATGGGTACTCTTATTATAAAACTTTTAAAATCTCATGCAAATCACCGAGTTACCAGCATGTGTATAAAATAGTAAAGAACGAATGTATGGAGTAATATTTAATAACTATTATCCGGTTTGTAGAAAGGTCAAGGGAAATAAATTTCTCCTTTTTTAGTCGTCTTGTGTCCTGCGCCTGTCGAATAGGCAACCCTCATTCCAAGAAGTCGCATCGAAGCCTCAGCGTTGAGATAAAGGAATGTGTTGCCGTTTTCATGGGTCGGTTTTTATTTTCTACAGGAAAGTGTATTTACGAATGAGAATAGGTCAAAGTTAAATTTTACTCTGTAATCTCCAACTCTTGTGACGTGTGTTGAAATGTTTAGTCCTAAGTATTGTCATCTTTTGGTATCATTCTACAACTTCATCGCGGGTTGCTTCATAAAATGAAGCTGCTTGAAGTGCGACGTAGGAAACCGAAACGCCGTTTAACGATGTTTTTATTTAACAGTTTATTGATGACTTTTATTTAAGTTTATATAACATAAATAAATTTTTATTTTCAATTCTGATGAATATGCGAGTCTCTGATTATTAAAATTAGGGCATAATCAACCAACTAACGACTCTTAAAGCCTCACTTTTCTACTTTTCTGACATTAAATCACACTTATATATCCCCTTTTGTGAAAATTCTTGAAGAAATAAATATTTGATGATGAGAAATGTAATGAGTGACAGCGTATTGTTTTTACCCCAATAAACAAACTTTTCTTTATATTTACAGTCATGTTTTCCGTCTGCATGTTTACTTAATACCAAATAAAACGACCTTATATTAAAACTGTATTTTATTTTAATTGTGTTCTGAAGTAAATATATGTCTGTTTTTAAAATAAGGTCGTTTTATTCGGCATATTCTTTATATTCTATGATTACTCTCACAAATAATTTCTCTTTTCGTGTCTCAAAACCTGGTGTTTTCTGTAGTTTGCTAACCTAGTAAATGCGGCTAAACGAAATCTGCCTGCATTATAACTACATTATTACGTTTTCTTTCATTCTCCGTTGTCGTTCCAAATATCATCTAACAGAGAGCATTCATAAAGCTCCCTCTCTTCATTGCTGAGTGTATACTATTTTTCACTTATTCCACATTCGTGTGAAAACGAATCTTCTTATAGCAGTGTGAATGTATGTTTTACTTTCAATATATTTTGAAGGCTTATCTTCAACGCTGGAGCCAAATGTACAGAATTGCCACGTGATATTTTACAGATTTTCTAAATGGAGCTGAAGGTGAGGGGGTTGGGGGTTGGAAGTTAATCTACCAACGTAGCTCTCAAGTTATTTGTTTTATTGCCTTAACAACAATATGTTTCTTATATTTTATTAATTTCTGTGGAAATTTATCAGAAGATATTCTTTAAGTCGTCAAACCATTTCCAGTAAGTGTTCCCATCGTATTTGAAAACTTATTTCGTTACATTGTGTTAAAGTAGACGTCTAATTATTAGGCATATATTTCTACCGTGTAAGTACCTACTCGTGGAGAAGATATATGATGACTTCCCTATGTAAAAACTAAGCAAAATATTCCGGGCTTGGTTTTACGTCTTATCATCATTTTTATCTGACTGCAGTTAGTACGATTGTTGTATTTCAATCGATATCAATATTAAACTATTTTTGTTGCTTAAAAATAATATCGAATAGACTTCGTTCCACCGACATTGATTTCCCGAGTATAGCAGTTATCGTCAATAGTCCTGACTTCACTAAAAGAGAGGCGGAAGTGCTCCTTTTTAAGGGATCTGATAAAGTTAAATTTATAAAATAAAAATTTCCATAATTTACAAGTGTCTATTTGTATCTGAGTAACTTCTTAGTTGGTATATTGTAGAAAACACAATCATTGAATCAAAATTGTTCTTAGTGAGCCGTTCTGTTTGTCACATTATTTTCAAAAGCTATTAAGATTTTGCCGAAATAACTTCGTCTTTTATTTTAAAGAATTATAAATTTCCATTTATATATATCAGGCATAACACCGAAATATGTAATACTCATTTATGGACACAATTTCAAAAATACTCTCATTTCTCTAGGGTTCTAGATACGTAATTTCATTTACTCGTAACTGGTCGATATTATAAAATATCATTGGTTAACAGTAAATTTTATATTGTGATATCTGTTCCCTGGATATTATTCTACGTCGAACACATTTGTTTTAACCTCTCCATTGTCATCCTATACGGATTTGTGTAATTCAAATCAATCTATCTTTAGTGTGTACTCAAAGGGGAATAGTAAAACTGCATATACAAAATACACTTCAGAATCTTAAAAGTACAAACGATAATAAAAATATCAAAACATGTTAATAAATATAAGTAAAATTATATTGATTTTTTGAGATGTTGAAGTATGTTTCGATTCTCCTCAAAAAAGGTAAATTTCTTAGTTTTGTGCTAATGATACAGCACTATTTTTATCATAATTCATTCATAAAAAAGGTTTATATTCAGGAGTACTATTATATTTAAAACCTATAGAAGGTATTTTGTGCATCTAATCAGAATAAACTCCTGAGAGTATTTTTTCTACTTCTTTTGATCCCTTTTTGCCATGCTCCAATCATAGTCAATACATAGGTTTGTCTAAAAACATAAAATATATCATTATTTGCTTCTGATGAGTGGTAATTTTGGTCGTCAATAGTTTGATGTTGTCCAGAACGCTGCATAGCCGTAATCCACGTATCGAAATAAAGATAATCTTTTCAAAATTGAAACGATGTCTAATTTATTGCAAATGAACATGCAATATGCGAAAGAAAATATACCGTATAGATTTGTTGTCATATTTGCAAATGGCAACGGACGTTCCAAACTATTTTATCGTGTTCTCTTTCAAAAATTTAAATTTTCATATGAATCAACTAATTTAAAATATAGTAGTTTAACATGGTAATTTTTCTGTTAGTTACATAATGATTTTGATCACGAACTAACAATTATGTGCTTTTATGAACAGTGAAAACCAAAAATAATTTTAAATTTATTTTTAAGTTAATTATTTTATGAACAGTGGAAACCAAAAGTAAAACACATTTTTAAAATAAAACCAAACGCAAATTTTAAAGTCATCATATTGTGTTGCAGTCAGATCATCAACTTGAATGACTGTTACTCAACGACTTAATAATGAAAATATTTTAAAATGAGATTTTCTAAAAAATGGTGTGAAGAAGAATCTACGAGTATGTCCGAAAACCTTTCTCATTTATATACTTAAGTGTATTGTTGTATGTTGATTTTGATTTTAATTGCTGTTATAACCTTCTTATACTCGTCGCTACCTGCCACCTCCACCTCCTTCCGGCTGAACCATGAACGTAACGCACTCCACTCCCCGTAGGTCACTGTCTGACCCTCCGCACTCTTTCTTCTCGAGAGCTACCGTGGTAAACCTGGACCGGAGATTTCTATCTCAGTGTTTACGTGACAAGATTATCGTCTTCGTTGACTTGTTGAAGCACTGGATCCATTACCAACCGTGAGGTGTAGTAGCTTTCCGATTAATACTACCCTTTCGTCTTTATCGTCGCTGTTCCGTTTCGAAACGACGTAATTAATTTGTAGAAAAAATTTCTTTCATGCTCTTATCTTTTAATTTTCATTATTTACCTCTTACGAGCTCTTCATGTATATTTTGTGACCTTTTCACGAAGTCGTGACCTTTTTTAAGTCGGATTTGACTTTCAAGATGACCCTAGTAACGCAGATACAAAGGCTTTGTATAATTTCATCGTTGAAATTAAAACTAATGAAAATAAATTCATTGCTATAGAGCTTTAATAATTATATTGCTCACATTTGTCTCTGGACTCCAGGGTTGTTCTACTCTGCGTTCTAAGTACATAAAGTAACGCCAATGGAGATAACACTGACCATGAACACAAGAATCTGCACATGTAACTCAACAACATGGTTACTGCTTATCGATGCTTCAAAACCTATGGTTCATTCCATACATTAATAATAATAATTATAATAATAAGCTTTATATGGACGGCTTTAAACTATATGCTCCAACTCATGTAAAGTTTGTTAGATGTGTTGAGCAATTTTCAGGTGATATCAACATGAAATTAGACCTCAATAAATTGTAAACATCGGGAAAGGTAAATGAAAACTGAGTGGATTTTAAACTGAAAGAGGTGAGTGCAGCGAAACCCTGGATCAAAATGAATTTTATAAGCATCTAGGATATCAACAAGCTTGCAGAACTAACTATTCAAACATCACAAATATCACAAACAGAATTGAAAACATACAAAAAGAGTTATCGAAGATGGAATGATGTTAAATGCGGTGGAGCAGAGATGTGTCATGATAGAACACGTAACTAAGCGTAGTAAAAAAGTGGTGCAGACAATAAAAAATGGGACAGAACAGGGTATTAATGTAATAATAATAAATTTAATAAATTTATTGTCGAAAAACGGTACAAACTGCGTATGACCACGTGGAGGACAATAAACTAATTTACTCTCCGGAAGCAAGCAAGGGACCATCCCATCAATTCCGATCAAGGGCCCTAAGGCAGAGGCGGATTCAACAATTTCAGCAAAAGTTCCTAGATAAGATAAAAAGTTAGCTGCGAGTTATAATACATATATAATATCAATATGTTTGTAATTTAACGCAAATATGTTTGTAAATTTACATGTACAAATTATTATCGAACTATAGATTATTCTAATTATAGTGTTTAAAAATCATAAGAGTTGAAAAAACACTAAATTCACTATTTATTGTTACAATAAACACGCCCCTGGACAAAGACTAGAGAACCTGTATAAGAAATCCGCCTCTACCCGAAGGAAAAACGGAGAAAAACCCGGGCCAGGATGGGGTTACAGAATTTATGTACACAACCGTGCCAAAGTTGAGTACACATAAAACTAAATTAATATGAGCCATACGGCAACACAATCATGCAAGAAAATAGTGATAGATGAGAAAGTTAATGATCTACAGCATCGCGTACATTAATATCGGTTATCAGGAAGTGTACAGTTTATGAGGACATTTAAAACATGTTCCGCTATCATACAGTAGTAGCACCGGAATCATGGAATGCAATAGTTGTAAGAGGAAAATGAGACGTATTGGTTCATAGCAAATATCTAACGACACATTGTCAGGTAGTTGAATATTCCTGGCAGGATAAAGGAATAATGGTCATCAATTATTACTGTCGGTAAATAAATAATTTACAAGTAGATTTGGAACGAATAAAAGAAATATCAGATTTCAAGCATAGATTTTTTTTTGTGGGGCTTTAGGGTTCGTCAGCATCAAAGGTCATTAGAGCCCTTAAAACTTGTACAGGTAGGGAAAATGCAGTTACGCACTAGGGATAGCCAACATGACTCTCCCCGCGTGTGGGACTCGCCGAATGACTCAGCCATACCCACTAAAAACCCTCCTGAATTACAACTCAAAACTCAAATCCACACATATCTCACTGAAACATTACTAAAACATTATAAAAAAAAAGAAGAGGAAAGAAGAAAACGAAAGATACCCTAGCCGTAATAGCGTCGGGATCGAAAAGAACAAGAGGTGACCAAGGAAGGTCAGAAAAGAGAAAGGAAGGAGCATGGCACAAGTAAGTGGAAGTAATGCCAGACTCAGCTCGGGGCCCCGTGTTCGCCAAACACGTACTTACTAGATGTAAGTCCCCTGGGGGGGTCAAGCATAGAGAAATTATGTTCTGTCTTGATACAAATGCACGCACAAAATTACTAGGAGATATATGTATTAATAAGAGAGGACAAATATTTAAAAAAAATTAATTGAAAAAGACTTGTTGGTATCGAACGAATATGGAATTAAAACATTCTACGGGGAACGAGGATCATCGGTAATAGATATAAATAAGTAGACCAGGTTAGAAGTACAAGAATGGGGGATACAAATAACTCTACAAGAAAAAGAAGTCAGTATGATTCAAAACACAACACAAATATTTATTTTAAAAGTATTGATTGGAAAAAATTACAACAAAAAATAGGAATAGTTAAAGAAGAAATAGCACGATATGAATCTTCAATGAGGGAGACAGTGGATGAAAAAATAGAACAATTGCAGTTAGGACTGTTACGAGTAAGCGCGAAATGTATGAAGAATAATAGGAACAGGATTAAAAAAGTAAGCTGATGGACACCAAAATTAAGGAAGCTAAAGAAGCTATTGTATAAAGCTAGGCATAAATTGCAAAGAATAATACGGAGAAATGGAGATAAAACAGAAGCGGTGAAAGAATGTTGATAGATGAAGATTGAATATAAACTAGAAGTAGAAGAAGCGAAAAGAAAGAGCTGGCGTGAGTTCGTAGAGAAATCATTCGCCAAATCAGTATGGGGGCTCGCATACTTAATAAGTATAAACAGGATACGTCGCAGAGAAATATGGAGAACATTAGGAAAACAAAGAGAACATACTGAAACATGGAAGGAAACAGGGGAAGCGCTGCTTCATACATTATGTAGGCAAGTCATGAAGGAAATATGCCAATTTGACAAAATACAGAACGATATAGTAGAAGAAATAACACGAACAGCAGCTGAAACTATGGCAAATCGAAAAGACGGCATTACGCACGGAATGGTTAAGAAAACATTAGACGCGTTAATAGGGGCAATTCAAGACATGTACTACACATTTACAAGAACATCCTATTTTCCAAGATGTTGAAATAAAATTAAAATTGTTCCTAAAAGGGAAGGTCAGGTCACGAGTAAATCCATCATCTTATCGACTATTTCCGTTATTACCCACGTATGGCAAACTACTTGACAAGATCATAACAATGAGAATACAACATCTTTGGTCGACTGACACAATGCACACTCAACAATATGGATTTATTCCTCAGAAAGGAACGAGTGATGCATTGCGCCAACTATTAAAATATATAACATAAGAGATGAGAAATATTGCGGATGTATATTCCTTGATATAAAAGGAGCATTTGACAATGTCAGATCGAGACATATATACATAATACTTTACAAGAAGCAATTACCAGGGTATCTATTAAATATAGTTGTCTTATTTTGAAGAAAGAACGATACAGTTAACAATAGGGAATGCGGAAATAATTCAAGAAATCAGAATTGGTTGCCCACAAGGTTCATCGAGCGGGCCACTGTATTGGGACGCAGTGGTCAAAAATAATTGATATCTTGGTGTAGTACTGGATGACAAGTTAAACTTCAATGAAAACTTAAAATATATAAAGAAGCGTGTGTAAAAAACCTTATAAAGTATGCTCCGTTTAGGCATACACCATTATGGTATGGCTAGGAAAGACCGAAAAATATTATATTCAGGTGCACTTTGGCAAATAATGACGCATGATTGTGTGGTGTGGGCAGAGAAAATGGCAAGCATCTGCTGTGAAAGGAAATACAGATTAATAGAGACAGTGTTTAATGCACATAACTCGATGCCATAAGACGGTGTCGACTGATGCACTAAATGTGATAACAGGCTTGATGCCAATCGATCTCTATGTGCAAAAGATCAAAGGAAGGTATTTTCCAAAACAAGAAGGAAAATTAACTGTGAATGAGATGGAGTTAAGGAAAGAGGATAAAATGTCAAGGGGAAAATTAACTAAAATACTAGATAATGGCGATGGGAAATAACGAGGAAGGGAAGAGTAACATATGAATATATACCACGTGTAAAATATGCAGTAAAAACAAAAAATGGTTTAATCCATGAAAACTAATGCAAGAATTCATTACAGGACACGGAAATTTCCTAACATATTTGAAGAGATTTGGGAAGGAAACAGATTAGCGATGTAACTGTGGATTAGATCGAGAAACGCCCGACCATGTGCTATGGGATTGCCGAATTATGGACATGAAAGAGCAGATTATATTAAGGAGTATAAAAGACAAGATGTGTTGAATATCAAACAGAAGTGGACATTAATAACAACGGAAACAAAATATCACGTTTTAGAGTACTTTACAATGTGCATTGCAGGAATAAGAGAATGTATGTGATAGTGGATGACGGCAAATGTCTCCATGGTGAACGTTACGGTCTGTAACAGCTAAGTTGTAAAGTATGGAAAACGGAAAAGAGAGAGTGAAATGTAAGATATCCTTGTTTTGCTTATTGCTATGTATACAAGGAGACCATTAAGGTCAAATAAATGAATTTAAAAAAAATTAAATTTAAATTTTTAATAATAATAATTTATTCTTTGTTTGAATTTCCAGTTGTTAATTCGTTGACTATGGACTGGTATATAAATTTACCAATAGTTTTATTTGTATATATTATTGATTAATTGTAAGTATGTGCACTTTTCTTCTCGAAAATATATATGAGAACCAGTGATTAGTTTCAAGTTACAATTCAAATGGTTCACCAATTTCTCATCAAAAGGAACATCGAATCATTGTTTATTTGAATATTCTTTCTGTGAATGGATGTTGCTTTTTTATTGGTGCTTGAAAGCGCTATAATTACAGCCCCATGTTATATGCAGAAAGAACAGTTACTGAGTGTCTTTTCAGATGAAGTGATATTCCAAAACTTTTATTTCCTTCTTCTCCTCTATTCCTTACAATGAATCGTGGATTATTCTTCACGCGTCTAGTGTTTTCCGTAGCGATTTTATCGGCCCTTTTCTTTCTTCTACTTTGAAGGAGGCTACGAAATGCTTGGAAGTACCTCTCACACAAAGCATCTCTTGAATCAGATTCCTTCCCTCACCGCAGCTCAAGAGGCGGAGGTCGGTGGCGCTCCGGCAGCGAACGGCGAGCGTTCAGCCGTGATTCGAACGCTCCGAAGCGACGAAGAGAGGGAAGACAAAAGAGTCGACGCAGTGCGGGCAAAGAAACGTAGAGAGAGGGAGGGATGTCGGAGGGGTTGGTAACATAATTGTTCTACAACTGACACATCAAGCTATTTACATTCGTGTCAAGTTGCACTGTGGTCCAGAAATGTAAATCTCAAACAGAAATGATCATACACGATCTGGAATACTTCCTGTTCGACTTTGCGATTTAGTTCATGACAAGATATTCCAATAAAATGCTCCACGACAAATTTTGTGTCTAATTGTGCCGACCCTAGATGACCACACGAAGAAAACGGAATGAATTTTGTAATGGAAATATCCCCATGATTTAATTTTTAGTTGCGATTTCTTTATAAACATTCTTAAAGATTTTTTTCTACTTGTTGCTACCATGTCCGCATTTTATAATTCTGTTAACAATTTTCACGTGAATTATTCCTCATGAATGTATTGTGGATAATGCTACAGAACAGCGTTTTTAACGCTGAGTAGAATTGACCGCATTATTTAATGTACTATGGAAATTGAGTTATGCTGGATAATTATAATCTATACGCCAACATTGGGAAAATATTCTTTGTCAAGGTTCATTAATCTAGTATTTGCTCCTATGTCTTAACACGTGCAATTCTTCCTTAAGCATTTCATGCATTTTGATCTTCCCAATTGTGTTGAGCCTTTTAACGTATATAGAGTGATTGCAATTAAAAAACCGTAAAAAAGGACCACCTGCTCAGAATGACCTGAAGTTCAAACTGAAAGATTTACCAAGATGTAACATATATCAGTGTACGTGTACGGCAACTTAACTAAAATCCCAACTGAGATATCTCAATCTATACGAGTTTCTATCTCAAGTTTTCTAGATTGAGTCTTTTTCAACACTTTATTCAAGCAGTTGCAAATTACATTGCAAAGTTATTTATTGAAGTTTTCAAATAGAATAATTAAATATAATTTCAGCTTAATCATTTAGTCCAAACTATAGTCATTTCAGTCTACGCGTACTTTTAAATCTTCCGCGTATTTTCAGAGAGCGGATGACAGCTTAAGTGACTACATAGTTAATTGTTCGAGCCAAGTGTTAATTATTTGCCAAGACTCATTTTTGTAAATAGAGATTTATTTGAATGTGTACCAAGAAAATTGGTGTTTGTTACATGAATTTCTTAGTTCTTCCTAGTTTTTCAGGATGGCTGTAATACCGTCAAACATTTTAATAAAAACGCAACAACATACTTATGACTGTAATTTGTCTTATTTTGACAAAACAACATTCCTCCATTACCAAGTATTGCTAGATTTCGTTTCGACTCTTAGTCCTCGATATCTGAGTAAAAAATACAAATGTAGGTATTTTTCTGAGTACTTATCCTGTCATGCGTACACGTGTATGTATTCCTCTTAGTGTAAAGAGAAAGCATCGTAATCAATCCTACTCCCCAATTGACAAGAATTCTGTTCTCGTATAAGTGAGTCCCTGTGTTCTCTCGAATATTCATGAACGAATGAATGGATCATGAATCAAAACGCCGCTTGAAAAGCGTATTTCGTATCTCTTGTAGCAGAGACATGTTTCTCCTCTTTTCATGACGTCATCTCTCTTCGGATCCAGGATCGTCTCCTTCAATCTCCACGAATACAGTATTGGACGATAAATTTAAAAAAATAAATCTTTGAGAACCTTGTTGGTATTTTTACATTAAAACGTGTAGATGTATCATACCTTATTAGATATATAGAATGATTCAGAAATATTTTTACGAACTTGGGGGTGGATTCACCACAACTATAAGAAGAAAAATCTCTGAACAAATATATGACCTATAATCCATATATTATAAGTTATTTATAAAAGAACGTTAGTTAACATAAATACATATCAGATAGTCATTTTCAACGTGTAAATTGGTGAAATTTTCATCAACTCAGAAGCTTGGTGGTGAAAATGTCCTCTTTTTGTTTCCACGCGTTCATGCACTTTTTGTATCATGGACTGTCGCTCTCTTTTCAATACTCCCGCACGCTACCGCGCGCTTTTTTGCTATATATCTCAGTATTTTACTGTACCTCCGGAACTAATTGATAATACCACATATTTTGTTTGTATACATGTTTTTTTTAATATTCAAAAATCAAATTATGATTTTTTTTGTACTCGTTTGAATGTGTGAAAAGGGATATATTTTTTCAGGTACTTACTGTTCCGTCCTTCCGACTCTATACCTATACCCGTACATACTATTGCACCTCCGGGTTGCACTTTCCGCTATGAATGGGATTGTACTCATTTTCGTCTAGGATTATATTCATACATTTTCACACATTTTTATATCCTCAAGCAATGCCGCGGGCAATCTGCTACTAGTAAGTGAAAATTATTTATTAATACAAGTACTAGAATATCAGAAGTGTTTATTGCTCTTTGACGGTCATAAAAAGTATACCTACGGTGCAACATTCTTTCAAGTACAACGTAAGGAATTTATTCCTCCGTAGTCAATGTCCCTTAACTGTTCCGAGCAACGAAGGTAGCTACATGCAGGCAAAGAACACGAGCGCTCGCTTTTCAATGGTTTTATTGGAGACTGAGTCTCGTGCCGTCGCGCTCCGCCGCTGGGGATTTCGGATGAGTCTCCTGCGGCGGAGCCCTCACGTCCTTAACGAGAGACGAAGGGCTTTGTGTGGTGCTGCGCGTCGATCGGCGGCTCTCGCACCCGCCGCCGCCGCTGTTTGTCGTCGTCCCCTCCCCTCCTCACGTCGCCGCGACCTCGCTCACTTTGCCAGCAGCGGCTCCCAACTTAAACGTCGAAGAGCAAATTGCGAGTCATTCATCCAAACGGCAAGCCTTTGCAGTCGCGATCCCTGTAACTGCTAAAACAAATATTTTGAGGCTAATTAAAGAGGAAGGCGGCGGAGGCAGGAGAGAGAACGATGGATGAGCTAGCTCATGGGGAAGGGTGAGGGAGGGCGCAGGGTGAACGAGCGAGCGAGCGCTGATTGTTTGAAGTGGGGTTCATCAGGCCGTCGCCGGCGCCATCGGGGCGTTTTCCCACCACCGCCGATCAAAGCAGTAGCGGCAGCGGAGCAGCGCTCTGTGCTCTCGTTCGTTCGTTCACTGGCGCTCCGCTGCGGCGTTGCGTTCGCTCGGAAAGTGAAGCTGAGGACTCGGTGACGGTGGCGCCGCTGCCCGCCGCCGCATCGGAGGAGGCGGGGATGAAGTTGAAGAGGCGAAGCTGCCCGCGTCAGCTGCGAGCGCGTTCGCACTCGTTCGCACGCGCGTTGACACTGCAGTAGCCTCCGCCGCTGCTACCGCTCTACTGCACCGCACCGCGAACCCACTCGTCCCACCCCCTCCTCCACACGGACTTTTTCCCCGATGGAGGATCGTGGGGACGTGACGGCTGCTCGTTGCGATCGGTAGGGGAATCCCCGATCGGCGGAAAGCGACGAATTGACATTAGCGGCTCTGCGCTGCGAATGTGCAGTTGACACGTCTCGTTTTTTACAAAACGATAGATAATTGGAAGTAAATTGATTACGTTTTATTATTTGACTGCAATGTTGGTATTCCATTTCTTCTTTTTTCTCATTGTTATGGAATTTATCCAACAAATGTTTGGGATGAAAGCAACTTTTAAAATGTGAAAATGTGTTTGAATTGAATCGTTCACTAATTACAAAAATGCCGTAAAATGTAATTATTTATGCTTTTAATTACAACTTTTAATTACACACACACAATGAAAAGCGCTCTCTGTGTGTTATTAAACTCAGACACAACTTGATGGTGAAGTATCTCGTACCATTAGATAAATTTCAAGAACATAACTGAACTGTATATATGAAAGTGATATATGAAATGTATATATGAACTGTATACATGAAAGTGAAAGTGACCACTAGGGGGGCGATAAACTAAGTTAAATACGGATCAAATAGGAGAAAATACGGATCAAATCGGAGAAAAACAAATAGGAGAAATGATCACATGGAGAGCGTTAGCAACTCTCGTCCGAATTGGATGAGGTTCTCAACTGGTTGTTCCCTCGCCTACTCCAGACAAAAGTTGGTTCCTTTCATTCACTCTTTCCAATATCCAACCCGACCGCTCCTCGGCAAACACCCCTCCTAAATGAGATTAGGGGGAAGGGCTAGCCTCATTGTTGGAACCTGGCTGCATCCAAGACTAAGACATCCTATAAATTCTTTGAAACCATTATGGAGTAAATACGCACTGAATAAGAGAATGTGAGACGTATAAGTGAACCCTAGGAATGAAGGTCCAGAAGTATTTTTCAGAATATGTTACGAGAAAACTTGCAGTGATGTGTAGCGTGAATGTATGGATGTAATGGTTTAATAAGACCCTCCAAGAAGAAAAGAGGAAAGATGTAGAATCTCCTTGACGGTGTTGCGAAGAGGAGAGGAATTGAGTTGGAAAACTACCGACAGTCAAAAATTGAGAAATGCAGCGTACATGATTCGAGGGAAATCCACCAAGTGGAATGTTTAAGAATCTCCGTTCATCTAAGGCCACGGACTGGGCAGGTGTGACTATTCCTTGTACAAAGAGTTCTCAAAAATTAATACATCGTTGTCTTGCACAGTTGTAAGAGTGTGTTATACTGTGTTTACCATTGGACGAAAAATATAACCAAAACTAGTTTTTGGCAGATGCATTTCCAAAACGGGCAATAACAGTTTTGAACGTTGGTTGCGCTTTGATCAAAACTACTTTCTTTCGCGCATGTGGCTGTAGAGACCCACCTTGCTGTTTCAAGTTAAGGGGGTGTAACATTCATTTTGTTATATTTTTAGATAATGAGATTTTTAATTATTTTTAAATTCAATATATTATTATTCGATACATTATTATTATTACAGAATAAAAAGTGTTGTCCTTGTTTATTTAAGATTATGGCACACATAGGTAGAATAAGAGTGCGTATCTACCGATCTGCCGATGTTCTTATATCAAATATCTAAAAAGTAATTTCTGGAATTTTCTTTATTTCGCTTTTAAGTAGGAAAAAACGAAATGGACGAGAATGTTTGTTTGTTACGTGGTTCTGGTTGACACTTCAACGCAGAGGGAAAACTGTTAGAACTAAATACTCTATCTCTTATTCTCGTGATTACAGGCATTATTTATACTGAATGAAATTTTTATCTGTCTGTAAAATTCTTTTGATGTAAAATACTCGGAATTAAATCATCTCATTGAAACAATCACTCGGAATGAAATAACCGAACAGGAAATAAACACAATCGACGACGTGGAATTCTGTTTACAAAAATATGTACCATAATTTCAAATTAAAAAGCAGAATACTTTTTATCTTCCTGATGTACAAAAAGATTTTGTTCCCATATTTGTTACCTATTATAACATTATTGTTCAATAATAACATTTGTTCAATAATAACATTATTGAACTAAAAGGGTTTGGATATGCATTCCGTTAAACGTAGCTGTATATCGTTTATCACCATAATTATTCAGAAATGTAGCAGAGTCCGAGAACTACATTATTCATTAAAATCTGATCTTAATCATACGTATATTAAAATATTTTGTTTCTTTGTATGTTTATTTCCTATTATCTTAAAAGGTAAATGAGTTATCGACTTCGAGACATTTCACAAGAAGTAGAACGATTTATCTTCAAATAGTCTAGTTTAAAGCTGAGAAATTATTTTACAAAATGTTTATCAGATGCCAAAGAAAACTACACTGGAGATAACTTCTGATTTACAGGCGTACGTCTCGAAGCGTCTAACAAGATCGAACTTCTATACCCGTAAAATATGAAAACCCCTTGAAGTGACCATACTCTATTTTTAGTTTTGACTCAGAACTCGCGAACTTTCATTCACGGGTTATTCATAAAAGCTGTATGCTTTGGCAACACAACAGGACAAGTAAAGAAAGTTTGCAAGATTCCTTTTGAAATGGTAAGAGTAAAATTGTTATGGCTATATAAGAGTAACTACCCGGCGCTTCCCGGAGTTTGAAAAAAACAACAACATAAAACTATAATTATTGAACATTCAGAATTGAAAACAATTCACGAATAAAAAATTAAAAAACTGTATTGTTAAGCAAACATTCAAAAAATTTATTCAAAGAAATAATAGTACTGAGAAATAATATATTTTACTTTACAGTGGGTATTAAAATACCTGTCAACAGGTCCGGATTCTTTTAGCTTATTTTGCGCGGCGTTGCCAGTTGTTCTTATATAATATTTTAAAATCATGTTAGTTTCCATATTTCACTGCTTTCGTGATAATAAATGTTCAATTTTTTTATTTCAAAAATTAAATACCACGAAAGAAAGTTATAAAAATACAAACCTACAAAGTTATCAGTACTGTGCGCTAATATGTACGTAATTACAAATTATTTTAAAATTTAGACAGAAGGAACTGGCGTACGGAAATAAATAAAGTTCATTGCCAAGATCTCTGAATTCTTCGGTATTCGTTTCACTTTTGGGTTATGTACTCGAAAACAATGTTTTCACAGCCTTTGTGGTCCAGTCATTCAGTGTTCAAAAATCGTTTTGCCCGGAAACTCTTTGAGACATAGTGAGTTTTTGATCCTGTAAGGTTTCGAGAGCGCTCAATAATAATTTCAACTTAGTCCCCTCGGAAAGTTCGGGAAATATGAAAAAAAAAATCTTCTAAAATTAAAAAAGTTATATGAAAAATGTGCACTGTAGTAAGAAAATATTTATTTGTAAAAATAAACTAGACACAATCCACTACAAATTGTACCCGTTCTCAGGTAAAGTACAAGCCCGGTAGAGGGTGTTGATTTTATACTCCAGAATATTGAAAAAATTTGTCTGAAAGATATGGAAAAAATCGGAAACTAATTTTTTATGTATTTTAAGATGCTGATTACAATTTTTTACATTTCCACTTCGAAAATCTTCAAGAAGTGTGAAAAAAACTTTTTTTTTTTTTTTTACTTTTTCGATGTTCTTTTCAGTTTCTTTTTCTTATCGCCCGGAAGCATGCATCTTTCAAAGAAAAATACTTATTACAGCAGGAAACGTAACATTTCATGTAATATATTCCTTTACATGATTTTGTCACACGAATAACCTACTCGTGAGAAAGTATTGAATTTATGGTATTTTTGTCTTATAACATGAAAAAAATGTTTTATTACAAAAAGGAAGCACCAAAAAATTCCGCCAAATTACTTCACACGCTTTTTCTATCAGACGAATAATTCGCGCGTTACAGCGCGTCGAATTTATAACGAACATAATTTACAAATTTTTTACAAAAGAAAAAAATCACTACTTCTTCATAATTTTCCGGGTACCTGAACTATTATATAATTTTGCTACTACGATTCGGTCACGTAAATTACACGTTCAGTAGATTGTCTGCCCCACGTAGCGCAATCGCACTCTGAGGGACAAGCTTCCCAGTCAACAGTTACGTGAATCAGAAGATTCGCATCTACTGATTAGCAGCCAATTTTAATTGTTTTTCTGCTCTTGTAGTCCATCACAATTAATCATTCTTTGCATTTTGATTGCAACATTCCTTAAGAAAATTCCTTTGAAATTTTGAATAATTTAATCGATTACTTTTTCCGATTTCCATGACACAGACATTCCATAGAAGTCACTTTTATTAGTACAGATTACATTCAATTGATTTAAAAATATTTTAGTAAAATTATTATTTGTTTACAAATGTATAAATTATACCTCTTATATTACCACTTACGACTCGAGTAAAGATGGGAAAATCAGCTAGTTCTGTAGTAAAGAGAATTGTAATACAATGAATAAATATAGTTATCTAAACAATAACAAAATTATTTCCATTTTACCCCTCATTCAATTGAAATATCACAACGGGTATGTGTCCTCGTAATGGTATTACATTATTGCGTGTTATTATTATTCAGAGTAAGTTCATAAAAATGTTAATGTTAAATGTCTAAATAAAAGAATGCAGGCTTTCACGGCCGGAGTCAATATATGTAAAATATTCTGGGCTATTAAGCCGTGGTCCAGATAAAGAGTCCTTCACAAATGTTTCGGTCACTACTGCGGCGGCCATCTTCAATGTAGATGTTGACGTGGACACAGGCCTTTCCTCAGCGGCGACCCACCAGCTACTGATGTGACGAGTGGAGACTCAGTTCTATTTACACAGTGGGAAAGAGCGGGAAACGGGAGCATGCTTCTCTCTGATTGGTTGGAAGGTGATCGATTAGAAGATTTTTTATTATTAACAAGTTTAGGATCTAAGTTTCGAAGCACGGGATACCAGGCACTAATAATCTTAAGATTTTCCTCTTTTCTGTTGAAATTATTCCGGTGTTTATAAATTTCAATTGCCACTCATTGTAATCTAGAATGGTTCTGCAACGTGGAAGCAATTTTCACGGTTTCATGAAATTGAATATCGTGTCCCTCTTTCCATTTGTGTTCAGCGACAGATGACTTGTCTTCTTGGCGGAATCTGCAGCACCTGAAATGTTCTGCAATACGGGTGTTAACACTGCGCTTTGTAGTGCCAATATGTACAAGGGATCCGGTATTTGTAGTGCCAATATGTACAAGGGATCCGGTATTTGTAGTGCCAATATGTACAAGGGATCCGGTATATCCCACCACTGGTAAAATGATCCTGTGTGTCCTTGATGGGTCGGAGAACGTTGTGAATCTGGTTGAGGTTTAAAAATGATCTTGACCTTGTGTCTCTTTAGCAGTTTACTGATGCGGACCGTGATTTTGTGTACGTAGGGCAAATGAGCAATCCCCAGTGTCCGATTTTCAGTTGTTGAATTGATAACCGTTGTTTTGTTGGAATGGATCTCACATTGTGAATAGCTATTAGATTGTAGTACCATGTTTTAATGTATTCTAGTAAACGCAAAGTAAAAAATATTATTAAAGTGTATGTCCTCTCCTAAGAAAATTCTACGAGCCAGGAGGAGCTTCTGGAGGTGAAATACTCGTAAGTGGCTCTGTGGATAACGCGACTGCGGTTCGAGCAGGAGGTCGCGGGTTGTAGTCCGATCCAACGCCAGTAACACACCTGACTGTAAATATCCACGCTTTTTATTCTTGTAGAAGCCCTTAATTGTCTTCTAGACCTAATAAACCTTGTGTGAAATGAGGTCTATGGCACCATGTCCTCGACCTTGTGTCGAGGCCGAGAAACCGCGGAGTTCTACCGTTTGAGAATTCTTAGAACTTATTGGTGGACATAGTTTTATATTTACACCTAATTACCCTCAATAATTTTAGCGTTCATGTAAATTATATTTTATTGTTATTATTTGTTTTTGTAAGTCATACGGTTTCATTTATTATGTTCTTTAAGGACTGTTATGTGGTATGAATCGAAATAAAAATATGTTGTTTTTTGTAATAATAAATTATTTAGAAGATTAAATATGAGTGATAACTAAGAATATCCTGTTGTTATCACTAGCTGGCCATCCAAACAACAGTTTTCATGACTCCTGTCGGGCGGTTCCATGATCCATATGACCGTGTTTGTTTATATCGGCTCCCTGTCTCCTTCACTGGGTGGACGAGTCCGGCTGGAAATGTCCCAATGTCCCCCGAGCGCGGGGAAGCGGCGCTTCGCTACGACGCGTGAGAGCTCCGTTCCGACGCGACCTTAATTAACGTCCTTTTTAGCGCGGGCGGTGGCCGCTTTATGCAGCACAAAGCGGCCGCAAGATGGATCGTGGCAGCGACGGACCGAGTATATGTGAAGCTTCGCGGGGGGTCGTGGGTGACGGCGGGCAGATGGCGGTAGCGGCGGCGTTCGTTCTGCAATCTCCCAGCAGAATCTGCCTCCCCCTCTGCCCTTCTGCCCCTCTACACCCTGTCTCACCCCCTCCCATTCGTAGCATATGTGTGCGTCTCTCCCTTCCGTCGGTGATGCCAGCGCCTAGTCGCGAAGGCCGTGTCCGTCAATTCGGGGGAGGTAGAGACTAGGGGATGAAAGGGTGGGGAGGACAATGAGAGGGAAACGTATTCAAACGAGTAAGTGCCCGCCCCAGGGGTTTATTTACACCGAAACAAAATGTAACACTGAATTCATCCTCCGATGCTTCCATTGTGAGAGAGATGGGAGGGGCGCTTTAGACCTGTTGTTTATTGAAGACATTTTTTTTTAACATGTGCTAGAAGAGGTGATACAATCTCAATAGCAATGAATAATGGAATGATTTGGTTTTCAATAATTAACAATGATGTACTCTTTAAATGGTGAAAAACAAAGCAAAATTGCGCTTAAATTAAGAAATAAAACTTAAAATATAAAATAATTAATTCACTATTTATGGAAAATAATTTCAATTTATTCTGTGATTGACTTCGAATTTATAATGCTAATAAGATTTCAATACACACATGTGTTTATTTCGTGTTAAACGGGAAAAGAATGAAAGAACGTATACAGCAAATAAACTGAAATTATACTGGACAGATGTAGAAAAGAAATGAAATATTTTTATTGTGACATTTGATTACGACGATTGTCTTGATATAAATTGTGGCAGAATTTTGACAGGGATGATAAAAAAGAAGTCAAGTCTTGTTGCGAAAAGAGAAGAGGATGTGAGTGGCAAAGAAAGGGAGAGAGAAGAAAAAATAAGAGATATTGAAGAGTGAGAGAGATAGTGAAGTATGATTATTAATACAATAACAATTCAAAGTGGTAAAATAAAGGTGAAGACAACATTTCCTTGCTACATACGTTGCAATTCTGTATCCTACTGGGGAGTTCGACAAAGTGGTGACCTGTAGTACTCCACACCTTTCGAACGAAGGAGAAGAAGAATGGTAAGACAACCTTAGTATTTTACCAAATTTTCTAATTGCATTGTTGTAATTTTAATTGCTCTTGCTTTGAAATGAACTATACAGTGTTTAAATGTTTCACATCAGAGTTATGTTATTTCAAAGGATCAAATGAAATGTTCACCTTATATGAAAGGTATATGTGGAAAATTCAGACAATTACCAGAAAGAAGTCACGTCTCGTTTATGGTTCGCGAATACGTTTCAGGATATTCCATATAATAATTTTTAAGGAACTTCTATTTGATGTTACCTCAACTCAAATAACATAATGGTTAAAAGTTTTATATTCTTTGATACAAAGAGCAAATGTGTTCTTTAACTCACCAGTTCGTACTTTGATGTAGATGTCAAACCATTCACGATACAAAGTAAAAAACTGACTAAACTTCCACTTCGTAGAGGTCTACCTATCACCAAAAATCCTTAAGGTTCCTCCTGTATCATTTTTTATTTCCTGTTGTTTTGTGAGTTCCACCACAGAGCACCTCATATACACCAGTATCGTTTTTGCTAAAAAGTTACCGTATCCGGAGGGTGGGCCGTGCAGATCATTCTTAATGTCCCAAATATATCTGTTATTTGTATGAAAAGCGTTGTCATAACAAGACAACCTGTGTTTGAAATTGAGTCAGAAGATCTTCTTTTTTTTAAATTTCATGATATTGTTTGGGGTCGTTTGAGTTTGAATGTCGAAGAATTATTTGTCCCTTCATAGACTGAGTTTAAAATCGTAAGCGAAGTTTTAGAATTACAATTTTTTAGAGTCCAGTAATGATTTTCAATATTTATTTCCAGTAAGTCTATTCTAGCCGTACCAAATAGGCTTTCGAACTTGAGAGTAAGAAATTTATAATTCAATTATTTCGCCTCCATCGCAACGCTTAGGAGTCGATCAGAAATCCGGTACACCTCTTTTCGGTACGAGGATCTGACTTTTGAAATACGAATTTCTTTCAAAACTCATGACCTATTAGTTTTTCATTTTTTTAATACGACTTATACGAAGAGGTAAAAAGTAAATTGTCCACTATTCTTAAGATCTCTAGTTCTTCTAGGAGGAGGGGGTTGAAAGTTACTGAAGTATCCTCGAGAGGACATTCCCCGTCGAAGGGACGTCGAAGGGACGGGCTCTTGCGGCGTGTTCCCAGGGCTTGACGATGATCGATGGCTCATTCGACTGCGATGAACCGCAACCAGCCCTTGAAGGATCGCGTGTCCTCCCTCGCGACATAACGGATGATGAGAAACTCCTATGCAAAACTCAGTTAACATGTATACTATCCATGGAACATTTATTCTAAAATTATGTAGAGTATTCTTCAATTTAGTTTTTCGTTATATTCATCGTTAGAAATTTTATTACAATACCATAACTTATCTGTTCCTAAAACACTTATATGAGGTTCGTAGATATGTGCCCGAAGTTCTGTTTTTTAGGCCCAATAATCGTTGGTGCCTCTTTTGAAAGAACTGTGTTCCCAATTTCGACATATTCTTCTACCAATCATTGCATTGGAAGCACGATACAATCATTTGCATGCATTTTTCACCCATATTAATTTCATTGAAATAATCTAGTACTTTAAGTACTGTTTGATGCTTAAGGGATTCTCTACATGTTGTACAATACTATATCACATTTTGTTTCCGAAAAGTTCGCTGACTGCGTCTGGAATTGAACCCACTCACTTATGAGTCGACTACTCTTACCACTCATTCAGTGACAAGTTACATTTCAGAGATAAGTCTCGAGTTAGCATTATGAGTTTGAACGACGGCCTTCTCTTTTTGAGGGGTAAGTTAAAATTTTTATGGAAATGCGAAAATTGGAATCCAAGTAATTTGACAGTCTGTGTAATGACGACAATCCGTGTAATGGCCTGGGAAGTTGCGGTTGATGTTCTACCATAAGACCTCAGTAAGATATTATTCGTTTGTGTAGTATTCAAATTTTAAGAACTAAATGCCTTTTCGTATATTGTCTTCTCCTTTCTAGGACCGTACTCTCTTGTTTCTAAACCTCTGGCAAACATTTGCGAATGAGTATTAGTCAGACTAGTCATCAATGTGGTCCAGGCTTTACTAGAGTAAGGTAGTACTGTACTTCCAGCAACTGCGCCATACACTATCTAGGTGGAACTTAGGATGTATTTACAACCCCTTCCAATATCATACTTCATAAGTCTTTAACTGCAGTGAGAAATATCATACATCATTAAATATGAAAATCTTTAGAATCATTTAATTCAACCCGAGGTTTGAAAAATAATCTCTAACAAAGAATGATTCGATTGTGTTAATTCATATTTTTCAATTGTATTTAATCTCTTACTATCAATTTAATTCAGGTAAATTATTTAATATTTGTAATGTTTTGCCGTGTTGATCTTGAAATCACCGTGGCTCAGTGTGTAGATCAAATTCTGTTTGATTATAAGATTAGGTCGTAAGATTTTTACTCATCCCTCGATATCCAGAATGATTTTCAGGCCCACTCAATTTACTTAAAATAGCAATGGTTTTGGTCAGATAAATTTTTGTCAGAGCGGCCAAAGTAATGATGCTGTAACATAATATTCTCGCGCTGAGGGATCACAGGTTGGTATCTCTTGAAACTTAATATTCAGTTTTAAAATAGTTCTTCAATTACATTTCTTATATGAACTTAAATTTACTTTCTTAAGTTAGCAAAGGAACACAAAGATTGAGCAATATTGTTTATTATGAAAGTAATCATGATGTTTATCACGTACATTTAAACATTATACGAGCATGATATGTAAATTTAAATTTATATTATTTCAATTTTTTAACGCTAAGGTATTAATAAAATGGGTCTGAAGTCTTGGGACTGTAATGCTGCTTTAGATATGAAAATGATTTATTACCAAATTTTCGCTCCAACAAGATCTAGCTTGAGATCATTAAATATCAGCTCATATGCTACGAGTACTAACTATACCTTTGTATACTCTTTCAGATAGTTTTCATTCAGACACATTCAATTCGCTATATATATCAACAAAATCTATATCTTGTTTATGTTATTCATTACAAGCTTGCAAATTGAATTCATGTAAGGAGTTGAAAAACCAAACAGAAATTCCAAATTTTGTTGACGTTTCAGGTTGGCCAAGTGTCTTAACAATATACACAATCCTTTTGTTCCTGCAAACAATACTTGGACAGATATTCTGATTTGAGGTATATTGACATACATTAATAAGCATATGCATTCTATTCTACCAGTGCCTCAATATATTTCTTCGCTTCTTATTCATTAAGTATGTGTGATGTATTACAAATCTTTCTTCTCAAGTAGAAAAAGGGACTTGCACTCAGTAGTGAGAGCCAAGCGAGGACACTTATGCGATGGCACCGCAATACATTCTCTGTATGAAATTTCTTCTAGAGTAAGAAGTTCTTCTGCTACCTCTGTCGACATCTCGTCCATAGCAAATATCTCAATAAAGATATTTTCCATTCTATGAGCGACAAGTTCTCAGTACCGTTTGAGTCAAAGTCGGGGAGGAGACGTTATTCAAAATGACTCGTTTGCTGAAGTTCGTCATGAAGTCTGCAGGGTAGCAACTTTAACTTTAATATATTGTATACGTAAGCTTCCGTGACCGGAGTCAATATAATCCTGTTTGTTCGGGACAAACAAATTTATATGCGTTTTGTTCTAAAAATACATATATTATTCCGAAAAATAACCAAATATGAAAAATATTGCTATGAAATATATTTTTCGAAAGGACAAAATCCGCTCCATTACATAGCTTTGATTAATTGATGATGAAAGGCTCGAATCGAACGTTCTTACGTTTCCAGAGCCCCTCTGCGATTTTAGTAATAAATGCTAGTAATCTAGCTGAAGCGTATCCCCAAATTGTGACTCCACCCCCCCTCTCCCACCCGCGAACTTGCTGAGATGCAGCTCTAAAGGGAGTCTAGACCCCCCGCCCCTCCGCGAGCGTAGGATGTTTGTATTGTTAATCGTACCTGTTCTTGATTAATAAGCGTTCTTTAGGTGAATTTTTGTACTCTTTCTAAGTCGTGTATTTGCTCTTTTCGTTATAGATCACAATAAGCGGTCGCGCAACACACTATGTGTCTAATGAAGGATACGTGGATGAGTTTCAAAACTACCATTTGTATAGTGATCATCACAAAATGTACAGAACTCCAAATTTTCCATGCAATATTACTGATGTGATCAGACAATCCTCAATTGGGTCTCAAAATTTGGGCTTTTGGTTGAAGTATTGTTGTTGAAAATTTTGGTTAAAAATAACTTATTTAACATTGATTAAAAATAGTTCGACTCCGACCGCAGAATGTCACACATTATATAATCGTAATGATTCACATAGACATTCAAATTATAAATAAAATGAAACAAGTCACGGAAAATTTTTTAACTTGTCTTTAATTTTGAATGTCTACCTTTTCTTGCGTAGTGAAGGAATGAATGACGAGAGAGTGAGGGCATTTTTTATTCGTGGGAAGTTCTCGGCAGACGAAATGAGCGGGCGATGGTTGTCAAGGGAGTTGTTAATTAAAGAACTAGATGGAGATTATTTCGCGTAGTCTAAATACGCTAAGGGACGGACTAGGTAAATATTTTTTATTTATAAACTGTGAGTACCTTTCGGCATGTACAGACAGTAGAAATATCACTTAAAATCGTTGTGCATGCCACATTCGAGAGCAGAACTTACGACGACCAAGTAAGTCGCAACATTTATCATAATTTAATTGTAGGGTAATATTGGTAAACACTGGGAGAAAATTAGTTTTACTTGATGAATTATTTCCTGGAACATTGCTGCGTGACTTAAAAATTTAGTGAATCTCCAAATTACAGACTCCGTCACCCTCAACGAGCTTGAGTCGACTCGGGGCCACCCTGTCCGAAACGAAAGGGACAGTAGGCTTTATGGTTGCGGAGGGATGATGGGAGAGGAGTTATAGTCCTAACAGGGACAGGGTCTGTGGTTATGTGTCTGTGGTTGCACGCGTGTCTGCCGCTCGCCCTCGCAATCTACGTGCATTGTGCCTTGTTTACGTCATGTCCATCGTGGTGCGTGGGAACGCCCCCGTGTTTTGTGCGCATGTGCTTGCGTTATTCCCGATGCGTCGCGTGAAGTGAGTAAATGCTGTTTGTTACGGACACCTCTGTGAATGATGATATCACGCCTCTGGAGTCGAGGTGTCAAGTCAACTACACTCAGTGAGAAGAGTGTGAGGATTGGGCTTACTTCGAAATCTTACGTTCATATTATAGAATCATTCCTCTCAGCGAAGTGATTTGATTTTTGCTCTGAGATCTAGGGCAATTTTCAGACGAATCGAAATTTAGGTGACAAATACTGAAGTTTTCTCGGTACATTTTTCAAAGAGAACTAGGATAATTCTCACCAGTTTTGAAGAAACCGCGGAAAAAATACGAGTTCCGGTCCCCTTTTTTTACCTTGTTATTACTGTGTGTACGCGCTATTTCGTATCGCATCCCTAACTAAAATGATAATCATTCGATAGATTGGGGTAGTGTAACTATATTAGATCAGGAATCAATTACTTCTAAATTATTATTTCTAAAATGTTACACATAAAAGTACTGAATTTATAAACGGACATGTTATCTATAATTTATATTTGTTTTTATTAAGTATTCTGCTTTGATGACTTGTTTATTGATGAATTATTTTTCCAAAGAATTGTTTTCATGTATGTAAAGTTTCTTTGTGTCTAATTTTTTGTCAAGATAAGATATTTATTTATGTACACTCTGCTTACTATGACTGATGAGCTGTTGAAGCGTTGATGTTAAAATAAAAACTTATTAAATCAAATAAATTACCTTCTTTTTACAGACACAAATTTTAATTAACAACTACACGATTTTCGCAACGTTTCGGCTTTCCCTGTGGGTAGTCATCAGGCAACTGCTGAAATAAAAATTACGGGAACAAAATTCCTAGTTAGTCACCAGACCAAAGTGCGAGAACTGGTCAAGATGCTCGGATTCCACACAAAATCACAGAACAAGGAGTACAAAACATAGAAGAATATATAGAGCAACATAGCGCACGTACAAGGAACAGTGCTTTGATTGTCCACAATGGGGACTGACACGTTGTGAAAATTATATAATTGTTAATTGATAATAAAACGTGTCTGTAAAAGTAAGATCATTTATTTTATTTAATATTAAACTTCTACAGGCATTTAACGGCATATAAAAACTTAAACTTACAACTTGGTTTGAAATATTATTACATTATTATTAAATATCATTAACAAGTATCTTTTCCCTTCTGAAAATAATTAAAACAGACTCAATTTATCTACAATTTATTATATGTGAAGTTTTGTTCTAACGTGTGTATTTCAGTGCGTGCATATCTTCGCGACAGAAAGATCCCTAAGCCATCTTGCTTATTAGTCACTTGTACTACAACAATAGTCAAACGTTGCATTGTGATAGCTATAACGTTCTTCTCTTAGGGGACATGGCGAGCATAAATAAATGTCCATTGTTAATTCTCTTATCATTTAATCTTCATTTGCTCTTGACTACGGAATTGTGTTGCAGAAATATTTACATTTAATAAACATATCGATCATCGATGACAAACAATTTTTTTATTTTCATATACGTAGTGCAATATAGAAAGTTTTGTAATCTTGAAAAAATTACAAAGCGAGATTTTAACGGAAATATTCGTTTTGATTCTGAAAATAACGTCCGTCCGTCTGTGCGCTTCCATTCTGAGTAAACGGATGAACCATTTTTATTCGCATTTCGTATTTACGGTAGAATTTACTTGTTGTCGATGCACGTGCTCTAATTTAAAAAAAAAATAAAACAAAGGGTACTTTACATGAAGGTCAAAGTACTCTTTTGAATGTTTCTCAAAAACAACTCCAAAGATTTTGCTTAAATTTTCTGTAAAGTAAAGTACCATTAGTATACATTACATCAGCATTAGCTTGAAAGTTAGGTATAGACGCAGTAAAATCATTTCTATCTGCTACAATTACACATTAGTTTATACTGTTTCAAGAAGCTATAATAATATTTAGCCGAGTTAATGTAGGTTAATAATGATAAAATACATAGGAGGACAGCAAACGCTCTGCAGATACGAAAATACATTAATTGCTGTTTACAACGAAATTACATTTACATAACACTTTTAGGGTATTTATGAGGCTGATTTGTCGCTATTTGTTCCGAAATAATATTTTGAATATTTATTTTACTTTCAAATTTCAAATAAAAGACAGTAATTAGTTCATATATTGACTTTGAAGATGAATAGAGCACTATAAGACAACCAAAATATAGAGAACCACGCCAGAAATAATCATTTCACTATAGAATTATTTCTCACTCTATGCTGCAGACGGAGAAACGTATATGAGAAAGTATATGCAATGGTTTTGCACCACTAGTTTAAAAGTATGCAAAATCTACTGCATGTTTATCTGTAATGAAGTGTTCAATATAAGCACTGAAGAAAAATTTGAAGTGTGCAAATGCTTGAGATTCAAATTTCCCGAAAATCGGAACTCTGTTGTTTTTATCCCATAATTTGTAAAGAAATAACAGATTTCCGATTTTCGGGAACTTTGAATCTCATGCATTTGCACACTTCAAATATTGTCAGCACAGTATTTCTTTCCCTTTTATGTATGGAAGTGTTGGCTCAAGTTAAACATTCTATTTCAGTTTCAGTTGTTATTTTTACTGCGCTGATTGATGTCGTATGTTTAACTTAACGAAACAATTTAGCTACTAAAACGATAAAAGTATAGCTACTAAAACTCTGGTCAAATATATCTAATACGAACGCAGACATACGAGCATGTGTTTATAAATGCGTATATGATTTCAAAATACCCGTGACTCGAGAATGAACTTGAGATGACAATTTCACTTGTCATCTTTTAACTTTTTTAGTTCTTGCATTTGTATGATTCGTTAAAAACACACAGATATGACATATAAATACAATCATCTCACCTGAGAATACTTTACTGCGAGAAATAATCATTAGTTTTTTTCTTAAATTTTATTCATGTACGGACGCTCATGCAGGGGGGCAATCTGTACGTAAGTCGACAGCGCAATGTCCGCGTAGTGTTCTTGCAAGTGCTTCTGGCCACTTGTGCCTGTGACTGCATCGTCCATTATCCTTCATGCTAAATCCCTGCTATTGGCTTTGTGCGACCCTTGGTCACGGGGCCTCGTAAGCGTTTCCAATCCACTTCTCATGCGCGATTTGAGAGGGGAAGCAGATGGAGTGTAAGCACCCATCTACATAGAGAGCGTCCCTCTAGAGAGGGACACCAAATTGCTTTGAATGTATGATTATCTTAATTTTGTAAATCAGAGAACTATCTTTAATATTTGCTTACCATTACAAATAGTTTCTATCTTTATTTTATTCTAATGGATTGTTTTGTCTTATCATTTGTACTATGGCTATATAATTCTATAAATTTTATTTAAATTTTAATTTATTGTCAAAAAAGCACTACAAACTGCGTATGACCATGTGGAGGACAATAAACTAATTTACTCTCCGGAAGCAAGCAAGGGACCATCCCATCAATTCCGATCAAGGGTCCTAAGGTAGAGGCGGATTCAAAAATTTCAGTAAAAATTCCTAGATAAGATGAAAAAATAGCTGCGAGTTATAATACTAATAAAATGTCAATATGTTTGTAATTTAACGCAAAAAATTTACAGTAATTTACGATTATCGAACTATAGATTATTCTGAGTATAGTTTTAAAAATCATAAGAGTTAAAAAAACACTAAATTCACGATTTATTGTTACAATAAACACGACCCTAGACAAAGCCTAGAGAACCTGTATAAGAAATCCGCCTCTACCTGAAGGAAAACCGGAGAAAAACCCGGGCCAGGATGGGGCTACAGAATTTATGTACACAACCATGCCAAAGTTAAATACACATAAAACTAAATTAATATGAATCATAAGACACAACAATCACGCAAGAAAATAGTTTTTGAAATTGTTAAAAGTTATTTTAAAAGTTCTACAGCAATGGCGTGATATAGTACAAGACGGATTTAACTTTTATTAAAATCAATAAATTCTTTTATATTGTAAAAGCACTGGTGCAGGAGGTAGTTTTTAACTGCGGATTTGAAGAGATTCATTTTCATAATATCTTTTATATTCTTGGGCAGGGAAATTATATAGAACGATTCCCGAATGATACGGTCCATTTTGCCAAGAGTGATTGACACTCTAGGGCGATGAATATTATTACTATTGCGAGTATTGTGTTCGTGAACGAGACTGTTTCGTATGAAGCAAGGGTAGCACTTCAGTTATTCGGTCTTAACAAACACGACCGTTTCATAAATATAAATGCAGGGAAGTGTTAAGGTATTTAATTCTTTGAATAGAGGTTTACAAGAGTTTCGGGGGTGAGATTTACAAATTATCCGAACTATCCTCTTCTGAATTCTGAAAGTTTCAATACTCTGACCGGAATTGCCCCAGATGGTAATGCTGTAACATAAACGTTTGCAAAATGAGAGTAAACGTTTGCAAAATATACGCAACGGGAAATACGTAGACTAACTATGTTAACTAAGATTCGGAATGCGTAACACAATTTGCTTAATTGGGAATTAAGATTGTCAACGTGACAATTCCATTTGAGGTTGTCTTGAATACGGAGACCTAAGAATTTTGTATTCGTAAGTTTTTAATTGTGTTCCGTTTAAAGAAAGAGAAACCTGTGGTAAAGATTTTGTGATACTATTGTGAAATGACATTGACTGTTTTGCTAGTGTTTACAATGAGGTGATTTCGTAATCAATGACATTGAACTCTGTAGATAAATGCGGAAAAATACCCTGAGGATTTTCTCCATGGTCAAGAGAAGTGGTAACATCATTTTAGAAAGGAAATATGGCGCTGGTGGTGGAAAAGGATTTCCGAAATCCGTGTTGATAGTCAGAGAGAATGTTATTGTTTGATTAAAAAATCTAGAAGACGCTTATAAACAATTTTTGAGAAAGTGAGTAGTAGAGATATTGTTCTGTAATTTCCAATATTAAGTTTGTTTCCTTTCTTGTGTAAAGGTTTCACTTTAACTCTCTTAAATGTGTTAGGAAACACCCCTTCCGTTAAAGGAGTATTAAAAATATTTATGAGTGGATTTAATATAGCGTGGGACGAAAATTTAATAATAAACTCGGGTATGTCATCTATGCCTGTTGAATTGTTTTTAAAAGGAGCTGATGAGTCTCATGACTTCACTGGCGTTAATTTCGGAAGCGAACATAGAATTGGGTACGTGGGTGGATATAATTGGATGACATTGATTTGGATATGTTTAGTACGTTATTTTATCTACTTCTGAGAAGTAAGAATTAAACAAATTTGGGATGTCCTGAGGATTTGATACGATTTTGCCATCGTTTAGTAGAGAAGTTATTTCATTATTTATAATTTTTTTCATTATTTATATAAATTGGTCTCATAAAAATTACAGTTTTCGTATTGAATTTGTCGAATACTACACCATTCGTACGTGAAAATTATCCAAAACTATCTTTATATGACTTTGTTTGTATCTGATACTCTTCTCTCATTGACTATTATTTCTCCGTCTCTTTTTTAGTATGTGTCTGTATTTGACCTTTTGGATGTGTAAATCGATTGGCATACGCCCACCACTACATACATCGCTTCCGTCGACACAGTGCAGTAGCATCCTGTCGTTTGTAGCAAACATATCCTCTCTATCGCTCTTAGTTTCTTTTCGAATGTAATTAGAATTGCTCGTTCGGTATATTAGACAACCATACGTTATTATTTGTCTTATCCCCGCTATGTATAACATTCTGAAGTCTTTTCTAGACACTCCATAATGCATCAGACCCACACGCATCATACTGAATAAAATTATCGTTACTCACTGCCTCACGTATGCTAGATGTTCTTCGAACCTTAACCTTTGGTCTATTATCACACGCAGATACCGTTTCTTGGTGACCATTGGCAACTTTGTCCCATTTAGTTTAAAAATTGGATTCCATCTATTCTATTTGGCATGTTTAAACCATTGTATTCTACTTTTTTCAGCTGACAATTCTAATCCCTTCTTCGCGCAAGNTAGATGTGTATAAGAGACAGGACATATATCGAAATCTTTTTGTGTTTCTATTTCTATACTTCTTCGCGAACTATTAACTATGTCATTCGCGTAGGCAACGAATTTAACTCCCATTTTATCTATTTCTAAATACATTAGAACAATGTATTTTTTATTTTATAATTTGTTTTAAAACTGAAGTAGGAATTTGGATGAAGTTCATGGACGATCTCCCAGGTGAATTACTCATGCCACGCTGTCTTACCGCTTGAAATCATTAGAAGAGAGAGTATAGAAACTCCGTAACCCTGTTTTTTACTATTCGTCGCCGTTACGATGTTTTAGTGGATGTAGAATTGTTAGGGATATGCTATGGTACTTATAAAGCTCAAAATAGAGCACTTCGTATTAATGGGACCCTAGAACAATCTTTAAAAAGGAACAACGGAAAGATACCTCGAGGGGTTGCTGATGCTTTGGAGATACGATCCTTTGCGAACAGGGATTGTAGGCACCCCTTTGCGAACAGGAAAACTCTTTTTTCTTCCTAGGAGAGAGAAAAATGAAAATATTTCCATCCCGGAACTTTGCTGATACTTTCAGAGGCAAAGAAAGACCAGCTCTAGTAATAATAACAGGTTTGACGAAATTAGTAATTTAATGAACGAAAACGGAAATTGTGGGAGGGAAATATTTTCTGAGTTTCCTCCAATCCCTCCCAGGTGGAAAAAAAAAGAATTCCTGTCACAAAGGGTCGCTTATTATCCCTAGGACCGGCCACCATCTCGAGGCAAGAATTGCTCCGAGGAAAAAAATATATCAGAAGAAAAGACTTCGTGGACGTCGAAGTCAAGAAGAAGCTGAGGTACATCACGCGAGTATTCAAAACCATAGTTATGCTCTTTTACAGAGGGCAAAAGGATATTTCACTGCTTTTGCACAGTCTAAAGTTAATTGTAATAAAAGATTTACTTGCGATTTGTCACTTTTAAACTCGCATATTTTCGTGTACTATGAGCGCGAATTATTTGCTCGGGTTTAGATAGTCATCATTCTTACCTAAACGGACTTACCCAATAGGAAATGAAATTACAATGAATTACTCTACCCTTCCTCCTCCTCACCGGAGATAACTGGGAAGGGGCGGCATTATCCATCTACCAGACCTGTGGGTTTTCGTCACTGCGGGATTTTTGGACTGTGGGATTTCTTCACGATACCGTTTCTCTCACGGACTTTACGTTGCTTTCTCAATGGTTGTTTTATCCAAGGACTTATTCATTCTTGCTGTTGGTGATGAAACTCAAAATGGTGTGTTCAATCAAGTTTTGTTTTATTTTGAATATGTAAAATTAGGGTTCTGTGCGCATACTTTTAAAAATCCGCAAGCAAAATTATTTTCATCTCACGATATTACGAAATTTTAATTTTCTCAAATTAAAAGAGATTGATCTAAGAAGAATCTCGGGTAAAGCCGGGTAATCTGCTAGTTTAAATATATTTGAATAGAGTCAAACTTCTGTTTCTGGTTAGTTGGAAAACTGAAAAGACACCCAGTCGGTTGGGATCCCCACTCTTCATACGTGCCTGAACAGTGTCATCCTGAGCAACGCACGGTGACTCTTCTCGTTCCAACTTCGCGCTGTGTCGCTCGCGGCCTGTGAGTCATTAGCCTGCCTCGCAGAGGAGGGGCAGCGCCGTGATCGGTCACTTTGCGAGTTAATGCTGCGATACGGGTGCCCGGACCGTTCGTTAGGACAGCGCCCTCGCCATGCGCAATTAAAATCAGACGACGCGCCGCAAAAAATGAAAGGAGAATTTTTTTAAAAAATCAGGTACGGAAAGAGCGAAGGGTGGGGGCTGGTGCACGTGCAGTTGACCGACGGCGGCGGCGCTGAGCGCGACGACCGGCGCCCGGGCACGCGCCGATTGCCGTAAATCTCTGACCCCGCGACCCCCCCTGCAGAAGCATCAGACTCCACGTTCATCTCTTCTGGAGCCCGCGCCGCGACGCGCCGTCCACCGCCAGCAACGGACAGCATTCGCCGCCGCACCTCCCCCTCCCGCACACCACCCTGAAGTGCCACCCGTCGCGCGGTCACTTCTCAAGTGGCAGGGTCCTATGAATGGGACCGCTTTTTCTCACATGAAATTTATAGACACATTAATTATGCCTGGGAAACTCTGGATAAATATTGAACTCATTTGATTAATTGTTCTTACTGGCAGTAAGTCTATTGTTTATATCAGTGGTTCTGAAACTTCGAACGCACGTGTACCCTCTCTATTAGGTGAAAGTTTCGGTAGATCCCTTAATACCTCATTGTGTTATTTGTCGTTTAGTATTTGAATTACAGATATTGATTTATACCTTCTATACAATATTTTACTGAAAACTCAGAGGGTCTGCAATCCTAGTTTTCCCATTGAATCAGATTTTAAACTTTTCAATTTTTCTGTAAGGCAGTTAAACCCAGAATTATTACGGTGGACAATATAATTATGGTGGATATTAATAAATTATTTTATTGAGGTTACGCAGTTTGTGTCATTGAAATTAGTATGTATTCAGAAAAGTACGTTTTAATCTTTATCACTCACACTATGTTTCATAATTATATAATGCAACGAGAAATAGTTCATTATTTGTAGTACAAATATTTTTTATCGGAGCCATAAGTGTATGAAACTAACGTGTCCCATAAACATTTCAATACTTTCTCATTGTTATCCCTCATTACAAATTCAATCATAAAAATTCAACTTACATCACAGAATATTACAAAGTTATTGAAGATGGCAGCGATCGTAAAGTGGTAAAGAAACACCAAGATCCATAAATAATGGCAGTGGAATTATCTCTGGTGGCATTCCTATCGCCTAACGTATCCCCAACCCTCGTCTCCCTACCATTGAGGCAAGGAAGACTATGTTGGAGAGGGTGGGACGTGCCCCGGTTCCGCACTTGAGCGGTGAAGGGTGCTCTGTTGACCCAAAGGGCCGGTTGTTAGACGCCTCCCCACTCGTTCCCCCCCCC
>NNCF01128326.1:234322-247654 GCA_002313205.1 Laupala kohalensis | reverse complement strand
AAATTCTTTAATAGGTCACTATATACTTTAAATATTCAATCACATGTATACATTTGTATTAATATTAATGAGCATTTCTTTATTTTTAAAGTAAGTTTGCATTTTAAAACGCATTTGTTAAATTCGAGATGATACAGTTCATTACAAACATATTACAGAAGAACCTCTTTATCTGGTATGCTCCGGACATGAGTATTAGGAGTTTTTTTGGTCAAAAAGTTTCTCCAGAAAATGATTTTTCACAATGAACCAACGAGTTATTTACACATTTTTCATTATATTTACATTATACATATATTAAATCATTTACATTAAAAACCAGAAGCTTAATTTTATGGTTGATTTTTAGAAAATAACGGATGTTACAGTTATAAATCATGGCAAACATGGAGGACGTGGCATAAAAAATAATTGAAAACATTAAAAAAATTGTTTATTTTAATTTTAAAATAAAAGTAAACTAATTTAGAATAAATAATTCAGAAATGGTCAAAGATGTCGCACTATAGAACATTCCGGATTATGGAATGCTAGATTTAAGAGGTTTTACAGTACTACACAATTCATTGTCTAACAATTATTTTTATTTAACGTTAGTCATCATATACATAATGTCTCCTAATTTTTCGTTATTTTTCTGCGTAACCGGACAGGGCAAATCCCCCAAAGTGAAGTATCGTACGTAAGAGCATTAAAAGGTGTGTTGGAGGTTTCCTATAATTTCATCTCACGCCTTTTCCTTACCGAAATAACTGAATTTAAAAATTACATAAAGAAAATACGCTATTTGACTCGTTTTTTTAAAGTATGTTACTTGAATACTTGATTTTAAACATTGAAAGCTCTGACGCGTCTGATGAAGCTGGTGTAATCAATATTCGTTGGGAATTGTACGTGATGCTACTTTGTGCATTATCATGTACTATTCACAAATGTTCTGATGTCCTGTTTACATTTTTAATACCAAATATGCAACCGAACGAAACTTGCCTTCAACCAGCAGATGGAGGAAAGTAATATCTGTCACTTATCTAGGTAAATAAAATAGTCTTGCTAATAGCACATTTCACCAGCGCCCTTACCAGCCGAATAGCACTTCTCAGATAACTTATAACTTGCGTTGCGATATTTTGCGTGGTAGTATCTGGTGTTTTGTAAACAAACCGTGTCATTGACTCCCTACGTTCTCTTTCTTTAGCATTTTATCGTTAATTCTTGCGAAAATGACAACATTGAATGGTTTCTTGCCAAGAGTCACCCTACCCGATGGATAAGTGTGTTAAAAGACCCAAGATCTATCAGGGTTGGAATAGAAGGGACAGGATTGTAGCTTGCTATTGGTATCTTTTATACATAGTGCGGATTAGGAGTGGAGGAAGGTGGGAAGTTATGGTAAGGGATGTAGGCAGGTTAGTCGGCTTTACGAACAATTTGTCCCACACCAACATCGGTTAGTGAAAACTCGGTTAATTAGCCGCTCGGCAAGTACCTGGAAGATAGTTTAACAGTGTTGAAGACGACCCAAATCAAATGAAACGTCCATATTATCGTACAGAATGATATTTTCATTCAATTTTACAAGCGAATAAATCGCAAGGGGTTTAGCCAGTTACGTTTTTATTTTCTCTCTTTACTATTACTCATCAGTAATCAATCTTGACACTTCCCTGTGTACTTAACCGCTATTATAACGTAAAGTTTTGTTTCCTCTGCTTTTTCATAGCATTAGCATGAGGTTCTCCTTTGGATCCTTCAGGAGAGTAAAGTAACTTATTGTTCTCGATATGGTCATATGCAGTATTTTTACTCCGTTTTTTACTACGATATATTGAAATGCATTTTCACAGTAATTGTGAAGTAATCGTATTTAAGAATACTCCAGTTTTATTCAAAATTTACCATAAACTCGTTTCAAGATTAAATACATAGAATAAACGTTCATTGTGATACAAAGAAATGAAGATTCAATTTTACAGGAAGAATGGGTTACGTATCTTTGTATATGCGAGATCAGTGCACTCATAAACGCTGTGAATCAAACGAAGCAATACCTGAACAAAATAAATTGGGTGTGTTGAAGACCACGCAGAAGGAGTGAAATCTTTTCGACAAAATAAATATTAATACATATAATACATTCTTACCTATATTATTTATTAATAAATCACTGCAGTGGTCGGACAGTTATGTGGATCGCCATTGGTTGCCTGGGGCAATTATTATGTTCCATCAAAATTATGTTTGATAATTTTACAATTATGTTCCATCAAAATTTCAATTATTAACTTCTATTTTGAGTTAAATTGAACAAATAAAAGTTTTTCTTTAAGAATAACAAGTTTATTATACATTGATAATTTCCGTTACATTAGTCAATTTTTGTGCAGTCCAGTTGAAACTGTATACGTGTAATGAGAGAGAAGTATTTCAAAGTAGGTAAAATTTCAATTAGGTAAAAGTATTTTTTAATTATGTGAAAAAAAGAGACTGAATTTGAAAATTAGAACAATCCTGTGTATCTATTAGTAAATATTTTTTTACAAACACTCTCCACATACACTTTTTTGATGATCGGGACACACCCATCTCTGGCACACGCTGCATGATTCCCTTGTTTTATTTCTTCCTTGTACACCATTTGGCTATCTTTGGCGGTGGTGGTTGTATTGGATCTTCCTCCTCCTGTGTCAAAAAACTGTTTGGCTCTAAGCTTTATTTCTCTTCGTATCATTTCTAGACTAAAGCGGTGATGAATTTCCTGGTTTCATGAGGTCGAATGCCAACGTATTCAAAAAGTCTTTACGAATCACTTTTGAGTGATTATTGTGGGGTCTGTAAATATTAATAGAAATGACTCCAGCAACATTCAACCAGTGGAGAAAATAGGGCGAAAGACCATACTCGAGAATTTCTTGCAGTATCACACTGCCTACACGTTTTGTCTACTCCAAATTTTGTATCAATGTAGATGGTAGGGTTTTTCTCATCACCCGTGTAAGGGTCATTACTGTAAGCATTGTTAGATATCACAAAAACTGCGCTTCTTTTTTTGGTACAAATGAGACTGGAGTACATTTCTTTTGAAAACAAAAAATACTAGTACCTTCTTATTTTATATCCTTTGGTAAAAAGTTAAGGAGAACCTTACGTTTGTTTATTATTTAGTGTTGCCATACAAAGAAGACCTTTTTCTATACGGAGAGTGATTGCTAAGAGCATTGAGACAAACCAATCATCACAAGTGATGCTTCTGATAGAACTTGCTACATGTTATATTAAACGTAACTCTAAGTCTTTTGCGGGGTTGCTAAGTTTCTGAGGACCATCTGACCGATCACCTACATACATTTGAGGCAGAAAATTAGAGATTGAGTCAAGAGCAATAACTTTTATTCCGTCTTCGACCGGTTTACGAGGCTTATACTGCCCAAAACAGCAGTTTCCTCGGTAAGCAATTAGCATCTCGTCAGTCGTAAGATAATCTGCAGATCTGAACGAACTTTTGTTCTTCAAAACAAATGTATTAAAGATTTACCTTAATGGGGGTCTTGTTTGTTTCTCTATAGATCTTTTTTGTTTTCTACTACGAATGACATCGAAAAGAAGGCAGCGCATTAGAAACCTAAAGCGATGCTCACTCATTATAACGTAGAATATTGCTTCTCCCTAAGTTCCACTCGAGTCATCCACCAAATAACAATATCTCTAGCAAAGCTTTTATTTCACGTTCATTTATGAATTTAACATCTCCTTCTCTTTGAAAATTACTTTTAATTTTTTGAATATAAATGTTTTTGCTCTCTACTACTTCCCCCAATGATTTCATCATCAATAATCCCCTGAAATGAATCAGTTGGAGAAGAAGCATGTTTTGCATTATATTGGGGACCTAGTTTGCGGCAAGTCTTCAGCTGACACTATTGGCTATAAATACCACAAGATTTTTCCATCCTTACCAAGATAAAACTCTCTATTGTCAGATATGTGTTGAGAGGTTTCTTCAGGAATACTTCATCTTTGGCGCCAATTTCGTCATTTGCATAATGTAATTGTGTTCAACAAAGTCATCTTTTGATTCAACAAATCAGAAACACCGAGAATACATTCACAATCTTCTTCTGTTTCTATTAACCACTCTTGTAATTGTGCAGTCATTTTCAGATATTGTTTGAACATTCACTTTTTTTATATATATTTAACGAGAAAGGGCTATGCGTGATCACTATTAATTAATAAATGACACTCAGTATAATAGAAAACTAAACTCGAACGGCCGAAAAACTTACGAACTTACAACGGGAGTGGTCGCGTGATACACAGGAATATAAAGCAAATAAACGTGAAAAATAAAAAGTGAGCTATGTAATGAGTCGGTTGACAGCATACTGATCGGCTATAGACCGTGTGAGGGGAAGGTAAATGACGCTACTAGGCCAAACGTTTAGACACACGTTGTCAGCTACCTAAACAACTTTCCCGCGACCGCTGAAATGTTCAACTTTTAAAATAAGTAACAAGAGAAATCGCAATTCAAGTTACACACATTTATTGTGAAAGTTTTTTAACAATTTACTTGAGTTAAATTAACAACAACCCTTAGATGGTAAAATGAATTACATTTAGTATATTTTAACTGTCTTGTTCACCGGCAAGAAATTATTTTGTAGTTAGTTTCAATTTATATTTTTAAACAGAGTGTACGAGAATTGTAAATAGAATAGTTCAAATTTAAGATTACGACTCCATCCCTGACGTAAAATAATATTCGTAATGATATCCTATTTGTGACAGTTTGTTCAGAATTATTGTAAGAAAAGGGGTATTTGCTGAGTAATATGATTTAAAAATGTGGAATAGGGAATGCGCTTAAAAAATAAGGAACGGTGAAAACCGATCTGAGGAGCCACTTTGGTAGAAAATGGAATTAATAGTTTTAATTTGTATTGTTTTAAACTGACATTTTTGTTTAGTCTAATATTACNTCTGATATTACGAGTTCTTATGTTTTGCAAAAAAAAAGAAAAAAGAAGAAGATGTGTGTGATTAAAAACAATGATGCTGTATTTATGGGAAAGTATTCAATGTCCTCAAGATAGGAATGACTTGATCGATGCCGCTTGCGCTTGTATTCTTTTTAAAGCGCAATCAGTTATCTGTTTCCTCGTAAATTCCTAATTTTTACATCTTTCCTCTTAGAAGAGTCTTAACGTGCGTGTAGAATGCTTGTCAACAAGGTGGACGGAGAGGCGGTGCGTTTGTCTGGCGTTGAAGAGGGTTTCTAGCGCTGTGACTGGGACGGTGTAACACCGCGTTGAGGATGCTTGTTTGACAGACCCGTAAATAAATCGAAATTTATTCATATAAACAGTGGCTTTTCGAAGGGTTTATTGTTGACATTTAATTATTTCAAAAAAATAAGGGAAGAACTGCGTTTCTATCATTTTCGTTTCTCCTGTGCTGGAATAATCATACATTTGTAGTGAAATTAAGGAAACGCACTTCGGTTCCGATTTCGGGAGANAAATATATTTGTTACTTAGGTGTTTAAAGAAATTAAAAACTAGGGGTGCAAAACCATTGTACATTCTTTCTCATTTACGTTTCTCCGTCTGCAGCATAGAGTGAGAAAAAATTAAATAGCGAAGTGGCCATTTCTGGCATGATCCTCTATACTTTGGTCATCTTCAAGAATTATATTCGAATCTTTTGTTAAAGAAATCCTTTAACTGCTATTTACATACACGCCGTCTCCAATTTACAAATTCAGTCGTTTTGATTTTGGAGGTCAGCTAAGTAGACTTCAAAATCAATTTCGAATGATATACAAATTATTGAGATATTACCCACGCGAATTCAAAGCATACAAACAATTCACTTTCTCGTTTACTTTTTAAATAAAGTAAAAAAGAAAATTCATTGCAATTTAGAATTTAAATTTTTGTCGAGTGAAAAGAAATCTAATTAACCATCATCTATGTTGAAGAAATGATACTGTCTGATTTTCATCTGTTCGTCAGAACCATATAGAGCAGGAGATGGTGACAGGTTTTATTCCTCCATTTCCCCCGCTTATGCCTCAGAATACTGAAAGATGTGCAAATGCTGAGAAAAATAAGGTAAAATTTGAGCCCCACTAGCAAGGTTTTCATAAAGGAAATTCAGGTTTTTTAATTAATAAATATGCGTTTTGAGACTATTTTCACGCTTATGCTATGTTAAGATAAAATCTGGCCGCGGTGCGCAGTGACTGAAGGGTTGAAAAGCTGGAGTGAACTTGTGAGGGAAAAAGGGAATTTGCGACGATGTTCCTACTTATGCCAGTTGAATATATGAAAATGATCGTCATGAAATGCTAATAGTGAAATTTGCATAAGTCATGGGTAAGATCAAGTGTGGTCAAAGGCAGTTAAAAATGGGTGATTTTTTAAAGGGATTACAATGATGTTTGCGTCTATAAAATGAAATGCAAAATTAATTTTAAAACATACTCGTGACGTAAAATAGACGTAAGTCACTGGCATGACCTACATTTCAATAATAATTTTTCAAGTTGTAGAAAAACGTATAAATTGGTATAATACTCGCACTCATGTCGTTTTGCATGCAAGTTGAATAATTTATTTCAATTACCTATGACAAAAGGGCATAAGTCGCGATTACGGTCGACAAATAAAAAACATGACAAACGATTGCAAATTATGAGAGAGTCGGTCCAAGGTTTAAAAATGTGGTGAGGTTTGGGCTCTTTCACTTGACTACTTGAATTAGGCGAATTATTTGAGGGAAGGTTTGCCGTAAACTATTTAGTAACGAACCATTGTATGGAATGAGTTATGGTATCACCATGTTATAGTATGAACCATGGTATGCAACAATGGGTCAGGAATGAGTTATGGTATCTCTAGCCAAAAGAATCACCTCAAATCAGCGCTCTCCCACTCAGCTGCACGATGAAAGCAAAGAAGACCCGTGGTAGACCTATTATGTATCTGAAAAAAGGAAGGCGTTTTTTAATTTATTTGTTTGAAAATAAATAACAGAGAGCACAGTAAAATATTTTATTGAGAAAAACTAAAACATAACGTGAGTAATACGGCTATTGCAACGAGTGTTGCGCTTGGTTACCAACACAATGGGTCGCAAGACCCTAGGATCGTACACAGAGCGGACTGGTACCAACAGCCGAGAAACTTCTGGGAGATATGTGATTTTGAAAATATTTCAGGGAACACGAAAACTTCACATTAATATGTAGACCGAATTGGGTATTTTGTTAGTGGTATTGTCAATCGATGGACATTGAAAATTGTGCGGATATTGATAGTCTGTTCAAAGGACCTTTGTATTTCTTATGTACTTTTTTACAATTAAGAATGTTTTCTTTTCCTAATAAATATTTCCTATGATTATTCCTCACACAATTTCTGAGTTCTGACGAAGAAAACGTAATTCAGCATAATTTTTATAGCTTTGTTTTGTGTTGCATCCACACAATATGGAATGTTCTTCTCTTAACGACCAATCCGAGCATAGCATGAAGGAGCAAACCCTCAGTTCCTAATTGTTATTCCGCCTTCGCTGTGGTTCCGGGTCAGGTGCCCATGGCGTTTGACCTCTTCACCCTGTGGTCATCTGACGGCGATTAAACCCACGCGGTCAGTGGCGGTGAGGTTGAACCATCACTTTACGACTGCTACTCTCCCCCTTTGCCTGTCTCGTCATTACTCCCCCCTCCTCTTGTGTTCTTTGGCTCTTCCTTCCTATTTGCGTTCCTTCCTAATAACACATACAATCGTACCAAAAAATAAGAGTCTCTCTAAATCACGAATAGAGTCCAGCAGACCACTTTCTCTAGGTTTGTAAATGATATTCCTATTCTGATGATTCAAACTGATGAGCCAAGTGAGTTTGAATGCACTGGGAACAGATCCCTATTTCTGGATAGCTCATGACGTCTTATTTATTTCCAATAAACAATCTCGTAGTTATATTCTTTATTTAAAAATCGGGATATACATATTTTTATTTTATTTTTCATTTGTTATGTTTTACTCATGTATATTGTTCATTTCACAAATAGCACTGTTAAAAATAATGAGAAAATCATGTTATTTAGAAAAACTGGACCTGTAGGGAAATAAAAGTATACCACTTGTTCTTTTCGGAGAGGCAGTTCGGACTCAATTTCCTATTTAATAGACATTGAGTAAAATCTTTTAAATTAAGGAGTTTGTAATGTAATATAGAAATAGCTGATGAAATTGAAATAAGAACCTCTATTACAAGTACCCTAAGTTATGAACTATGGTTTATTCCACAACTGAAGATCCTCGTAAGACATTTTTGTAAATAAATGTAAATAATCTTTGTGCGCTTATTTCAACAACTACATTTTTCTTCACGCCTCTAATACATTCACTGCTTTCACCTGTGCTTCAGCGACCAGCTTCGCCTCATCTACAGTCACCTCTGGTGCTTCATTTTAACTTTTCTCCGCCCCTTCGAATAATTATCTTTCGTATTTAGTAGACGGTATATTATATCGGCTCGGTAGGCGCGCAGTCCAAACCAACAAAACGAATATTCCTTTCTAACGGACGCCTCCCCGTGCTGTACCGCAACTCAGATTATCCAAAGGGTGAATGCCCCGTGGAGTTAGATTGGTCGTGTGTCTTCCAGGAGAAACCTGTTACAACCGCTGGGATTGTACCTGTTTTAAGTCCTACGGCAGCCCGGGAATCTTAATTCAGTAAGGTTTCCATTTATCGTAACGAGTAAAACAAATGAATAAGTTCGGCGTTTCTGACAAGCGAATGATTTATCGTAAGATTTCTGGGATTCCCACTTTTTCCCTCTTCTCTTTCTTTCTTTCTCTACTTCTTTTTCTTCTTTTTTCATGAAAGTATTCTGATTCTACTATTGACGTTCATTTCCAAATTTAGGACAGTTATATAGTCGTATTGTACTATCTAAATTGGTCTGTTCGTATTGTTTATTGGAATATTTTCTTTCATACAACGTTTCAACTGTTGACAGGAAATACGACAAATAAATACGACAAACACCTCCCCCCCCCCTGACACAAGATTTTCTCCAGTTTCCCTTCGGGTAAAGGCAAATTTATATAGGCAAGAATGTCATTAATACTGAGTCCGGTATGATGACAGGTCCTTTTATAAACTCTAATAAGTGAAATGCAACTCGTGATCATTTTATTTTACCATCATTCAGAACAACGTTCGCTATTTACATTTACCATAACACATAGAGCTTTCAAGTTTCTACGATGATACATCGACCAGATTTTATCTGCTGAGATGTCGTCGGGTGTCCAAATGCTGTGAGAAACTGGTCTGTCAGAAATTGCTTGCTCAAGTCAATATGTTGTTTGATGGTGGTGGATCCAGAATTTTATTTAAGGAGGGGTTTAGATCTCCGAGGGAATATTAAAAAATTGAAAATTGGATGAAAAATAGTACAAATTTGAAGCAATTTACGATCCTGTAAGAATGTTTTTGCAATGCGAATGCACAATGCGAACAATGGTTTGCATAGTAAACATAATTAAATTTTAAGGAAATACAAAAAAATTATTGTTGAAAACTCTTTCGTGGCGACCTTCACCGTAAATTCCTCTGCGTCAGAATCACGGAATCACCATTTTTTAAATAAATATCTGACACAAAACAAAATGTTCACCACCTTCCACCATGTTTGCAACTAAATGACCTAGTATGTGCTACTCAAAAACATAAGACTCATGCGCTGTCAAAACAGCGCGTGTGATGGCCAATCCAAAAAGGGTGCATCATTCTACCGGACACTACCTTTTCTTACTAACGTCCAATGTTTACTGATTGCAACGATTTATTTTGCGAACAATAATATATAACAGCACGTATTTGATAAATATCATTATTTAGAAATATTAAATTCCCTATTACCTTTGGGCTCCTGATCGGAATGGATAAGATAGTCTCTTGTTTGTTTCCGGTGAGTAAATCAGTTTGTTACCCCCGAATGATCATGGGCAGCTTGAAAATTATTTTTTGAAAATGTATTTACTTATTTAACAAACAAACGTGACAAAGGTAAATATGAACAAAATATGTGCACAAAATGCATAAGTTATACAAAATATATAATAACGTATTATTTTTAATACTCAATTATTTTTCCGTGTCTATACGAGTGCATGAAAATTTCACAATAAAGGTCAAATTGAAGCCGTGTGCTATATTTAACTATTAGGGAACATGCATATTTTCTAAATAAGCACTATTCGTTCTTGCTAATTATTTATCGCAGACAGCTATTTTAGGTAAAAGCAACCCATCATTCTATAACTTGAGTAAATTTCATTTTCCATACATAACACCTCCTCCACACTAACATCCTATTTTTGTATCTTTGAAGTTGTGATTCATATTAGTTTATATATTTACGTTCAATGTAATGTTTATTGTTAATTCCCTCTACTAGGGTATTTACATTAACTGTCTCTAATATACGTTTCATGTTTACCAACTCAAACCTAAGGCTCTAATGACCTTGACGTTCGCAAACCCTAAAACCCCCATTAAAAAATTAAGAATAAAAAACTCAAAATGAGGTTTATCGTAGCAACCCGTTTAGTTAATCCGGACCTAAAAATGACGTATTGCAATCAAAATATAATAATTTCAAAGATTAATTAATAGTGTATAATTATATTTCCACAAAATGTCTGATAATTTTTTATGTCTTGTATCTGGGGAGAAATAATTTTGTTTGCGGAATAATGAAATGATTTGCTTACCCAATCAATGTTACGAATTGCTCACCAAATGACCGCAATATTTAGCGGTCTCCTGTAGAGGCCTTTGAGCCTGAAATCCTTGGACCTCTTCTTCGTCATTATCCACTAGCATACAAATATCATTTGATTTGATATGGATTCGCTTCACTTAACATAATTCAATATTTCAATGCCTTCAGTCCATCTCTTTTCGAATTTTATGAAGACAAGTTTATTACTCGGACAATGTGAACAATGGGGACTCGTTACATGTATCCACATCAATCATGCACTCTTCTGATATTTTTCAATTATTTTATGGGCCGTTATACGTGAATCGATTCTGCTCAGCGGCTCGTTGTTCGCATTTGGTTTTTATAGGTGCCGTGGGAGACGGGGAAGGGTGTGGCTTCAAGAAGAAATAGAGGGTGCGAAGCAATCTTTCATAAAAAAGTGACGAAGGATAGATACACGTCTCACACTTAGTCACGACTTCTTGGATTTATTTAATTTGATTTCTTAAGATGGAAATCTTCAGTTTCTTCGTAGTGATTGTCCGATACTTTATGTGTATACTCTTTCGTATCAAATCTAATCAATTTTCAAAACACTACAAGAATTTTTCACTTAATATTTTTAATACTTGCATTAAAGCTATATAAAAATAGTTTCGTAAGTATGGATCAAGTCTTACATGTATGTTCTACAAACAATATTCTCTTAGAATATTTTGTAATACATTTTTTTCTTTTCGAGAAGAACGAGTTGCCATTGTGAAAAAAAACACAATTAATGATAAAAATCAAAACTTGCCTTAAATATTTCTGTCGTCGTTAAAAAGTATTATTTTAAGTTAATGACAAAATTTTTCTCTCCGTTTGATTTCCGATTGATGACNTTCTGTCGTCGTTAAAAAGTATTATTTTAAGTTAATGACAAAATTTTTCTCTCCGTTTGATTTCCGATTGATGACGCAGTCAAGAAAATGTGATTTTCTATTAACCTCTAAAATGAAGCTTTGTATCGAAATAGTTACTCTTGAAATATTCTTTTTTAAATGTTCCTGAAACTCTCTTTCGAGAAAAAAAACAGGAATAATCATGATGTACGAAGTCGGAAACGGTGTATCCGTATATATGAAGGTGTAATTCATTGGTTTATATTACTTTATAGGTCAACTTAGATTGGGATACTGGTTGCAGCAATCGATATAAATGGTTAATGATTACGAGAATGATGTCTTCATTTATTTTTTTACTTGTATCTTCCAAATACCTGAAACCATACCACTTTAGAGAAATATTAAATCCGTAGAACTTTTAATAGAATGAAAATAAATGGCAATTTTGAAGCGTTTATTCACAGGATATGAAACACATTCGGCGGTATTTACCGCCAAGAAAAATTAAACTGTAACCATCTACATAACAATAGCGGATTACCCGCCATCGACTCCAGGCTGATTTACGAGTACTGGTGGTTTACAAACGTGATGTTACAATTATTTTATCACACCATGAGTATTTTAAGGAAAATTGTATGTGATGTTTAGAAACGTAGTTTTCAAGGGTTTTAGATACTAAGATAAAAGAGAAGTTTTCAGGAATTTATTTTTAAATATTAACAATTTAAAACATAAAATAATCCAGTTGTATTAGTAAAATATACTTATAAAAATTTCCAGGTACATTACATTTTCAGTTTTTCTTTTTACACTTTTCTTGACGTTAAATTAACATTTTAACTCATATTTTATTTTAATGTCCAAATAAATTACAATAAAAATTACATTTGAATTTTTTAAAAATATAGCTTTTTTAAGATCTGTGACTTCGTAGTGAAGGAGATGAAGACAGTTACTTCCCATGATCTCCTTTTTCTGAATGGCTGCAAAAACGTTCATCAAGAGCCACTTCATGTAATATTTACTCCTTTCTTCTTAACATAATTTTAAAAGAAACCCTTTTTCAAAATTCGCGTTCCTCCACGTCTTCTTAGTCCATGGCGTATGCTGTGCTCTTGGTCTGGGAAAGGTCGGGCACAGGGAGTGCCGTTCCGTACCATTACCCCGCTGTTGCCCCTCGCTCCACCCGCAGCTCTGGTTCTCGATTCCGTCCATTGCCGCCGCCAGCGCCGCGTGCCTAGACGCGTGCCTCTTTTAAGCGCACGCTCCGTCGCAGTGTCAAAAATCCTGAGGCACAATACGCCACTTAACAGATTAGTATTGAGCAGTGGTCGCCTGCGGGTGAGGAAGCGAGCGGGCGGACGGACGGACGGGTGCGCAATACGAGATGCAGGAAAAGGAACGGACTGAATGCTTCCGGAGATGGTGTTCATGGATAACGTGTGAAGACAGCCCTCTTTTTCTCTCTCTCACAACGGTGATTAAATTATGTACGAATTTGGGAAAATTACTTCTTTTTTTATATTTCCCTTTCAATTTATATTTCCTTTTCAATTTCAATATATTCTGGTTTTACTTGAAAATTATTAAAATTGTAAAGAGAAGAAAAATCCTCCTAAATCTGTTAATTGGACACACACACACACACACA
>NNCF01128326.1:200815-229824 GCA_002313205.1 Laupala kohalensis | reverse complement strand
CCAGCAAATACGATACCCCACATCATAGTGAATTTTCTTGTGAGTAAAATTTGTGAAAATTTAATAAGGGCGATTACTAAGGACGTTTGTCAAAGTATGGTTTGTGAGGACTTATATAGTCTGGATTTGTTTGCAGTGTGTTTAGTTTTTGTGTAGAGTGATCAGAAAAAAATTGCAATCGATATTCAAGTGAACAATCAAAACAAAGGAATGCTTTGTTTCGATTGGTTTGCTGTGTCATCATTTCGTTCATTGTAATGCTTTCAGTTTATTCGAATTTTCCGGACAACGTTTCCAAGTTTTCATTCTCTAAAAACCTTATTATGACTATCACAAACATTTTTTTTTAAATAGCCAAATCGGTCCAGCCGTTGTCAAGTGATGTGCTTTCCAACGAACAGCATTTAATTTTTATTTATATAGATTTTCCAAGAGGGTGATCCCGCAATTTGTTGATTATTATGCTTGACAAAATGCGTTTGAACCAACTTGTTTCTTGATCGTTCTATCTAATTAATGAAGTAATTAAATATTTCGTTGTAGTTTTTTTTGGATTTTAATGCTAAATGCGAGCTCTAAATAATTTTGAGTGATTTACCTTGATGTAAGAAAATACTAGATAAGTAGTGACGTATAAAAAGGACTAGGGTTATTGTAGTAACACCCGCTTGTGCCATACCTCATGCATATTAAAGGGCTCGGGTCTACGGTGACCTTGGCATGGTCTGCATCGCTCACCCTCTGGCCGCTGGTGAGTCACGCGTCGATGCTATCGCCCAGGTGAACGCGTGACGCAACGCCAGGCGATGCCCTCGCGTCAGCTGACGCCGATACTATCGCTACGCGTTCCCACACCCGCGTCAATAAAGATAAGGCGAGGCACGCGGCCACCGGAGGGATCCTCTTTCATCCCTACTGCTGCTGCAGTTTGAGTTAACTGGCTGCCACCGCCTTCAGCACCCCTCGACCTCTGTCCGTCACGGCCACGCTGCCACCACTCAAACGAAGAGCTTCTGCTTCGGGGATGGATCCATCTCCATCGTCATGTCGCAAGGACGAAATCTCTATGCTTCTGTGAAATGGGAGAATTCTATTCGAACGGTCTAAGTTAGGTTTTTAGCTTGTTCGATCAGCCGCTCTGAATTTTTCGAATCCAACGACTCGCCCAGTCGGTGTTGTTATATCCCAATGTTCTCCCGGGAGAGATCAACACGAATTCCGCAATAAATGGTCGTGCTTTTTTCTCCAAGTCAGATTATTTTTAATTCCATTTTGACTATTGATGTGGTTTTCAGTCGAGGACTTCTTCTGTTCTCTTACTGCCCATAAATGTGTGACTTTGAATTCCTTCAACACAACACTACAGCTTCCAAGTCCCTTTTACCGGAAAGTTTCGAGTGAAAATTGAACTTAGTTCTTTGCATCCAAAAAAGGATGATAAATCAATCGAAGTTCTCAGTCACTTCATTTTGGGCATCACTCCCTCTACTGAGGATGCCGTCGCCTCCTTCCATCTTAACCAGCCTCGTTGTATCCTCACCCTTCGTGGAACGACGACTCATCCTCGGCTCCCCTTCGCCCTGACTTCAGTCCCTCCCCCAATTGTCTCCCAATTACAGTCTGAGTCTCCGGCAATTGCCGACGCTCTCGATCCTCGCTCGTGATACGCCGTGTCACCGCCTCCGCCACCGCCGAACCCTGAGTTGGCGTGCGCTTAATTGTCTGCCCCCGCAATTAATCGAGTGACGCGATGCAGCGACCGCCGCTGCGCACGCGCGAATTATGCGCAAACGCGCCGTGTCGCCGTCGCGTGCTGCAGATGCTGCCGCCGCGTTCATCTCCGCGTGCGGGAATTCGGCTCGCCGCAGCTGCCACCGCAGGCTGAATACCCCGCCTCCCATCCACCGCACCCTTCGGCGGCCGCATTGCCCCGCTCGCTCACCCGCCCTCGAGGAGGCTCCGCGGTGGTCGTCCGGGAGAGGGCGAGCGAGCGGGAGAGAGAGAGAGTGAGAGAATGATCCATTGTGCGGTTTCTCCGCTTATCGCTACAGACGATTACGAGCGGTCGAGGGCTGCGTCCCGTTGTGGCGGCGATCGACTGCAACGCTTTGACGGACGCGTCACTCGCCGGACGCTCAAGTGGCGACGTTTGGCGGCAATCCCGCCTTTCGAAAGCATTCGCTCGGAATGATGAGATCTTCATGGATGTGTTCAATTTCGGACGTAATGGGTATGGGTGGTCTTTTCTTGTTTGTCAATTCTCTAAACTTGTAAAATTTCCTTTACTATAGTAGATAAAAAAATAACCTTTTTTCATACTGTCTCTTTTTTACGTTCTCGCTGTTCAGGGTTCTGACCAACCGATCATCAAGTGCCAAGAATAACGATTCTACATTCAATATTTAAAACCTCATTTCGCTGTAAAAAATTTTGAATGTTGAGACAAAATGTTATCAGTGAGCATCTGAATTTCAAACCAAGATATAACCAGGGAGTACACAGGTTGCCAAGATATTCTAAAACGAGGTAAAATAAATAGTTCTGGAATATTTATTTTATTTGCCGAAAGAAGCTCTAAGTAGTCTATACCTAAAATCAGAGAATCTGATCTAACCTTTGCTGTTCCATCTATTTTCCGGTTTAATACTTTTTTTTCCCATGAATATTCAATTGTTTATTTGGACTCCTCTTTCTATTCCTATTTATAATACTTTTAGAAGTTATGATTTTTTTTTCATAGTTAAGTCACCCTTAATTGGTGTCGATCATCACTCTCATTTTCTTATAATCTATTTATTGATAATGGACGCCCTACGCATTCCCACACTTTGCGTTCCTTCTCCTTTATTTTTACTAGTGCTTTCGTTACAGTGTATTGAAATGGACGTTTGATTAAAGAGCATCGCTGAGTTGGGAAGAAAACAAACGGTAGTATACTGACGGAAACAATCATTCTTGTATTACTGGGAGAACTCGTATCCGTGAAACTGTGTATTATATGTCAACGCGTTTAGTGCATGGAGACTTTCTGCAGATACAATAATGGGACAAGTATTACGTGTGTATGTTTGGAGAACGATGAAACTATCTTGATGAAACATTGCCATGTTCTCTTGAGCTGTGTTTAGTCAAATCCCGTTGCTGCGGCTCAGTGGCCAAGATGAACAATCGTGAAGTCCGTGTGTCTGGCGAGAACTTCCCCAAAGCAGTGATGAGTAACGCTCTTTTAATGCCGACATAAATTTCGTCCCGCCTGTAGGAGCATTATTGTTTCAACAGCGTTCGTGAATGGAGAGTAGCGTGTGAGTGGAGTACTCGCTAGAAAGCGCATGAGAAGAAGGGAAGGATGGGGAGAGGGGAGGAAGGCAGTGTTCGCAAGGGGATGGCGGCGAATGCGGGCCGACCTTCCATCTACATTGCTTTGTCCACTTCGCCCTCTCGAGTCTGCGCCATCGTTTGTTTCAATTTTCTTTTATTCCACATTGCACTACTCGATTGATCGTACCTACATGAGAGCTGTAATCCTACGATGTATGGGAACTGTACGTTAAAAGTATGTTATTTTGGTAAAAATTACCACCCCTTTCACATAACTGTGACCTCACTTCTGGGCGGTCGAGTTGTCTTCGTTTAATTGTCTGTCGGCGCTCGGAGGGTTGGAGAAAGTATTGGGGTTGAAAGAGTATTCTTTCCTTTAGACTGACTGGGTATACGTGCAACCTATACTTTCGAGGTTTATCGAGATAATGTCATACGTAAATGATTAACGAATAAAATACGTTTTCACAATATTTGTCATTTTTCTTGTCAGATGAATTGAAACGAGAATTTATTTGAAGTGCAATGTGGCCACTGACTAGTCGCCGACAAGGAATAGTGTCTACATGTCGTACTATTATCAGAACAGAGATGCTATTTTACATTCAGTCTGAAAGCAAGTCTTCCTGATTTCTATCACCTTCTATTGACCGTAATCATAGTAATAATTACTATCTTTATGTCCCGATGCAACGATCGGCTGGCTTTTAGAATGTTAAAAGTATGACGTCAACATGGGAATATTGACTCTACTAATCGTAAAAAGTTGAGAAGAGAGTCAGACGCTGGTTGCTGAACGTCCGCTCCGGTGAGATTCTGCACGAGGCTTGGGAACCGCCCCAATCAACGCTGCCTCGCGAGCGAGCGAACGAGCCTCCCCGTTCCGCGCGGCCACCCAACCCTTCCTTCGCCGTGAATCACCCGACCCTCGGCATATGTCAGACCTAAACGCACATAATGAGCGGTGTCACTCCTCTTGAATGGAGCACAAAAAACTCAACTTAACACGTAATCAATACACCATGTTAAAAAAACAGCCTCAATATGTTTCGATCCGTCCCTCGGTCCCAATTTACAATCTACAGCACTTAACATGGAAACGACTGTTTAATTAGATAATTCATAGAGGCGCGAGGGGAAGCCGTGGGCGCGGAGGGGCACGTGTGAGGAAGAGGGGAAGGGGACAGAGTTGCGCACCAGGTGGCCGCAAGGGCGCCCCGCACTGCGGCAACGCCCCCGAGTCTTCCCACGCTCCGTCGCTCGGACGCTCGAACCGCCCCCACCCCCACTGCGCGCCGACAGCGCTGTGATGGACGATCCTCGCAGCACTTCACTTTCCCCCTCCTCCATGCTTGTCGGTATCGCTTATCGCCAGCTTTGCATCGCTACCAGAAGTTGACTACGCCACTTAGTCCATTAACGCGAGGGGTGGTCAAGTCGGATAAATTGAAGTCTCTTCTAGAAGTATTCCCTCTGTGCGATGGTCAATTCTGTACGCTTTTTATGGCGACACCACTCAGTGATGTTAGTAAACAAAAAATGCTAATGTTTTCGATCAGAAACATGTCGATTAACATTTACTGAATATTTAGAAACGTGTCTTACGTGCAAATTTTCTATTCAAAACAATATGGTACTACAAGGACCGACTTCAAAAAATATTTGGGGGTTTTCTTGTGTCTGTAAATTACTAATAACATCTTTACCAATTCTAAATTAACTAATTATTTTTACTCTCTTATAAAAGAATGACGTATTGAAAACATTATTTACATGACTGTCATATTATGTATCTCAAGGTTCATGTATTTTCATAATGTGATATTCTTTTAAAAAGTTTTATATCTCAAAATTCCTACCTTCTCGTTTTGACTTCGGAAAAGATATCTACAAATTGATTTAGTCACATGCTGAGAGAACCCTACCTTCAATTGCTTCTTGGTCATGTTTACTCGCCTACTTCTTTGAAGTCCAGATTCCCAAGCCAAGGACTAATTGCGAAATAAAAGCGAAACAAGAGTTAAACAGTAGAATGTAGGGAAAATATCTTATTACAGCCAATAAGATAAGACAAGTAATAGAGTACTATAATTAGATTCGTCGAACACTCCGTAATTTCATTATTTAAAATATATATTTTGAGAGTTTAAAATAGGGAGGTGGGGGCTCAGATCTTGCTTTGATGACATTGGAGTGAGGGCGGAGTCACTCTAGTCTCCATTAAGTCGGCACTCGAGCAATCGAATCTATTCGTATTACTTTGAAATGCACAATGGTGCGGAGAAAATAATAGTAATCTTGAAGAATGTCTTATCTTGGACAATGAATAAATCTTTCGGGTTGATGCCTGCTATATATAGAGAAAAAATATCAAGATGTTCGTCCTAGTGCGGGTTCATGGAGGGTTGTACTTCGCAATTACTTGCTCTCGTCACAAGCAGATAATGTGGTCGACATCACTCTCTGGTCGCTTTGATCTCTGGATAGACTCATTACACGTTCTACAGAAGGCTGAATAGATATGTTCTGATGATTATGCATGAGTAAAAATCCTCCTCAACCTATCTCTGGTTTGAAATCATGACACGCAGCCAGCATTACTTGTTTACGTACTCTTACTCTTTAAACGTGTTAAGAATGATTTATTTTACATTTAAATTAATATTACTTATCAAAATTTCTATAGAGACCTCCGAGAAAAATCTTCATCAATTTTATATTTCATTTAAATTGTACACATGGAAGAGGTATTGGCCATATTTATCAATAGAGATGTTGCTTTTTTGCATTTAGACCTAATAAAGCAAATAATTTCATATCATGCCGACGTTTCGACTTTTAATTTTGCTCATCATCAGGACCCAATTAACTACTTAAATATACATCACAATCATCCACCTATGGTCTAGTAGTCTGAATTATTAGATAACATGTGTACTATATTGGACTTTAAAATGGGTGGATGGCTGTGATGTATTTTTAAGTTGTTAATTGAGCCCTGATGATGACTAAAATTAAAGATCGAAACGTCGGCAGGATTTGTAAAATTATTTTGCATTATTTGGCGTTAATGCAAAAAAAAACAACATGGCTAGTAAAATAGTATTCTACTCTAAGTGCTCCAAGAATATGATTTTGATAGAAAAAATATTTTCAAAAGTAAGAATTTTTTTTACTATTTTAAGCATATTTTTACGATGTCAGAAAGGTGGCTTTAATTCAGGACTTTTTTCACCCACTGAAAGACACCAAAATAATGGCAAACTTGAAACCAGCAGGGGCCAATTCACCATTCTTACTCCGCTTCCCCCTTCAATACATAAGAAATTCTTGTCTGAATCGTTTCCCACAATTTCATGTTTGATAAAAGTGTATCTGAAGTTATAGATTTGCATTTCCGAACAAATATTCAAACATCAATGTAAAAAACTATGCAAACAGTCACCTTTAAATATTATAACTCACTGACCCGGCTCATGTTCAATCAACGGTCGTATGCGGACGATAGGGTCATGTAGGCAAACCACAACGAACTTAGAGTAGTGGTTGATTCATTTCAAAATCATTTACAACTGACTATAGGCAGATCAGTGGAGCATTCTCCTCAATGCATTTATTAGTAAAAGTTGTTTACTCAACGTCGACCTCACGAACCATCTAACATGATTTAGCAATCACAATCAATTAATCCATACAACGTACGTAAAACAAGATCTCTCGTGGACCAGACCAATTCGTCTGACTCTCGCCAATCTAAGATATTAGAGAGTATTTGCATATCGTAACTGCGAGCTACGCTATCCACATGTAAGTTACTTTCCGTATGCTCAGAAGTTAGTGGTACACAAACACTCCTAGCGTATTACGTTACAACGCATCTCTTTGCGTATGATGTTAGTGGCACACTAGTGAGGGAGGTCATGGCGGTTTCTGGTCTGGATTTGAAGTTATGTGGATATGTGAGAGGGTATGCATGAGATTTGTCTAGAATGTTTCAATAAGAGCGCAAGGTTTGTACTTTAAATAAAACATGATTTTCTATGGCAAAATATTGAAATATGTATTGATTTATATTGTAGACATTCAGGAATTATGTATGGAACAACACATCCTGTAAATGGCCACCACGGTTTTGGTGACATACGCGTACCCTTCTAGCGAAATTTTCAATATCAGTTTTGCATAATTGCCGCGGTATTTTGTTGATACATCATTCAATTTCGACCTTCACTGCTTGGGTGGACGTGGGCTTGTTGGCGAAACTTGAGACTTAAAGAAACTCCAAAGAAAAAGTTCGATAGGTGCTCAATCGCAAGATCGTGGCGATCAGTTCTGGCTCGTAGTGGTCGTTCAGAAATAAACATAGCGGGAGTTGATATTGATAAGACATATAGATTATGGAAATTAGTTTTCTTCAACGGATCAAAAGCAGCAACAAATGAGATGATACATTTTGTGGGAACGAAGAAAATTGATATACGACTGTTACAAGAGTCGTATACTAGCTGGGGGCAGTTATGTTTAAGCTACTTAATCATTTTTGAAAAAGGGGTCATGTCGGCGATAGTTGCCTTCAATGGTCATGGCAGCATTGTCAAGTCAGGACAATACTGTACCATATATCTACAGGTGACTCTCGATAGTAAAGGCTTAGTTTTAGCAGCAATAGTTTTAGTAAATATTTACCTACGTCATATACGGAAGTGAAAAAACAAAATTTCATCTGTTGGGAAGGATACTGAAAAGATACAAGAATGAAGATGTCATTATCGGAGAAGACATTATGCAAAATCCCCTCCAAGGGGGGTTGCGATATTGAGCTATTGAGGAAAGGAATTATTAAAGTTAATTTTTTAATAGTATTTAAGTATATGTAACATCAGGAGTACCTACCTTTTAGACAGACAACGGAGAGCCTGTAATAGATATTACTCTCCAGTAATTGAGAGAAACGGTATACAGTAATTGAGAGAACAGTAGGCAGAGACATCACAAGTGATAACATGACCAATAATTTTAAAATAGAAGGAAAGAACAGGCATGTTACACTGGAAACTTACACTGGAAATTAAATAGACAGTTTGACTGGGGAAGATATAATAAAACTACAAAGTGATACAAGAAAACGGGTTCTGCGTTATATTCTGCGTGTTCACATTGGTTTGGTCTCTGCAATTTCAAGACCTTGGCACCACGAGGTGACAAGCATTACGTTCCGACCACGTGACCACTAATAGAGCGGGGACTTGATTTTCATAAGACCTGAGTCAGTCAGTACATTTTGTTAAAAAAAGTAAAATTTGCTAACTTTTTGTAAAGTTCTGATAGTTTGTTGCTGATTTGTATTTTTATCTGTATCCTAATATTTAAATGGGAAAGTGTACTTATCTGTTTCGAGAGACTTCTTGTCTGAATTACTGAACTAATCTTGCAACTCGTGAGGGGAGGTCGCGACTTGAGAAATTGACTTCGGGGCGGAGCTTCGAAGGATTGGAATACCTCCTAAGTGTCATCGGTCGTGAAAGTAAGCAAGCGCAATACCCCATCAGTTCCAAGAAACAGAAATCTCAAGTTTCATCTCAATGTATATATTAATCATTAATATTTGCAAAACAAAACAAATTTACTGTCAAAAAAGCAGTACAAACTGCGTATGACCTCGTTAAGGACAGTAAACTACTCTCCGGAAGCAAGCTAGGGACCAACCAATCAATTCTGATCAAGGGCCCTGAGGCAGAGGAGGATTGAAAAAATTCAGCAAACCCTTAGATAAGATTAAAAGTTGGCCATGTGTCACAGTAGCGTAATTGGTAGCGTGCTTGCCGGCCATACTAAAATATTGGGTTCTATTCTCTTTTAGAGTAGTTTTTGTAAAAGTATTTTTAATAATATAAATTATTTCAAAAAAATATTTCAGAATATAGTAAATAAAAGTATTACCATAATTGTTAATCATGTACGAATTTTTCCCTCACGAATTTCTTTTCAGCCTGCATGTTTATCCCATTTTCTTGGCAAATGTCTTCTCCCACCTACATTGCTTCTTGCGATTGAAGCAGAAGATTCGGATGCGACTAAATAATGTTTTTGTGCCGATCTTTGGTTAATTAACAACTGCATCTTTCAAACTCAACTTTCATTAATCACTATTAAGTCTTCAGTAATTTCTTCTTCAACTCCTCAAACAGATTTTGTTACCGCATATTTGATTAAAAAGGTTTAATGTTTATGGAAATTGAGATTAAAACTTTAAGAGCTTCTTCTTTAAAGTGGCTGGCTATTGCACTTTCTTATTCAACAATTGATGACTATTAGGGAGCACTACAATCCTACGAAGTCCCACTCCAAAGTCAATTTCCCTTGTCGCGACTTACTCTTGTTACAGGAGAGTTCGCTCAGAACATAGAGATGGTAACAGGATGTGATAAAGTAATTTATGAACGCAGAGAAGAAAAAACTATTAGACATGGGAACTTCTCAAATTTTTACCGTATTTGGCTTTTGTATTGTCTAGGTTCACTAAGGGAGGGTTTTTCCATATTCCTGTTTGAAATGGGTAAATTACACAGAAATATGGGTTTTCAAATTTTTGCTATTTTTACCATATTTTACGAAGTAATTGATATAACATCTCGGGTATTATATATAAACGTTGTTAATTCAAACTTATCAAAACAGACAATTTATAGAGTTTTTGACTTTTCACATTTTCGTGCCTGAAAAGGGGTTAAATTATTCAGCTTGCGATGAGTCCGTAAAGATACATAAAAATCTTGAAGTCGAATGAGTTTCCAATAGCTTTCACTGATCTTTCTTTTATACGATTAAATGAAACAAAAAAGGAAATGAAAAGTTATCGCTATTTGTTTACAAGACGATGAAGCATGCATCTAATACAATATAATGTATTATTGCTAGTGAGCTCGTGAGTCTCCTGTTGTCATACTTAAAGGAGTGTTTCATTTAGTGCGCTCACTGTGTCGTGAAATCAGTAAACGGACTTTTTCACGGTTATTCAGTATTTCATTTTCAGTAAACGTAGTAAATTAGTAATAAACGTGCACTTCGAAGTTTATCGAAATCATACAGCCGTGAGTAGCGTCACCTATGTGGTAGTTTATGAACTAACTACGTTCTGTGCTGTCTTCATTGGATCATCGAGCGGTAAGTAGCTTCATCTCGAGGACCGCTCAGGAATTTACTACAATTCGTATTCAATTTGTACTTAAAACAAGAGATAATAATTATTCTTGAGTCCAAAAACTGCACTTCGTAATATTACTTCATGATAAGAATGTTTAAAAAAAAGTAATCTTTGAGACATAAGACATAGGGTTAAGAACACAAACTATGAAGTGATATACTAAATCTATTAATTATATTTACACAAAGTTTTGACTCTGGATAAGTGACAATACTTAAATCTATTTTACATGATAAATAATTTTATTTATTTTGTAAAAGTGTTATGTAGCTTGAATTCCGCAGTAATTCACGTTTACTGATGGAGCATTGTCTGATGAATATTTAAAGATTTCTTATTTTTGCTCTAAGTCTGAAGAAGGAATATTAAAAACCTTCTTATACGTCTGACGAAAGAAACATGGGCGATCCTTTTTTAATTCTGTAAAAAATAAATGCATTTTCAGAAATGTTAAAGCAAGACTATGCTATTGTCTGTGAGATTTTCAAATCGGAGCTTTATGTCTTGTTATTAACTATTCTTATCTCCCCAAAATTTTGCTAACAAATTTCTTAGATAAAAAATAGGACAAACGTGCAGAAGATATCATAGTTATTTTAAAATAAGTTAAATATTATGAAGGATTCAACATACAGAAATGTGGTTGAAATGTTGTGTATTGGATGTTTTGGATTGTCCTGGAGTATCTGAGCCATCACGATCGCTAAATTTTGGCTATATGTAGCAATCTTCTTTTGCGCATAGTATTTTAAAAAAAAATGTTACTAGATGCATTTTTCGTTCGCATTAGTGAAAAGCTACTTGAAAAGAAATGTGAGAAAACGTAGTTTCTCCTCAACGCGAGCAACCTGCCCCATCGCAACCCGCACTACGAGGAGCAGTTCTCCTCATCCCGTGCGCGCTTTGTGCAGCTCGAGGAGTACTACGTAATTAGCGATGCCGATCAGTCGGCTAATTACCTGATAGCTTTGCGGGCGCGTCCCTGCCGCCGCACCCCTCCCGCGCTGGCGGACTTGGCCCTTTCCACGGCTGACGGGCTTTGTGGGCGGCCCTTTGTCGTCTGATCGCCTGACGGATAATCTAGCGACCCCGGTCGACGGACCGACCGACCGACCTCCACCCCCGCCGCGGAACGCTTATCTGTGCGGCGCTGCCCTCGCGCTGCGCAGGTGCCTCTGTGCTCTTGCGGCGGCTGCTGCTGCGGCGTGTTACTCGCAGTCCGCCTTCGTGAAGCGCGTTGGCTGGCAACGGACGTCTTCAAGAAACGAGCAGGTGGCAGGTGCCCCTTTGCGCGGATGGCCATGCGAGATGCGGGCACGCGTACACTTATGTTCTCGTAAACTGACACCTGGGAATTCGAAATATGAATGCAACTCTCTAGAACAGAGCTGCTTCTTCAAAGCATTACATACACTACGCATCGGCTGCAGAGATCGGCATACACTCCGCGTCGGTTTCGATTCCGCGGTAGACCTGAGTCAAGGGAGGTTTCAGCTGGGGTTTCTCATGTTCTCCATGAAGTCAGATATCTTCGACTTCCATCTAGTATGACCTTGTTCGATAGAAGAACATTTCTAACACTCTGAACTTCACCGCATTCAAGAAACAAATATTGGAGATTAAACATCTTATGTTGTCCTTAGAAATGGTTACGAAATTTGCTTTTCAATTGATAATTGAAAGAGATAGTTCATATAAATTTGATAACATCGATGCAAAAATATGTTCAAGCAGAAATTCGATAATTTTTACCAAAAACATAGAACACGATTATGAATATATTGTATTTTATATATAGTTCAAACTATTGTATAGTAAGTAAGTATTCAGGTAACTTAAGGTAAAAAAGAGTTAACCCTCAAGGGACCAAAGAGAGCAACTCGATGCTGAATAGAAATGCTGCAAAATTTGGTTGTCTCTGTAGACAGGTTTACATGCTCAGACATGGAACCGCGTCGCCGTGTCGCCCTCCCTCTCCACGCCGCGCCGCCGACGCGTGTTTGTTCGTCTGTTTGCGGCCGTCGCAGATTAGCTGGCGGTGACGGTGACGACGACGACGGTACGCTATGCTGACGCTGATACGCGCATTGTCCGCGGCGCCGTCAACGCCAACGGAGGCAACTCGAGACGTACGCCTTGCGTCCGAAGCAAAGAGAAGCGTTAGGACAATGCGGTGGCGGCGACGGGTCATTTTACAGCAGCGCCGCGACGGCGACGGCTCACAGTGGGGCCAAATGTTCACGAGAGAGAAACACACGAAATTTTTTCGAGTGAAAGATTTACAGCTTCGATGGGAGAAAATATTTACGACTGTAAGGAAATGACGCGGTACTGCAATTGCCAAATATATTGCTATTATTACATTACTCTTTTGGTCCAATACGAATCTCTTATTGGTATTGGTTATTGTACTGACCGCATATGAAATAAGAAGACGTAAATTATATCAAGAAAATTATATTGTAATATCTTTCTGAAAGTTTTGGTCTTAATGACGTGCCAAAGACCTTAATTTAGACATATGTTTCGGTCCCCGAAAAATGTTTCAGATTTCGATCTTTTATTTTAAATTAGTATCTCACACTACCAGCTACAAAGTGCCTATGCTTGATGTGAAACAATTACGCTTGCGGTTATTTCCACGCCACGCATACACTCCGCATCGGCTTCAGGAATACATCAGGTCTGCTGTTCCACTTAATCACGTGAATGGGAAATGATGACTTGGCCGAACCGAAGAGTCTCAATTTAGCCTCATTGGAGATTTCAATGGAAAAGTGCACTGAATTTGATCGAGCGTGGGATCGAATCCGCTCTTTTCAGCTAAGAAGTGTGCAGAGAGTGAAGTTTTTACCACTACACAATATATGTCGATAGTGAACAATTAAGTCAACGATCCATATTTGTAGGAAATAATGAATACATCTAAGCAAATGATACATTTGTTGATTTGGGGAATGCTTTGGGGCATTCGAGAGCTACTGATATTCCAATATTTCTTGAATTATCTAAGGGAATTTTAAACTATTACATCCATTTATTTTCGCCTATATTTTTCCATGGAGTGTAGTATTAATTGTTAGTTTCTAACATTAATTGAGCTAATCTACTCATTATTTTTCTTGTGTTGATCACACTTTATTTCATTAAATTGACTAGTTTATTAGAAAGACTTCGGAGGCTCTATGATGTATCATAATGATACTCAATTCCATACTCATCTTTTGTTCATGATTAGTGGTCTTTCAGTCTTTCAAACTTGTGCTGAGATGACCTCGCTCTTAAGGAGAAGGGTTAATATGAGAGAGAGTAGGATTTTATAAGATTCATATCTTACTTAGCTAGGTTCTATTTTATTGTTTGTCGGGGTAGACTAAGGGCATTACTGTAATGTTTGTACAAAGGAGGAGCCCTATCTGACAAAATTGAATTCTTGAGGCAAAATTCACTTCACGTTCATTGTATAATCGAGATAAACAAATAAATTAAAATGTACGACCTTTCTCTGACTATTACAAGTTATTTTACTCGTGCCTACGACTCCAATCTTGAGTCGAGACGTAGTGTATTGATAAAACAAAACACAATATATATTGTGATCGTCGGAAAAAGATCGTAATTTGTAATTTATTTATTTTGAGGAAAAATATCCACTTAATATTAAACCTTGCGATTTTCCTAGAGAGCCAGCTTACAGATAAGTTTTTACTGTCGGTATTTTGGGTACGTTATGGAGCAAACACCAATATTTAAGTTTGTAATTTATGAAAAAGCGAACTTTAAAGTAGCAAATTATTTGTTTTTATTCAATCAGATCCACAACGTTATAACCTTTTTTTGGCCGCCATCAAGTGTTAAGACGAAAACAGAAATTAATTTTCAAAATCCCTAGTACGAAATCTTTTTGATTTCTGCTAATGTGTTTGGTGTTCGGCCCTACTGTGCGTCGTACGAGGCGAATACAGAGGTGGTAAGGGTAAGACTGAGGCAAGTGCAGACAGACGCTTCACAAAGCAAGCGAGACTGGAGCTGCTGCTGCTGAGCTTAATCTGAAGAGCAGCAACACATTCATGTGCGCTGGGGCGTGCGCCACAGAGTCGAGCGAAACGCCGCCGCTGTGTGTTAAAATTTCCGGAAATAATCGGAGGACGCGAGCGACGACGGAGGCGGAAGCCGCTGCTGCTGCTTGCGAAGAGAGTTGTCGTGAGGGCACATAAACGAGTGAGCGAGCGGGTGCTGGCTGCTGTCACTGGCTTTGGAGCACAGGGTTGAAACTGGTGCATCTCCCCATTCTTCATCCCTTTTGCTCTGTGCGGCGACTGCTTAGATGCTTCCGACATACGTTCTTCATAACACACACTCAACCATATTTTATTTCCTGTTTTACTACTAGATCACATTTTAATTTGTTTATTCCATCAAAATCCTTCAGTTTTGCTATCATTATTTAATTTTTTTATGTTCATGGGTATTCCACCATTTATTCAACAAAATATATGTCCCGGTTATGAAAATGTTTTATGTTTAGTAAAAATACATGCCTCATGTTTTCCTTTATGATATGTTACTTGGAAGGGAACAAAGTTCTTAGTTGATCTGGAAATAACCTACGCGTCATGTTCAATTTTCATCCCGAAATCATAATTTTAAAATAAAGCGGTACAATTTAACTTAACATATTAATTGATTATTTAACCATCTCGGATATTTTTGTTACATTTAATATAAAACACGAAATAACAAATGTATACTGCAATAATAATAATAATAATAATAATAATAATAATAATAACTGCCGGCTGACGTTTTAGAATCAACAAACTTCAAATTATATTATGACAGGTCAATATTCACGAACCGTACAATTCATAACCAGACCAGACGTAGTGCTAAAAGATCAAGTAACAAAGACAACCTATTTGATAGACATAGCTGTGCCAAACACTCACAACCTTCAGAAAACAAGTCAGGAAAAATATTATAAATAGTGACCTTAAGTCAGAAATACAAAGGATATGGAACATGGAGAGAGTTTATATAGTACCGGTAGCAATGTCCTCTACAGGAGTCATCTCTATCTCCCTCCAATATAGTATTAGCATGTTAAAATTGCGTAAGAACATTATGTACAACTTCAGAAAGCTGTTTTGCTAAACACATCAAGAATAGTCAGAAAATATTTGGATCATCCAGAGTGAGTGTGCTTGGTGTAACCCGTACCTCACTACGACCAGCAGAAAAAGCTGAGATCCTAAACGGAATAAAATAATAATAATAGTAATATAAATATAAACTATAAGTATTATTTTTCTTATTTTAACTTTTACATACATATAGGCTAGGAAACGTCTGATGCAATGTTAAGTGAATAATTTATCAGATATTAAGGAAGAGGAGTGTAGCTGTTCTCTGACAGTGCGTCACCTACTAACTGATTGCAGAAGATACTTAAGTATACGGAGACAAATTGGTCTGGCTGCAGATTTACCAACAATTCTCGGAAATGAAACGGTTAATGTTAACAAACTATTGAATTTTATGATTAGATCGGGGCTCCTCCCACAAGTTCTCGGGAGGGTTTAAAATTAGCATTCCTTTTTCATCTTTACGGTCTTTTTTTGTTTTCAACGTTCGGTTTTGTTATTCGAAAATATAATATTTAAAAATTATTTTCCCTTTTTTTTGTGATTTAATGTATTTTTTTCTGTTTTCTTTTCTTTTCTTTCATCTTACTATTTAGATATTTGTTGATTTCAGGAGGGTTTTTTAGTGGGTATGGTCGAGATATTCGGCGAGTCCCACACACGGGGAAGAGTCACTACGGCTCTTCTCTATGGTGCGAAACTGCATTTTTCCCTACTTGCATGGGCTCTAATGACCTTCGATGTTGACGAGCCCTAAAACCCCAAAAAAAAAAAAAAGATATTAAGGAAATATAAAAGAACTCTCACCTGTAGGCCATATCCGGTGGTCATACAGAAGATTGTCTGTAACGAAGGTTATATCAAAACGTATATATGCATGTTCTAAATCTCTTTGCATCGATATATCCTAACACTCTACATTTGCATTATTTCTAGCAACTCTTCCCTCTTGTAAGCTGCCCGATTAAATCTTCCTCGCTTGCGCTCTAAATTCTCTAGTCAAATATTGCAGCTCTGAAAGGGGTTGCTCTTTCTCCCCATACCATTCTGTGCCGGACATGAAGAATCGACTGATTATTTTGTATAAAAACTAACAGAAAAATTCACAAAAATTACCATTTTCATTTAACACCCATTGACATGTAAATTAATATACAAAAAGTATGTAATGTGTCAAAATGAATGTGTTATGCATAATATTTGTGAATCATAAACAAGTTTCTCAAAAGAGCTGAATGCTACCAAACAAATTTCTCTACAGGGCCATTCCTTTTATCAACTGCACTCTCAACCTGACCATCTCTGATTTCCTTGTGTTATCATGTGAGTTGTACTTGAATACATATGTACGAATTATTTTTTCATATTTATGAAGATAGTGTTAATTGAGTTATGGTGCTGAAAAATCGAAAAAAGATCAGAGTCCCCTTTCACAAAAGTACATGTGACGTTCGTAACAAGTTGTTAGAAACAATATAATACTTGTAATAACTTGTCACTATCGTTTAACAAAGATTTCACTAACTTGTCGGTAACAAGTATTTAAGAACAGTCCAGTCTTTCTCGTTTGCTTTTGCGTTTCTAGCAAATTTGATATTTTAAAAACTTTCATTGGTATAGTTTGTGGTAGATATAGCGCAGAAAGTAATGATTTATACATATTGTTAAAAATATTTCAAGCTAAACAGCACTGTAATCAAAAGGCGAAAATAATTACAAATACTTAAATTAAAACGTTTAGTGAAATGAATGTGATTCTTTTATCATAATACGTTTTGTAATATGTCCCTCTATTTTTCCCTCTTTACTCAAGTCATTCTAAGACATTAGTTAAATTCGTACTCTTGCACAATTTTATTATATAATAATAAAATATAATATATAATAATAAAATAACACAGTTAACCTACGTTTATAGTTAGGTAAAAAATACTTGGTTAGCAACAAATTTATTTTACGTTAGCTACAATTACTAGATACCTAACAATGTTAGTGAACTACAAGTAAACCACTCGTCAAATTGTAAGAATTCAATTGTAATTCAAAGTTTACAAGTATACCTTTATGGAACGCTAACAACTGGATATTTTTACAAACTTGTGAAAGTTTACTTGTTACTTTCAAACTTCTACTTTTATGAAACGGGCCCCGAGAACGATTGGTTAATTAATTGAAATTCGATTGCCAATTAATTGAAATTATTCCCACTTTTGAGACTCAAATTACGGGCAATGTCGTGCCATTTAAAAGTAACTTCGTGGGGATTGTGCGCCAACACGTCCTGTAAGAGTTTCAATTTCCATTACAACGAACAGCAAACTCGGTTCGTTTTAAAGCAGAAACAAGTTTACTACTCAAACAACCACAGATTACTACACAACTCAACTGAACTGTGCTGTCAGTAGCCCACACAAGCGTCTGTCATTGCTCACACGACGCCAAGAGCAGACAACTCCAAAGAGTTCGCACTCTAGCGTATCTCCATCATACCACTTGAGTTTCAAGTAACATTCCACTTCAGTTTTAATCGCAGTCCTTGAGAGTTTACATCTCAAGCGTTTTGCCACTTTTTTCATTTTTTTGCCATAAAACACATCTTACTGACCGACTTTTTAATAAAAACGTTTTTCAGCAATATTTTATGAAATGATATATTTCGTCGGTATAGTGCACGGAGAAAAATTAAATAGCTTATCGGACTACTTTTTCGTAGTTGAAGCCTAGGAAGTTACTGGAAGTAAGGGAGTAGTTGACCTATGTTGTTCAATGGTCAAAAGGAGCAAAAAAGATAGCTGTGCCTGCTACCTAAAGTGCTTGAGTAAAAGACCGGCCCGACGGCTAGTTGCAACGTTGAACCGTCTACCTGAAACCTGACTGTCCACCTCTTGAAGGAAGTGGCATGGCTAGGATATTCCGATACGTTCCGATAGAGTATACACGAATTATCGGTCGATGAGGCAACAAGTAGTAATATGTTATGGCGCACGGAAAATACAGGTACGGTTGTTTCAGTCTAATTGCTATAGTATTTAACTATTTCAGTGCACGTAAAATGTAAGGAATTTGAGTGTACCGCGTTTCGTCACTCTTCTGTCACATTGATACGTTCAAACGTCAGGCGTTGTGGTTGTGATGTGCGAAGTGTGTGTATTATGAAGAGACCAGTGAGTTTGGTTTAAGTGTAGGAAGATCCTCAATGTTCTCATTAAAACATTAAGATACTGTTTTTGGATTCAACTGTTTAAGTTTAGATTTATATGCTGCAATTCCATGACAAATTCTTGATCTTGCAACGAAGTCACCTCGTATGATGGGTATGAAACATTAACCTAACTTATATTATAGACCCTTTATGAAATATTATGAAAGGTTGCTCGTTTAGATTCTTACAACGTTGATTGTGACGACTGATGACGAAGAAGTATTTGAGGTAAGTTGATTCAAGGTCTTTTTCCTTAGAATTCACCAGTAACCCTAGTAGAAAAATTGTGGACCACTCCAATTCATCATAGGATATAACTAGCACATAAACTGTATTGCTAATCACTGTTGCTGGCTATACCAACTTTAAAACAATCTAAAATTTCGTTTGAAGATCATATACATTGCCATATGAGATTAATAATTATTTGATTATTGAACAATATTATTTAGGTTTACTGAATGCTGGCTCAGTGTCTTAAGTTTCCAATTTCTCAAAATCAATGAGANCTGGCTCAGTGTCTTAAGTTTCCAATTTCTCAAAATCAATGAGGCATGAATCAATAATATCTTTACAATTATTGTTTGTTTTCATGTGTAGTATTTTTATAGGGCCAGGGCTGCATATATATTTGAAGAAAGTGGCTATGAGTGATTTTTTTGTGATCCATATTTGTTATCAACCCATCCTAGTTGTGAAAGTGAGAACCATCACATATTTTCAGTCTAAATTCTGTGCCATTTAGTAGTTCATTAATTACCAATATTATTTGCCTTTAGAGAATAAGAGTTGCACATGTGAATGTATCAGAGGTCCATGGATTTAGACTGTGAAACTACGGTAAATTAAGCATGTAAAGTTATCCAACGTTATCTTATAGGTACACCGTGCCTTATTATAGACAGTAAAAAAAAACACACAACTCAGATTCACATTAAACATCTATCTTATCTTTATTTCGTCATTATGGAAACATTAGGGTTGACATTGAATTGACTACGGTTTGAGGCTCTAGGTTTCTGGCCTCATCTTCAGGTCTGTCAGGATTCATTCTTGTTATGCAGGTTCAGTTTTTTATTAGATGTAAACATAGTAATGTAATACTAAGGTTCATTACGAATAGCAGTAGTATTCTTAAGTGTATTAATGGTGGTATATATCCATACTTGTGTAGACTTAAAATGTAAAAGGATTCGATTATTCTTAAACAAGTGATTAAGGATCATATATCTCAAATTAACTTTTTTAAGATGAAGTTAGTAAATATTCATGATAATATAAAATTTATATAAGATATAACTTTTGAGTTTTATAGAACTCAATATTTTAAATCCTTAAAGATAAAGAAAAAATTGTTTTATAAATATGATCGAAAATTTGGAAGATTGAAACAGGTTAACTGCTTAATTAAGAGTAATAAGAGTTATCAATGTTGTAATAATTTTGTGAAAAATTTGACAGGTAATATAGTACCATCGTTTGTACTTGAGACCCTGGCCTTGGGAAACAACTTAAGTTATCCGCTTATTGGTAATAAAGATAAAGAGCGGGTTGTCATTAGTATGATTAAAGATGTTGAAGGACATATTGATCAGATTGAGGATGATAGAAGAAAGGATGTGAGAAAATGTATTAATAACTCATTGACTAAATACTTCGTACATTCGTACATTCGTACATTGTACGTACATACTTCTAAAAATAATGGTATTAGTAACCATATGTATACTATTTGCACTAATAGAGAGAAAACGAAGCAATATTTTAAAGATAATCCAGATGTAGTGGCACTTAAAAGTGACGAAGGAGGTTCATATGTGATTATGTGTAAAGATGAGTACATTAGTAAAGTTGAAAATGCTATCCATGAAGGCAATTATAGTAATATAAATAAAGATGATACTAATGTAATAATGAAAGAATCTCAAGCATTGATTAAGAAATGGAAAGATAATGGTTGAATTGATTTTAGAACATACAAAAAGATTTATCAGACTTCAGCACAGATATGTAGAGCTTATGGATTGATGAAAATACGTAAGGTTGAGCATCCTATGAGATTAGTTATATCCTCATTAGATGGACCTGTTAGGTATATTTCAAAATTTTTAAATTATGTTTTGAAACCTTTGTTAGATGATAATTATAGGTACTCGGTTAAGAGTGGTATTGAATGTGTTAGTAAACTGAAACATGTTAAAATTCCTGTTGGGTGTAGTAAGATTTCACTTGATGTGGTTAACATGTTTCCCTGTATGCCACATGAGTTGATATTTTCCTGTATAAATGATGTTGGTTATAAGCGATTGGATAAATTAAAACTTCCTGTACCTGAAATAATTAAAGGTGTTGAATTAGTACTTAAATCCAATAGTTTTGTTTTCAATTATAAACAAGTGAATGGAACCCCTATTGGGGGAATTTTGAGTGGTACTATTTGTGAAATGGTGATGAAGTTAGAACAAGTATGTTTGAAGNGGGGAATTTTGAGTGGTACTATTTGTGAAATGGTGATGAAGTTAGAACAAGTATGTTTGAAGAAATTTGATGTTAGATTGTATAAGAGATATGTTGATGATTCTTTTATGATTGTTACAGATGATGAGATTTATAAATTGTTAGATGAATTTAATAATTTTTGTGATTATCTAAAATTTTCATTAGAGATAGTTTATACATTTATTTTCTTCTTTCTTGATGTTAAGATCATTAATGATTTAGGTGAAATTTTAACAGATTGGTTTAGAAAGCCAAGTAGTGTAGAGAAACTAATCAATTATAAATCGAATCACAGCATGTCACACAAGAAAAGTGTTGTTGTTGGGTTACTACATAGAGTTTGTAAGATAACACATCCAAAATTTTTAAATAAAAATGTTTGTATTATCAAGGATATACTGATACTTAATGACTATCTTGAGAGATTTTAAAATTATTTGGAACTATTTTAATGGACAAAAGACTAACAGTGATAGTAGACATGAATAAACATGTGGTGTTACCATATATTCCTAGTATTAATGCAGATATTTGTAAGATTTTTAGCAAAGTTTGTGTGAAGGTTATCTATAAGGTATGCAATAATGTAGTGTTTGCTAATAATAATAAAGATAATGTAAATATAGGTAACACTATGGGAATTGTGTACAAGATTGAATGTAATGATTGTGATAAGGTGTATATTGGCTAAAGGAATCGAAAATTGAACATTAGGATAAAAGAACATGAAGAATATATGTGATATGAACAAGAGTGTTATTATAAAACATTGTGGAACTCTGAACCATAATATGGATTTTCGTAATGCTAAGATCATTGACCTTGAAGAAAACTACCTTCGTATCAGAAGCAATAAATATAAAAATTAATAATAACATGAATAATCAAATTGAGAGTAATCTATTTACTTCATGTTTTGATGGAGTGCTGCAAGAAAATAAATTATAATAGTAAGAAATGAATTTATGAGGTTGGCATACTTTGTGTTTAGTCCTTTATGTTGGTATAAGAATTGTGTATTATGTTTTGATGTAGTGTGTGATGTAGTTACAAAAATATCGGTGACTATGTAGTACAAGTGATTGTATGAAATGGTTTTTATGTATTGTATATGATATGTGAATTTGATATTCACGATGTATACATAAATAATGTGAGGTATGTTTTTATATTTATATTTTGATAAATTGTTTAATGTGTTGAAGCACAGTGATGAATTTATGATGTTTACTATGCTATGCGAAATGATCGAGTGTGTTAACTGATTTCTACATTCATGACAGTTTCGTGGTAGTGAATTTCATAGAAATTTTACTGGTTGTCATTTAACCGTGACTGCTTAGCAGTGATCAAATGTTTACTGGTTCAAACAGTCATTATTTAACTGGTTCAGATTTAGAGAATAACGCTCTACGCTAAGAGGGTTAGTGCACCTCTAACTTCGCAACGCACACGACAATTACGTATACGCTAGTTCGCAGATACGCTATATGCAAAAACTCCCTAATATCCTATTCTCTATTCTCCCATCCTTAAATTAGACTTTGAGTAATTCTTTTAATTGTTTTTCTTATTTGACCTGCAAAATAAGAGGGAAATTACTGTTTACTATTCTTAAGTTCAGCTCTTATCCCCAGAACCGCTAAAGATAGCATTGAAAGGGTGATGCGTAAAAATAATCGGACACACCGATAGTTACCATTAGCGTTTATTTAGAGGTTCAACTCCCGGGAAGGTATGACACGTCAAACGCCCCTAAAAGACGCATAACGTATTGTCACGAAGAGGGTGACATAATGGTAATAAACTACATTCGATGTGAGTTGAATTCATGGTTTTTGAAGTCACTGAGATTAATAGTGTGATTTTCGACCTCTTGTTGGGTAACCATCCTTGTAAAAGAGGTGTGGTCTGGGGTGATTGGTGGCGCTTATATCTTCAACACGTTACAAATTCTTTCTTCCAGGCAACGCAGAGTTAATTCAGATAATTTTAAAATTGCAAACTGTAGTATTTTCGTTGTGGGTTCTTGTTGGAAGGTAGCTAACGCTGAATGAGAATGATGATGTGCTCGATTGCCTTTGAGTGTCTCTATAAATGAATTAAATAATTTAATGTTGATGGTTGCCTTTGAGACATCAGCTGTCCTGCGGACTTCACTGAGGAGACAGTTGAATCATGAGACGTCCTTTGGAGCGTCGAGCTGACCTGGCAATTGACTAGGAGAGTGAAAGCATACTCTTTACTTTACCCTCTATGTTAAGCAATGTAGCAGGAAGAATTTCTTGTTGTGGATGCAATAACAGTCATATTTAATAATATTTAATAAATTTATTGTAAAGAAACAGTACAAACTGCGTATGACCACGTGGAGGGAAAAAAAACTAATTTACTCTCCGGAAGCAAGCAAGGGACCATCCCATCGATTCCAATCAAGGGTCCTAAGGCAGAGGCGGATTCAAAAATTTCAGCAAAAGTTCCTAGATAAGATAAAAAGTTAGCTGCGAGTTATAATACTAATAGAATGTCAATATGTTTGTAATTTTAAGCAAAAAATTACATGTAAGTTATTATCGAACTATAGATTATTCTGAGTATAGTGCTTAAAAATTGAAATAACACTAAATTCACGATTTATTGTTACAATAGACCCGCCCCTAGACAAAGCCTAGAGAACCTGTATGATAAATCCGCCTCTACCCGAAGGAAAACCGGAGAAAAACCCGGGCCAGGATGGGGCTACAGAATTTATGTACACAAACGTGCCAATGTTGAGTACACATAAAACTAAATTAATATGAGCCATAAGACAACACAATCATGCAAGAAAATAGTTTTTGAAATTGTTATAAGTTGTTTAAAAAGTACTACAGCAATGGCGTGATAAAGCACAAGACGAATTTAACTTTTGTTAAAATCAATAAATTCTTTTACAGTGTAGAAGCACTGGTGCAGGAGGTAGTTTTTAACCGCGGATTTGAAGATATTCAATTTCATAATATCTTTTATATTCTTGGGCAGGGAATTATATAGAACGATTCCCGAATGGTATGGTCCCTTTTGGCAAAGAGTGGTTGACACTCTAGGGCGATGAATATTACTACTATTGCGTGTATAGTGTTCGTGAACGAGACTGTTTCGTATAAAGCAAGGGTGGTGCTTCAGTAATTCGGTCTTAACAAACACGACCGTTTCATAAATATAAATGCAGGGAAGTGTTAAGATATTTAATTCCTTGAATAAAGGTTTACAAGAGTTTCGGGGGTGAGATTTACAAATTATCCGAACTATCCTCTTCTGAATTCTGAAAGTTTGAATACTCTGACCGGAATTACCCCAGAAGGTAATGCCGTAACGTAAATGGGAGTAAACGTTTGCAAAATATACGCAACGGGAAATACGTGGACTAACTGCGTTAACTAAGATTCGGAATGCGTAACACAATTTGCTTAATTGGGAATTAAGATTGTCAATGTGACAATTCCATTTGAGGTTGTCTTGAATATGGAGACCTAAGAATTTTGTATTTGTAACAGTTTTTAATTGTGTTCCGTTTAAAGAAAGAGAAACCTGGGGTAAAGATTTTGTGATACTATTGTGAAATGACATAGACACTGTTTTGTCAGTGTTTACAATGAGACGATTTGCATGGAACCAAGTCGAAAGGTTAGACAAAACTTTTTGAGCATTGGCGTGTTTACATAGTAAATTAGTGTCATCAGCAAAAAGAACCATTTTGCAATTTGATGTGGATGATGACATGTCGTTCACATACAATAAAAACAGTATAGGGCTGAGAATTGAACCTTGGGGTACTCTGCAAGTAAGTGCCTTTGTTTCTGAAAGACAACGCTGAAGTATTTTATTTTTAGTATAGGATATTTCTACCTGTTGATATCTATCCTTTAAATAAGATTGTTATTGGGTTTTATTTATTCAAAATACTTATCCGTGCTGGAACGGTATCACTTCAGGCAATAACTATAGTTTTATTTCAATTTTGACTTAAAATTCGAAAGTAACTCTTAAACTTTGAGTTTAAAACAAATTAGTTTATTGCCCCCCACGTGGTCATAAGCTGCGTGCAACTGCTATTTTGACAAAGTTTATTTAAGAATGATAAATGAAAAGATGTTTGTATGTTGCTCATTGTTTTATTGTTAGAAAACTTTTTCGTCTTCATAGCAGCCATCGTCAGTAACGTACACTGAAAAGTATATGTGTACATGAAAATGACAAGAATAAAAACAACATGAAAGTGTACAATAATTGAGTGAAACAGTATCGAAAGAAGTGTAATATTTTTGTTGAAATAAAGAAAAGAACAATGAAAAATGAATAAAAGAAAACAAATACAGAGTGAGCAAACCGACAAAATCATATACCTGATTATTGAGGAAAATTTTTTGCACGTGCGCAGAGTGCGCCGAACGAAGGTCATTATATGGAATGTGAAGGAGTTGCATGGTTGGCGGGGATGGGGGGTGGGGATGGGGCTGTCGCAGTTTTCCAGGAACTGGCGGCAGAAGACGGAAAGAATTTCACAGGGTTTTAACTGTTGTGAGTAGCGTGCAGTGTCCTGGAGAGTTGGGGGATGAGAGGGAAGGAATTTGAAGACTAGTTTCATGAGAGGGGAATGAGTTCAGGGATTTGTTCATTTAATAGGGAAATGTTGTTTAATAGGGAAACGTCTTTTAATTTATCATTCTTTGATAATGTTGCTGACGCTCCACAATTACCAACTAAAGTTTATTTAATTATCCATCATTATAATGTTGCAACGTTTTGATTATTTCGTGATATATGCGTCTGTATAATAGGGTTGTGTGTTTTATTTCTGTTAAAATAAATTATACCTTACCACATGTTTCGCCGATATTTGCGGAATAATATATTTCAATACAGTGTACTAAGTACTCTTCAATTATTTTTCATCAAATATAAAAATATAATGGATTAAATTAGCACTATTACACGAACATTTTCGTGAACTCTTGGAACGTCTGATCAGAAATATTGTACTGCTAACGATGAACTTGATTTTTCTATGTAAATTTAATCTTTATTTCTGATGCTTATACTTTTTTTCTGATGTATATTTCTTGTTGTATGTTGTTCTGTAGGGTTAAATAGTCTGTAATAATATAATTATCTTCAGTTTTTATTTTTTTGTCAAATAGTTCCCGTTTTGGACAAGTCTTTCATTTATAAGATAAAAATACGAAATGATACTAAAACGAATCGAGGGATGATTAATTATTATTAGGATTACGAATGTTCTATTGAAATTTGAAATATTAAGCTAATAATTATGTGTCCGAAAATACTCCGTCAAAAGTGAATGAGGTTTGTACTGTTTCTAAGTTATAACTTTTCGTATCTATGCTTACGTGTCTCATCGTTGGTAGCCTCCCCATAAAATTCCTTTTCTCTGTAATTAAAACATTTTTCTGGATGTTAAGCCGCGTCGTCATATTGGTAATACCCGACGTTTCGTCAGCAATTGCAGCCGACATCCTCAGGAGTTGAACTTTAACTGAAATCTTTTCTCAGTTGACTTCCTTGCCACCCTTTCCAACCCTTGAGTACTGTGTTCGCAGCTGCCCCCTTCCCCGTCGCCGGGCCGTCTTCAATCAGCACCCTCTCTCGCCACGAATTGAGACAATTGAAGCAGTTCGGGAGGCGCTCGCGAGAAACCCCGTTCCTCGCTGTTGCAGTCACAGAGGCGCGAGGGGGCCCGCATCACCACATCGCCGCCGCAGCGGATCCGTCGCCCCGATTTCCCCGACCCCCCCTCCCTTCTCAACCCTATCGTCGCGCCGTCATCTGTTTCCTGGAATCGAGCTTTTCCTTCCGGACTTCGGGTGAAGTCGTTGCGCCGTTTATAGGTCGCGCCAACATGGCGACCGTGATTCTACAACGCTTTGCTTCTTCGTGCATCTCATGGCGGCGACGCGGTGATTCATTAGATCCCAAGTGAATAATGCGTGTTATGCAAAGAATTTTTCTCATCGATACTTGGGTTGAGCATATCGCAATATATTAACATTGAGGGACGAAGCTTCGAAGGATATGTTGTTAAATCCTTCTTCTAGCTTTGTTTATTAACTTAGCGTTTTAGCCCAGGTCGTACAGAGAAAAAAAAATCTGAAAATGGAAAGAATAAAGTAGTGAACTTAATGCGGAAATGACTTGGAGGCATTGATAGAAAAGGTCTCTCATCTTTAGTTTCATCAAAAAGTGCTCGCACTATACTCTTCTGTAAACAAAACAATCGGAAAAGTAGTTTTTCAAAGATATTAGAAAAAATATTAGTCGTAGAGAAAAGTGAAGCAGAAAATATTTGTATGCTATGAAAATACCTTCAATTTGAGACTTACTAAATCAAAATCGGTCAACAAATAAAACAGTTACTGCGAATAAAATTTGCCATTTTTTGTGATTGTTATAATTTTGCAAATAATTATTAGAAATATGTTAAACACCCCTTAATACGTGTGCAAAAGACGGGATCTGTAGGAACTATAATTTTTGCACAATCCTGTGTGTTTATCCCGTCGAGGGCGAGAACCGTCATCTTTACACGGTTGTTCAAATCTTTACACGGCTTTACAAGCTGTACACTTCGTACAGCTGCCAATTGTTATTAAAACTTACAATAAATAAACATTAGCAAAATTTTTACTTTTTATTGATTTGGACGTTTTCGACATTCTCTTTTTGGCTGTCAATGTCCCCAAGACATTTCCGCGTTGAAATCGCTGCTTAATTCACTTTCGATTTCAAAGTTACATATAGTCTGGACTATTTGTAATGTTGAGTAAATGGTGTAGAGTAACAATAATGAAAAACAGTGGTATGAATTTTATATCATAATTGTTATTTTATAACAATAATAATGAAAAAAGTACAAATGTTTCATTTCTATGGAGTATAAGCCGCGTTGTCGTGAGTGACTAATTGACTCATTCAATGACTCATTTATTCATTGATGAAAAAATAAAAAATAAAAAAAACCTGTTAAGAGACAAGATCTTCAAATTTTGACGATAAGGTGCTTTTGTATTATAGAGCCTCACTTAGTAACGATATTTTGACTTTTTGATTTTAAAAGGGTGAAATGTGTTTTTTTCGAAATTGACCTACATCTTACAAACAAATTAAGTACTCATCATGTTTTTTGTGTGTAAACTTGCTACTTTATACTCCTACGGAGTCATAATTATATTGTTTCATAAATTATCGTAAATATATTGTTATTTTCATTCAAATTTTAAGTGAAACTCATTTGAACTAGGCGTTTGTTAATAATATTATTTACTTTAAATATACCGACAAATAAACAAATTAAATTAATTAATTGAATACTGATCAAGTGCGGTAAGCAAAATATTGTGAATTCCTTTGTATTTCTCAGTAATGAAGTTCATTTTATTTCTGAAAAACAATATTTAGTTTTACTTTATTCAAAAATTTTTAACAATGACTTAACTGTACTCACTTCTCCTCGTTAATAAGACTTGATTGCGAGTTCTCTCAGTAAATACAATGATGAAAATTTTATTTTATCTTATTGGTCCAAAAGCAAGATTAAATTATATATCTATTAGGGCTAGGGTATCTTTCATTTTCCTCTTTCCTC
>NNCF01128326.1:0-200575 GCA_002313205.1 Laupala kohalensis | reverse complement strand
AAAAAAAAAAAAAAATTATATATCGATGTATGGCTCAGACTGTACCGTATACTTAAATTTTTAAAATGTAAATAATTACATCCTAATGTTCTTGTACTTTCTTAATAGTGTTTTTATCGAGTTAGTTCAGCTCAACAATTACACATATTCCATGTAGGTTATTTATCCTTTCTGAATGTGTGGTAGAGAGAACAGGTTTCCTGGAGAATAAAATACACCCATCGCAGCAGGTGTATACCACCTCGCCGAATGCGGGCGAAATAATGTATGTTGTTCTCGGAAGAGTAACGGCTCAATTCATATTTAGAAGGACATATTATGTACGTCTAAAATAATCTGGTTAGCTTATTGCATTAAAAGTATGTCTAAGATTCATTTTGATATGATACTACCCAAATGTTAATAATAATCAAATTATCAATATGAAAAGCAAGTTTATTGGTTAATGTCATTGCAATCAGAACTAGACCATTTTTTACTCTGGAAAACTCAAAATACTTTTAAATTACGTGTCTTTTAAAATAAAAAAATAAATATACAATAATTAATACTTAAATAAGGCGGGGAAACCCATTATACCCCTAGGAAGAAATTACACTTGAAAATAGAGATATGTCCAAAATACCAATTGTGAACTCCATGCAAAAATAAATATAACCTCGATATACGGCAATTTTTATACCAATTTTTTATTATTGTATTTGTAAATGGGAAATGTATCGTGCTATTGAAGCTTATCTACATGGAGCGATAGGAGTTAAGAGTTGGGTGGAAGGCTATTGTTAGTAGGTGGACCGCTTAGCTGGGTTTACCAACAACTTGGCCCACGTGGAAGGGTTAGTAGAAGTAGTTAGTAATAGTTCGAGTTAATTTTCTGAGCATGCAATATTTTATTGCATAGGATGGTAAATTTACCTGGAAACAAAGTAGACCACAACTCTATAATGCCACAAGAAAAATGTATTTTTCCAGACGAAAATACACTCTGAGTACATTCAAAATTTTCTGTGAAGGCCATAAGAAAACGTTGAAATGTGCCTATAAAACGTCCTTGCTATACGAGTACAAAATGTCTCATAATGACACATGTGAAGTGTTTAGGTTGAGAATCAATTTGTTTATACCAGATGCCACCAGTGAGCAAACTGAGAAAACATAAAATAAAATGAAAAAAAAGAAAAAAAATGTAATATAAAATATCGCGGAGACTGAATAAATGTTGGCTATATGCAGATAGTTCTCCTCTGATAAATGTGTTTTACTTATTAATTTTGTGTTAACGATATCAAAAACTTACGTCAATTGAAGATTTGTAGATTTCAAATAAATAAAAGTCATAAAAACGGCACAATAATCTCGAGCGCTGAGGTCTGCTAGTGTAGCTAATAGTGCCCAAATTTTAACACTGTCCTGAATTTATATTAATGAAACGGTTGTGTTTTTTAAGACCGAAGTATTGGAGCACCATCCTTGTTTCACAAAAAACAGTTTTGTTCACGAACACAATACTCGCAATAGGTATAATATTCATCGTTCTAGAGTGTCAACCACTCTTTGCCAAAAAGGGTCACATTATTTGGGAATTGTGCTTCTACAACGCAAAAATTGATTGATTTTTACAAAACTTAAAATCATCTTGTACTTTATCTCGCCATTGCTGTAGTACTTTAAAAATATCTGATAAAAATTTCAAAACTATTATCCAGCATACTTGTATTGTCTTACTATTTATATAAGTTTAGTTTTATGTGTACTCAACCTTGGCACGGTTATGTACATTAATTGTGTAGCCCCATCCTGAACCGGGTTTTTCTCCGGTTTTCCTTCGGACAGAGGCGGAATTTTTTATACACACTCGCTAGGCTCTTGCCAAGGGGCGGCGGTTGTATTTATTGAAATAATAAATCTCGAATTCAGTGTTATTTAAAAGTTACGATTTATCATGAATTCTTTGCGAATTATATATAGTTTGAAAATAATACGTACTTGTGAAATTACTTTCTTGTGTTTTATTAAATACAAATTTGTTGGTATTATGTTAATATTATAAAACCTACCGAACAATTTTTATTGTTAGGAGAGTGTTGGAACTATTAAATCCTCCTTTGCCTTAGTGCCCTTGATCGGAATTGATGAGATAGTCTCTCGCTTACTTCCAGAGAGTCAATTAGTTTGTCCTCCACGTGATCATACTCAGTTTGTAACTGGTTTTTTTGACCATAAAGTTTATTATTATTTGTATTACATAAGTTGCGTTATAAAAATTGAAAGATGTCTGTTGGCTCAGGGGACTGTCGCTGTTTGTGGAGGAGCGCTTAGACGTCGATGGCGTTCCTTCAACATCGAGGACGGAGGCTGCGAGGATTCTGATGCCCTTGCACAGAGCTCCTTCGCGGTCCTTGCTTCTTCACTTTCCTTCGCCCTTGGAAGACATACCCGTCTTTGGAAGCGCATCACAAGGTAAATTATTGTTCAATTTATCACCAAAGGATTAAGTGCTTTTCCCTCTCAAAAAATATTTCCGACACTACTGTATTCTAAAAATTGAAGTTTTAAAGTTAATGAAAAATAAAAAAAAACAAAAAACAATAATGTCACTCACATACGAGATGAAACAGTTTCGGCTTCCAGCCTTCATCAGATGATGCCTTATTTCCTCATTACTAGGCAATAGAAGACAGAAACAGTAATTAGAAGATAAAAATACTTATCTTTCTTTATGATTCAGGATACCTTGACGGTAATGCAAGTAATACAATTCGTTACATTAATGTATTAAAAAGTACTGAGACGATCCTGTAAGGAAATGAAACCATATTAGATCGCCTTTTTATTGCAAAGCACCTGTATTCTGTAAAATTCACCTCGAAATAGAGCCATTCTCAAACAAATTGATCCACACCTACCATATGTTTTAAGTCATGTCTTCGTCGTGAGACATTACATGACGTATTTCTGGACATCTTACATTACATTAAACTTATTATATTATGTCAATAATATGTTATGTGAATATATTACGTGATGTATCAAGTTTATCAAAACTTCTTTAATTTACCATAGTCTAAATATTTAAATCAATTTATTGTCAAAATGCAAAAGGGCGTAGATGACCAAGTAGAGGACAATAAACTAATTTACTCTCCGGAAGCAAGCAAGGGACCACCCCATCAATTCTTAACAAGGGTCTTAGGACAGAGATGGATTCAACATTTCAGCACTCTCCTAAGATGAGAATAAAAGTAGTTCGGTACGTGTTAAAATATTAGCAGAATACCAACAAATTTGTATTTAATAAAACACATTATAGTTTTTAATTCGTAACTTTTAAAATAACTCTTAATTCGAGATTAATTATTACAATAGACCGCCACTCCTAGGCAAGAGACTAGAGAGTCTGTATAATAAAGGAAGGAAAACGGGAGAAAACCCGAAAACGGATAAAGCTACAGAATTAATGTACACGACAATCTTATATGATTCATATGAATAATAACACAATAAAAGCATGCAGATAAGTAGTTGTGAAATTGTTTTCTGTTATTTTGAAAGTTCTACAGCAATGACGTGATAAAGTACAAAACAAATTTAACTTTTATTAAAATCTTTAAATAATTTTACATTCTAGAAACACTGGTCCAGAAGATAGCTTTTTACCCCGGCTTTGAAGAGTTTCGATTCAATAATATGTTTTATGTCTTTAGCGAGGGAATTATATAGAACGATGCTCGAACGATGTTGCCCTTTTTGGCAAAGAGAGGTTGGCACTCGAGGACAATGTATATTATTCCTATTGTAATTGTATTCGTGTACATGACAGTTCCGTATGAAGCAAGAGTGACACTGTAGTAATTAGGTTTTAACTAACACGACCGTTTCATAAATAAAAATAAAAGGAAGTGTTAAAATCTATAATTCCTTAAGTAAAGGTGAGTTTCGGGGATAAGATTTACAAATTATCCGAACAATCCTCTTTTTTAATGTTGAAAGTTTGGATGCTCCGACGAAATTGCCCTGGAAGATTATTCCGCATCGTAAATGGGAGTAAACTTTTGCAAAATATACTCATCGAGAAAAATGTGGACAAACTACATCAATTAAGATTCGGAATGCGTAACACAATTTGCGTAATTTGGAATTAAGATTATCAACGAGACAATTCCATTTCAGGTTGTCTTGAATTTGGAGACCTATTTGTTTTCGTAACAGTTTTTAATTGTGTTTCGTTTAACGAAAGAGAAACCTTGAGTATAGGTTTTGTAATACTTCTGTGAATTAATACAATGAGATAATTTGCGGGGAATCAAGCCGAGGGAAAACATTTTGAGCGTCGACGTGTTTATATGGTAAATATGCGTCTTAATAAAACAAAAGAACCATTTTGCAATCTGATGTGGATGATGATATGTCGTTCACATACAACAAAAAGAGTATAGGGCCGAGAATTAAATATTGGGGAACTCCGCAAGAAAATTGGCTTTGCTTCGGAAAAGTAATGCGGAAGCACTTAATTTTTAGTATAGGATATATCGACCTATCTTCTAAATAGGAAATTAGTCATTGATGTGCGAGACCACAAATGACAAAATAATTCAACTGAAAGCAGAATTTTGTGATAGATGACATTGAATGTTTTGAATAATCAATAAAAACTCCCCCAGAATTTTCTCTACGGTCAAGAGATTTGGTAGCATCGTATAGGAAAGAAAATATTGCACTTGTAGTGGAAAAGAAGTTCCGAAAACCGTGTTGAGCGTCAGCGAGAATCTCTTTCCTGACCTTCCTTGGTCACCTCTTGTTGTTTTCGATCCCGACGTTAGGGTATCTTTCATTTTTCTCCTTTTTTATTTTATTTTTATTTTTGTAATGCTTTATGTAATGATTTGAGATATGTTAATATTTGAGTTTTGAGTTGTAATTCAGGAGGGTTTTAGTGGGTATCGTTGAGTCATNAAAAAAAAATCATAAACTGAATAAAAATGTGCCAAAAATATTTGTGGTCTTGTTCGTTTGCGGGATTTTTGGAACTGAATATTTTTACTATAAAGTTGATTCATTTATTTAGAGCATTCATTAAATATTGGTGATTTACTAATGAAAAGGATATTCATGATTTCCAGATAATTGTCTCAAGTCATATTCTTCAACATCAGATTGGAGATAAACTTGTTTAGTTATGAAACCAAAAGTATGTAAAATGTCCTTATAACATAGTGTTGTTATTCACTCTTTAGATTGTGTGTTTCATGTAATACATGTAAGCTTACATGTGTTTATACAATGTATTCATAAACTGGTATTCCCGAACACTGTTGAAACAGGAATACTTCAAAATTTTCCATCTAACTTACATCTCCATGAATTAGTACTTAAGCTTACGTTTTCGTCTCGTGAATAATGTGTTCATCCCAAATCGTGAGTGCTGTACATCTTTAACCAACGGCCCACCTACAGAGACGTTTCTCTTCCTCTGAATAAGATGTTGGAAACCTTACTTCTGTACAGCGCCCAGCTTCACGACTGGGAGGAGAAGTTGTTTGACGCTACTGCGAGAGAGATCATTATAATGCATATGAGCTTCAAATTTTTAAACGCGCTTATGAGAGAGATAATGAAAATTAATGGCTATGTTCAAGTGCCTCTATATCTTTGTGGGTAAAGACTCTCTCTCTTTCAAACAATGTTTTTTTACAAAGAGCACTCTTGGTACTTTATTTTATTTTATTCACAAAAAATTATATTTTCATTAAATACTGTAATGAACATTACCGCATGCTTGTCTCTACCAACATTGACTTCCTTATCTCACTTAATATAGACAGCAATTACTCCAAGGTGAGCTGTCTTACACTGTAATTGCATTCTCTGTCTCTTGTATGATTCTTTAACAACGTACCCAACTTACGAGTCAATGGAGGAAGACTACCGATTAACAAGATTGTCAAGATTGTCAAGACAAAAATTCAGAAACACGCTTTGTTGAACTGATGAAATCATACACATTAATACGGCAAGTGCCTATACGCATTAATGTCCCCAAGAATTTTCCTTCCTTTTCTGCGTAAACAGTCGGAGCAAATCACACACATGAAGTATCTCATGTTAGAGCATTAAAAGGTGTGTTGGAGGTTTCGTATAATTTCATCTTACGCCTTTTCCTTACCGAAATAACTGAATTTAAAAATTACATAAAGAAAATGCGCTATTTGACTCGTTTTTTTAAAGTATGTTACTTGAATACTTGATTTTAAACATTGAAAGCGCTGACGCGTCTGATGAAGCTGATGTAAACAATATTCGTTGGGAATTGTACGTGATGCTACTTTGTGCATTATCATGTACTATTCACAAATGTTCTGATGTTCTGTTTACATTTTTAATACCAAATATGAAACCGAACGAAATGAAACTTGCCTTCAACCAGCAGATGGAGGAAAGTAATATCTGTCACTTATCTAGGTAAATAAAATAGTCTTGCTAATAGCACATTTCACCAGCGCCCTTACCAGCCGAATAGCACTTCTCAGATAACTTATAACTTGCGTTGCGATATTTTGCGTGGTAGTATCTGGTGTTTTGTAAACAAACCGTGTCATTGACTCCCTACGTTCTCATCTTTCTTTAGCATTTTATCGTTAATTCTTGCGAAAATGACAATGTTGAATGGTTTCTTGCCAAGAGTCACCCTACCCGATGGATAAGTGTGTTAAAAGACCCAAGATCTATCAGGGTTGGAACGAAGGGACTGGATTGTAGCTTGCTATTGTTACCTTATCTAGATGGTGCGGATTAGAAGGGGTGGAAGGTCGGAAGCTATGCTAAGCTATGGAATGGCAGATTAATTGGATTTACCAACAACTCGGCTCACGGTAAGATCTATCGATCGATTAATGAAAATTCGGTTAGTTACCCGCTTGGCAAGTACGCGGCAGATTGTTTAAGAGTGATGTAAGGCCACCTAAGTCAAATTAAGCGTCCATGACGTACATATTCTCGTGCAGAATGTTAGTTTCATTTAGTTTTCCGTACGATCAAATCACTCGGGTTTCGCTAATGAAATTAAATATTATTTGGGAATATGGGTTAAATCATAAATCCTGCTCTTCCACAATTTCACCTAAATTTCATATAGTGAAGTAAAAAAAGATAAATAAATTTACTCTGAACGTACTAATCAATATTACATACTAAGGTACAACATAAAAAAACATTTCTAAATGTATAGATTTCCAAAGATTTATGAAAATTCAGATTTAGGAGTGTAATATACCGCCACACTATTGGAGTAGACGAGAAGTGAAAAACTGCGAAATATTGGGTTGCCAATGCTCGTGTTGAACAAATATTTAAAAAATACAATTTTAAACAGGTCCAATGTTCTCCACGTCTTAAATTTGTCCGCATTGNTATTGGAGTAGACGAGAAGTGAAAAACTGCGAAATATTGGGTTGCCAATGCTCGTGTTGAACAAATATTTAAAAAATACAATTTTAAACAGGTCCAATGTTCTCCACGTCTTAAATTTGTCCGCATTGTGACCCGTCATTATTTTGTTGGGAGAGACAACGCACGCAGATTCGGTAGCTGCAGTCGCTTCTGGGAAAGGGAGAAGTTATGGAGGAGGACTTGAGTGAGGTGAACGCCGAGACGGTAGGAGTTCGTGTTGCGGCGCCAAGCGCCCCGCGTCCCGCCCTTCCCTTCTTGGGCGATTACTCCCTTCAACCCTTTTCATCGAAGCATCGCCGCGCGCATGGCTCAGGTTGCGTCTTTTGTGACGAGCAGCGGCAGCAGCGTCGCGGTGGTTGTCGACGGGGCTTTGTCTTAGTCTCAGGGATTTTGTTTTCTTCATCGCTACGAGTACACGTGAGCGACGCGCTTCCTTGGAGACGCGCGACGCGACGGCTGATAGCAGTGGGGGGTCCTCGGGACGAGGAGCTATGGCGCCGCTTGCATGGGGTTCTTGAGTTTCTCTCCTAGTACGTACGCAGATCATGTGTATACGACATTTGATACGTATTTATGGGATTTGGATGCATTACCTAAATGTGTTAAGTATTAAGAGGATAATAACAGGATTCATATGACAGTGAGTACAGCGCTGAACTACTGTGTAGATGACAGATACAAACCCCACATCATGAGGAACTTTTCTGATTTTCCTCATTTACTTTAGGTTGATGCCTAGCTTGTTACCCCGGAGAAAGTAGTAAGTCCACGTCGAAACATAGTGAGCTCTTCACAAAAAAATAAAAATATTATTCGTCCATAATAGGTCGTAAGTTTTTAATTATTTATTTAAAATTGTATGAATATAGTCCGCCAGTTATTGTTATTCATGTAGGTGTGCAAACATTAATTTGCGGTAGTCAGATGGAAGAGTGGACGCGATGGCTTGAAATTCATCATGAAATAAAGCCATTTATTATTGTTTCGTTTTGTCGTTGTATTTTATCTGTTTAGCTGGGGCGAGCTTATATGCTAAGCCGGAAGTATAATTTAGTCTTCGTAAATACTAAAAAATTTCCTTATTATTATGCTTCCTGACTAGTATGGATAGTGTATATAAGTGCATAATAGGACTACGTAGTACGTTGTAAAATGTATCTTTCGTGAGGGTGAAAGAAAACTGAACATGGTGCTGGAGATACACCATCCTTGTGCTAACGCCAAGAAATTTCTACCCTCTTGGAACCCCCAGGGTATATCGAAGGAACTGTTGTGAGGCACTACGACTTGAAAAGAAGCATAAAATTGAGATAAAAGGAATAAACACGACGAGAAAGAAAGAATTAAAGTCTAGAACATTAACACATTCATTAAAAAATGAATCTTTATACACGAACAAATAATATATTTGAAAATTGCACTTAATATTGGACAAAATACCAAAGAAACAATTAAAAATTTTCCAGTCAAAAGAAATAATTAAATAAGAGAAAATTTTTCAAATAATAACAACATACAAAAGATAGACAGCAAAAACAATACTTTCATGAAATATGACATATAAACATTATGTGAAATGAGTACAAATCATCATATATTTTAAAATAAACAAAAGCAAGATTTTTAGATCTCATTTCACTTCTCTCCTTTATTTCCTTTCCTTAACCATTTATTTCCTTTTTACATTATTACTCTACAATCCCACTTTCCCGAAGAATACATTATCATTACCAATAGTTGAGGAGCTTGATATAGAAAAAAACCCTTCTTTTACTAGAAATATGAGACTGTTAGCATTATACCTGATTAATTAAGATGTAAATATACGTGAATATAGGAGAAGAAGGAATGTGTGTGTTGTCTTGGTGCATACGAAATTTGTCATGTGTGTCTACCTCAGTAGTTCTTAAACATTTTTAGGAATTTTTGGTGACAGAATTTATAATTTTATTAGATTGCACGCAGACCCATTTAAAATTAACTGCAATTACCATATGGGCTAATTGTAGTTTTTTACAAACCATTATTTATTTAGCAAATTGCAAATCTCTGTCAAAATGTTCTTCCAGCGCTAAAATCGTGAATGACTGAAAACTAAGTGTCCCCTTTATCATCCCCTTGAATTCTAGAACCTCGTCAATCCCCTTTATTTAGATTTACTGGTCTATCCAAACATGACTTCCTGTTTTCGATAATCGTATAACGATGTCATTTTATTGTTATTTACAAAACTTTGGAGTTATCAAACGATAAATAAATGGTAATATTTGCAATTTACGACTATGAGTTCTTCTGGGAATGGAAAAACGAAAAGGAATATCACACGCATACCCGCGTATATGAAAAATAAATTACTCATGAAAGGATGGGTTGGGTCACTATGTCACAGGAAACTAGTTTCGCGTCAATCCGTGCATTGGGGTCTCCACACCACCCGCCAAAGCATTGTATTGTAATCCAGCGCCGGCGCCGTGGACCGCACCACGCACCTGGTTAAGTGGTTCGCCGCTGACGTAGCCGGCACGCGCGGGTCCGGAAACGCCACAGCGACCCTCGCACTCCCAGCTTCAGCGTCTCGCTACCTCCTCTGTGCCATGTGTCGCTCTTTTTCCCCCATTACTTTCTCCATCTGCATAGATACTTCCTCCCCCTTCTCTTCTCGGCGGTGTTTGTCTCTTCTTCATCCCTCCCCTTACTTCGATCTTCATCGTTATCACCGATTTCGTGGTGATATTAATCGGCGTCGCGACGAGCAGCTGCCGAAGGCCCAGCGTGGGCGCAGCCGCACAATACAGGGCGCGCCCTCCGCCCACCGCCCGCGCACACGCGTTCCGCGATTGCCGTCAACGTGTCGTTTCGCGATTGCCCACGCGCATCCACGCTTCGGAGGACGCACTAATTAGCGTCTCGCTGATCCCTCTCACGGCCGTGTCATTAGAGGCCTTGAATGAACCACTGGCTTCGTATTACGAACGATTTCGTTCGGCCGCACCCTTTACGGTACAAACGTAACTCGGGAAGGAAAAGCTTACTGGTTCTTAATTTATGCATTTAAATTAAGTGTTTAGGGAACTGCAAATGCATACAAAATAGATCAATACCAGATGCAGGTTCTCCCTTCGTTTAGATTATTTATCTTTTATCCGTCTTGGAAGAAGTTCTCGAAATATTTTCATTCATTTTTAGATCTTGAATATTTTAAAACAGCTTATAATTGAATCATGGCATTATTGAACAATTTTTGTCACTAAGCGTATGTACACAACCGGGATATATAGAGCAATGCCAACTTCAGAACAATGTTCGTGTATTCATTATTAAGTCAATAGTTCAGAATCCTAACACGCTTCATCTACCATCAATAAAGATTGCATGCGTAACATCATTTATATTGGGTATGAAATGAAAAAAACAACTTAATTTAGTGGATTAATTAAATTTCCCCCAAGAGACTTACATCTAGTAAGTACGTGTTTGGCGAACACGGAGCCCCGAGCCGAGTCTGGCATTACTTCCACTTACTTGTGCGAGGCTCCTTCCTTTCTCTTTCCTGACCTTCCTTGGTCACCTCTTGTTGTTTTCGATCCCGACACTATTAAGTTGCGAGGGCTAGGGTATCTTTCATTTTCCTCTTTCCTTATATATATATATATATATATACGTTTTGAAATATATATGTTTTGAAATATTGTAATTCAGGAGGGTTTTTAGTGGGTATGGTTGAGTCATTCGGCAAGTCCCACACGTGTGTAACTGCATTTTCCCTACCTGTACAAGTTTTTAGGACTCTAATGACCTCGACGTCGACGTGCCGTAAAACCCCTCTAAATAAATAAATAAATATATCTTTAATATTTTTTCTTACATGATGATCTTGAAACTTGCGAGTTTTTTGTGTTTGATGTATTATAAGGGACTCAAGAAATAAAGAAGAAAACGATTTATTGTAAGAATCGTCATGAGAATTATAGTATTTTTAAATTATGCCCTGTAAAATGAACGATGTAAAGTTTAGTTGCATGCACGACAAAAAAAATCATTCAAGTACAAATAATCATTTCTTTCCGTTACTTCTGTTGTGAGAATACTTATTTTATTCTAGTTGTACGTAGAATTGTATTCGAGCTCCCACCACTAACATAGCTACTGTATTTGCGCTCTTCTCTACCATACGAGGCGCTTGTCTCTTGTGCTGACGACAGAGGAAGTAAACGACAGAGTTCAGCTTTGTATACCCGTATGCATTCGCGAAATAGTGTCGACCGCCCTTGTTAACTTATCTCGCTTTATGAGGGTTCCGCTAGAAGCCCTTAAATCACCCACACGATGTTCTTGATTTTTAATCATATTTCAAGTCTTGTACTTGTGAGTGCTTGTGTGATAACTTTCACATTACATTCATTAATAGAAGACTCCGCCCGCTTCCCTTGTCCGACTAGGTAGGCGAAAGCGATGCGCCGTTCCACTCTCGTTTTGTATGGCACGCTGGCTTACCTCCGGTGTGGGATGCGAAATTCTACAATTAGTCTTAGAAGTTGAGAAGACTGTTTTTTTTAATGGAATTATGTTGGACTTCGTTTGAATACCATCTTTTGGTTACAAAATGACGATCCTGATAACCAATACCGAGAGGGTCTGGTGCAATTCTTGGAAAATGTATAATTCAAAGGACAGTACATTCAGGTTTCCTAAATATTTGGAACACTTCCACTTTGCAAACTCAATTATTTTTAACATCCACTATTGAGAGATTTCCCCTTTTAGCCGATGGATGCTAACTTGTGATACTTCACCGCTTGTATCGTTTATTTCTTGAAATCGGACGCAAAACGTGCTTCATCTTGGAAACTGCTACTGCTGAACTGATTTTGATTCACCGAAACCCATAATACCAAAAAAATTTCAGTATTATGAAAACGATTAAAGAAGATTTATTGTGAACGTTAATATTCATAATAATTAATGTTCATAACAAACCAATTGGGAATACATAGTAAGAGATTGCATTATATTAGTGATCTAATTGTATCTGTGGTGATCGAATACTGGTTTGTATTGTTTTTACTTTTTTCATAAAACAGTCACAGAAGATCTTGTGATATTGAGTGACCGCCTTGTGTAACTATAAAGAGATACACTAAAGTGAAAAGAAAAAAATGTATTTGCAACATAGTTTTTGCCTCCTTTTTACTATTTTGCATATAACTAAGATGGAGTTGAATAACTAAAAGTTGTTGGAAGAGTATTTCAAATTATAAAAACTATTGTGTTTCTTCACTGTAATAAGATAGCGTCATGCTTACTAAATTGCTTATTCAAACTGATTAAAGAAAAACGGAAATGACGGAGTAATGTGAAGAGAGAGATTGGTGCATCTATGACGGTTTGTTAATCTTAGATTCAAATTTCGTAAAAATCTAATATGGTTCTAAATCGCCACACTCAGTTACAAGCAATCAGTTCGACGTGAATTCGCTATCGTACGGGACTCACGGTCTCTCAAATATGTAGAAGGAATTGCAATTAAAAATTCCTGCATTATTTCTCCATTGAAGGCACAGTGTTAGAATTTATATTGGTATCCTCGTTTGAATTTTACAGTCAGTTATTCGTGTGTTGTACATTCTACGAGTTCCCTTTCGAAATTTTACGATGCTGTTTTATTTGCAGGGTAGAGATGATCAAAAACCTAATTTGGTATATTCTTGTTGATGATAATTTTGCATCGAATTTTAAATCAACATGGAGAACCAAGTGGTGGCACACTAAGTTAATCTTTCTTTTGATTCTGTTGATAAATTTGGAAATGGACTGTATTAATCTCAGTCGAGAGTCCATTTAAACAGAACGGTTGTTTTTTGTTTTAATGAAATTGAATTCATTACTTTGCAATTGCAGATTGACTTAATTCTTAGGTTTTACTGTGAACTTGAGTCAGAGAAATATCTGTACATATATTTTAATTTTATATATGACCTTTTAAGTAAGCATAAAATTGTATTTTCACTTGCAACGTTTCGAACGCTTATTATTTCATCGTCGGATGAATGTTCGTGGAATAAATAAATTTCAAGATTATATATAAAATTAAAATATTACTAAGATTCATCATTAACCAACCTGGCCCCGGTTTTGCTCCGGTTTTCCTTCGGGTAGAGTCGGATTTCTTATACAGGTTCTCTAGGCTTTGACTAGGGGCAAGATTATTTTAATAATAAATCGTGTTATTTCAATTCTTATGATATTTAAACACGATACTGAGAATAATCTATAGTTCGATAATAATTCGTGCATGTAAAATAAATTTTTTGTGTTAAATTCCAAACACGTTTTTCTATTCGTATTATAAGTCGTAGCTAACTTTTTATCTTATCTAGGAATTTTTGCTGAATTTTTTTAATCCGCCTCTACCTTAGAGCCCTTGGTCGGAATTGATGGGATGGTCCCTTGCTTGCTTCCGGAGAGTAAATTAGTTTATTGTCCTCCACGTGGTCATACGCAGTTTGCACTGCTTTTTTGACAATAAATTTATTATTGTTATTATTATTATTATAAGACAGTATTGTAAACATATATTTTGAGAGCCAATGAGTTTCTGTGTGAAGTAGCTAGTGACTGAGAACTTAATTATTTTCATTGAACAGTTGTTACCCAATGAATTGCTTATGATTGTGTTGAGTGCTGGAATAACGTATTTGAGGTTCGCATGAATAGGTGCTCATTCAGATTCATCACAACCAAGTGTTGACTATGAATAACTCCATGTACAACGAGTACATTTGACTCAACATGTTTCATCTGTCGGTTTGGCCGGCATGCATTTTAGGCAAATACCCTTAAGGGCTAAATACTCTTAGGCAGATCAACGCAAGTTAATTATTGGATTCTAATAGACTGAATTAATCCGTATTTCAAATATGGTTATTGTTCTGTCATTATTTCTTCTTGGCTTCAGAAATGATGGCGTCATAGAATTTACCATAATATTCGTAAAGTAAAATATTTGTTGTTGGTATAGCACGCAAAAAATTATGATACATTTCCTTAAATCACTATTATTTGTAAATTTGAAATCGAACACGGGTTGACTGTTTGCGATATCGTTCTCGTGCAATGAATTAGTTTTCATTACAATTCTACTTTTCCCTCTCAAGAATGAGCTGTTTGAAGCTGAGCCGAAGATGTTCCGACAGCCAACAATCACTTGTTCACGTTTAACCACTAACGCTGGAGAAGTTTGTTGGTACAGCAAGTAATCGACATTGCTCCTGACTAATATAAATAAATGATGAATACATTTTAATTTAATTTTTCGAGATACCCATTTTCTGATGTAATTTGTCACGAAAGAGTTTATAGATTACTGTGACAAACACTGTCAGTGCAATTATTGTGGGAATTGACGATACTTAGATGTAGCGCTCGTACTTATCTGGGTTCACTGTTTGTTCGTATATTCCGCAGTTAGTCCGACATACTGTTGTTTATGATTTGCCTACTGAGATGGTGGACTCAGAGAAATTGTTATGTAGAATTTAAATTTTAAAAGATTTTCTGATATCAAAATCACGGGACTTCTGAAGAATTTTTATTCATATATTCTCTAAGTAGTCACCTAGAACGCCTAAACACTTCTCTAGAGAGATTCAGAGCCAATCTTACGTACTTTGGTAATCAGTGGTATTGGCCAATTAACATTCTTGAGTATTTTCTACCAATGTTTACTTCTTCGTGACCAAGTATGTGAAGGGATTTCCTTTCTGTATTGAACTCATCTGGATGTAGCTTCTAGATTGGATTCTTCGTCTTTTGTTCTGTTTCCAAAAGAATCATTCGAAATAAATATGAGATTTATTGACATGTGTTCGTGAACGTGAATAAGATGTTTTAGCAACATAAATCATTGTTGTTGGACAATCGTTTCCTTCCGGTATCTAAACTACAAGTATCCGCTTGTGATACTTACTTTCTCACCCCTCCATGTTGCACGGTACATTACTTTCGATCCGTTTGTCAAACAACTTCGATGTTGCACATGGGAGACTCGCTACGAGCTCATTACATGTCTAGTTCACACGGCCGCCAACACACTCATCGAGTCGAGTCCACTTGGCCCTCGTCCACTTGCTGCGTCGAGTGTCTCTCCACGGGATGGATGGACGGACGCGGGCATCTTCACGACGCATGCGCGTGGGAAGGCGACCGCGGGCGAGGCGCGGCGCCCTGCTGCAATGGCGTTTGCGCCGGGGTTCTTGTCCTTCCCCTCGCGTCACAGCCCTCCCGCCGCGCGTCTACTTCTGCCCTTTGTAGTCTTTTTTTACTCGGATGATTTAGCCCGCGCCGCACCGCGGCTTCCGATACGTGTGCCCTTCCCGCGTTCCCGGACCCTAATTTTCGACATTGTACCGTTTTGTGGGCGCGTCGTGCCGCCCGCAGAGTTCCTCCCTCTTCTTTCCCCGGCTGCCCCCTTCTCTCTCACCGCTTTCCCCAACGTCTGCACCCCACAATACGACTCGAAACCCAAAACCGATTACGACCGATTATGCGATATTCATACAGAAACCACGACCCATGCTCGTGTGTGTGTTTAACGTCACCCGTCGGATTTAATGCAGTTTAAATGAACAATATTGGAACCGTCGATGTGGGGTGGTTCCATTCGAATTTCTCTCGACTCCCCCCTCCGCCCGCCACACCATCTCTCTGCATGGAGTGCGACGACGCATCCTGTCGGAGGCGTTAGGCAACTGATGAGCACGAGCGCATAATGCGCCTTTAACAAGCGGTCGGCCTTCCGCGTTCTGGGAGCTCCTCCACTGCTGGCCAGCGCGCGCACGACGGCCTTCCTTTCATTAATATTTATGTCCGGAGGCGAGACGGCCCCGGGGCGCGCCAGGGAATCCTCAAACAAGCGACTGGGAACGAATAAAAGAGCGGCCGGCGGCTGCGACGAGGTGGGCGGCCGGAGGTTGACAAATAAGCTAAAACAGTGTAAACATACGATCGAACGATATTTCCATTTGCTCGTCGGCTATTTGTTATGCATTAGTTCTGCTCTGCATGGGGGATGTTTGAACATGTTGATTTCCAACAAACAGCGGATGAAATACAACACCTGATATGTCCTTTGGATTAACATGTGTTTTAAATATCACGTATCGAGTTTCATGCGACAGAAACATGTTGTTACCCATTCATCTTGTTTCCCATTTTTTCGATAATCTTTTTTTATTATCATTAACGTTCGTTTTTATTTGACGTTTAGTAATACTCATGTGAAATATAAATATTCAATGAAAAATATAAGATTCCTTGTTTATTAAATTATTTTCTTTGTTACATTATTAAGTTATGTGACTGTACGGAGTGCGGACAAGTTATAGAGTCTTTTCTCTGAAAATATTTTTATTTCGAATCATAGCTATGTACAGTTATACCTGGTTATCGCAAATGACCCCGTCTTAAAACACTGACAGTTCTTGACACTGTTACTCGTGTCGTGTATCAGGAATGTTAAAATCACTCTAATGATATTACAGTGAACTAAATATTGACATCCCGAAACGCCAAACAATTTACATTTTTGTAGTATCTTGTAATTTTTATGTAATAAAAATAATCTATAAACATATAAAGATGCGTTTACTTATGACGTTTTCAATTTACTGCTCCGAGCGTTTTCATCCTACTTCTCCTGGGGCACCCCTACTGCAAATGGTGTTCCATTTGAAGAAAATGTTGCACCAGTGCGGGAATATGGTTGTGCCGTTTGTCTATACGTGTGCACTCGCTGCGCACTGAGAAGAACGCAACTGGGTCTGAGTCTTTTCTCAGTAGAGGAACTGCATTGGGCGTCGTTGAGGTTAGATGAACCTGTAATCTATTAAATTGCCCCGAGTTTCACCCATAAGAAAACTATTGGATTGCGATCAATAACGACAAATTGTTGTCTATGCCTGGGAAGTACTCACGTGCTAGGAATCTGTTTGAGGTGAAGACCCGAAGAACGTTTGGGTGTGAAACGCACCAGCGCGCTCGATGAGGCGATACCCTCAATGGGGATCTGTTTCCCCCTCCCCCAAGCGTGCGAAGTGAGTCCACTAAATACAACAAATTGAAAAACAAATGAACAATAAATTGTTATTGATGTGTAATATTACTAAGTACTTATGAAAGTTGTTTGGGCAATCTGTTCTTCCCAGTTATCATAAAATTGTTTTATTTTTAATTTTGATTCCCTGATTAAAAATAAAAAAAGAGTAGTAAAAATGACTATCAAGTCTCCAATGCTTGGTCCTGCTTACTTGATGTAATTCTTCAAAGATAAAATCATATTTTGATTGATCATGTAATTATCAAGAACATTTATGATGAATTAATCATCACTTAGCACGTAGGAGTTGTCAGTTAAATTTACGTTAATTGTTTATTTTCTGTTGACAGTTTTCAAATTTGTTTTCTTCTCATAATGGAAAGTTAGGGGAACTTTTAGTTGGAGGTTTCCAAACTGTTGATTCATTCACTTCTTGGTAAATCGGATAGTGATTACACATTTGTTTCAGTCATTGAAAAGAGTAAAAAAATGACGTATTCATATTTATTTATATGATTCTTTAATATGTTTATTTGTATATGAACACTTGTATAGTTCTTCGATTCAGTGGCTATTGTATTTTTGTTCTGAGATTTAATAAAACGTTGATAAACATTGTGAGTCCGGAAAGCACATCTGACTTATTCTTTTCATACAAAAAAAAATATCCAATAAAAAATTCTTCGATATACATATTATGAGAATCTAATAGCAAGACAAATGGGAATGATTAATTACTGAGCGAGTATATCTTGGAAATAATAAACTAAAAATTTTGCGCTTTTTGAAAAAAAATATTTTTTAATGATGTTATTTTACAGCAAGACTTAAATCATTGTTCCTGCTCTCATATTTAACCAATTACATTGTATGTTTCAGAATTGTTTTGAAGAAATTTCCGAACTTCTAATAATTAACTGAATTTTAGTTTTGAAGTAACATCTCGATGTAATATACATAACTGGACAATCACATTCAATGTAAAGTGTACACTCAAGCGAATTTTTAATTTAATCAAGTACAATTTTGTTTAATAGAAATATATAACCTACATACTCTCGCATATCGTGAACTCTAATATCTTTTATCATGCAAAAGAAATTATTTCGCCCGCATCGTTCATTTGCAATTGATTTCTCCTTTGCGGTTGAATGATCTTTTTGTATCAGAAACCAGAAAAGGCTTGATTGCTCTCATCAGTAGCTTCAGTCAAGTAAATGGTTTTGTTTCAATATAAAGACTCTAGGTTTCCGGAAGTAGTGCTAGAAAAAACATATTACAAAATATAAAATAGATATTCATTAATGAGATAAAGTTGATAATTACCGTTTCATTCCATGTTCACTTGGAATCGAAGCTAAAATAAGAGACATTCTGGCTTGTAATACGATCATATCAGGTTTGGACGTGAAGTGCCTGGGGTTGGTTAAACGATGCGAACGAGGCGTCTTGTCTCGTCACGCTAACTCAATTGGACCTCACCTCCCCCTCCCCGCCTCATTGCTATGCACCCCTTTTCAATAACCCTGTGAAACGGGGCAAACGGCTCTTTTGGAGAGAGACGCCACTCGGCAAAGAACGTCATCGCCTTCTTTCTCAGCGGAGATCTGATAGAAAAGAGCACATGTCAGCTTTCTAAGTCAAGGGATGTATTGTGTCATTGTGGGAGATAAGCCTATTAAAGATCTAAGTTAAATAAAATATTTTCAGATGATATGTGAGATAGAAAAGAAAGAAACTTTTTTTTCAAACATTGCAACTTCCTTCTTTTTTTAGATTTACCGAGTCAGAAACAGTGGTCCAAAATACGGAGTGGAATGGGAGTCTATATATATTTTTTTCTTATCGTACAATCTTGGGTTTCGGAATAAAATTCGTATCGTTAAAAAACTTTTTATTGAATGTTACTTCAGACACCCCTTCAAATTCCGACGACCGTGAAAAGATTTCCCATCCTTATTTGTTTGCGTAGTTCTTTAGGTCGGAGGGCGGCGAGGTCTTAAACGAGTCCTCGATAACATCTCCTCCCCGTGTGTTGTGAAGGGAAAGTGTGAGAGGGCGAGGGGTGGAGAGGGGAGGGACAGTGGGTGCGTCTCGCCACAATGCGACCCAGCTGTCGGAGAAAGAGACGTCATAGTGTGCCACGAGCGGGTTGCTTGCGCTGCATAAATCTGCCGGACTGACGAATGCGATAACGAAGCGCGACTTCGCACCTAGGACGGACCTCGATTGCCATCGGTGCGGCGGCGGCGGCGCGGCTCGCCCTTCGATGGCCCAGATAAGGGCGCTCCTGCGGGGGAAACGGGACTCCCGGACCACAGCGACGCGACCGTGCCGAGACAATGCATTGACAAGAGTGTGAGGAAGCTGCGGCGACGGGAGGGAATAGAAGGGGTAGAACACGAAACCGAATGGAGAGCTCAAGATGTTAACTCGCCAATGTATTCTCTATTTTAATATTAAATAAGATCTTGCTTTTTTCTCATGTTACTACCCATAGTTTGAAATACATTTCTCAAGATTTGTTCAGGAGTCTTAAAAGATATTTGTAAAAGAAAGTTACGTTTCTTTCAAAATGATTCAATAAGACACAAAATTCAACATGACCCCCCAAAATTGAGTTTCTGTAATTTTGTTATGTAGAGTGGAATCATTCACACAAAATCACACGAAAATCGTCTACAAAATGATTTTTTTAAATTTACTGTTTCTATTCTGATTTTTAAATTTTCTGGTTTGTTTAAGCTGGTCCGTTATTGATGAAGGAAAACGGAGCCTAGGTAAAGATAAGAAACCTATATAATTTTAAACAGACAAAGGACTATAATGACAGTTATGAACACGAGAGTGTGAATCGAATACAAATGAATATGGACATTTGACGAGGAACGTATAGACGATGTAGTTGAAACGTTTTAGTATTCCAAAAATGTATCATTTCGTTTCCCCTGTCTAAGCTGCTGCTTCATGGAGGCAATGTAATTGCTGTAAAGGTGTTGGAGGAAGCGCGGGAGGAATGACGTGTTCTCCAAGAGGAGAGCGTGGTGCCTCTTTTACGATGTTTTTGTGGCTTTCAGATAACCCGACGAAGCTGCCAGGCACTGAAGGTGACGACCTCTGAGAATAGGCCACAGGGATGATGGGATGGGAAAACAACCAAGGTGGACCTGAAGCTTGATTACATTAATTTACAAAATTTCTCTTTCTGTCTCTTGGTGTGTTTAGATTCGTCCTACGACTGAAACAGCTGGACCATCACTCTTGTTAACTGGATAACAAATATTCCTCATCCGGAAAGATGGGAGACATTTCCAAGCGAGGAAAAAATACAGCGCTACTTTTTTGTAGAAGTAAATATAAGCTGATAACTAATTTTGCTGATGAAGTCTCATCTTCATATTGCCATTTTCCGCGGAAAGAGTGGAATAAAAAGGGTCGTGTGTTTTTCTACTCCTACAATTTTTGTCACACGCATCACAGATGTTCATTATGAAGTTTGGAGGAGGCCACCCAACATCTCTCCTTCCCAATTCCCTCGCCCAAGCCACGGTTTGCTGGAACAGCAAGCCGTAACTTGAACAGCACAATACGAGAAAAAAGAAGGAAAATATCGGTTATGTCGAGGTGGCCAGCCAATGAAACGCAAGACATATTTGAGGGGACGTTAAAGGTGTTGTACAGATTTGTGTAGTACTAGCTGTTTACCCGGCGTTGACCGTAAATTTTTCGTAGACTAATCTCCTTTTCCTCGAGAAAAAATCTGTTTATAATAAAGTAAAAGATCAAAATACTTTTACTGACGGGTTATTAAACATGTACAGCATTCTAATTTTTTAAATTCATGTTAATGCAAATTTAACACAAAACGTGACTGTGTACACTACACCATCTCGCCGGTCGAATTTTTGCCTCCGAGGCATTCCATTTCATGAAATCACGCGGCTGCACCATTTCATTTACTTTCTTGTAAAATCTTAACTATTCACCGAAATTTAACATTTTAAAGACTTTTTTTATCTATGTTAAATGCACAAAACAAATGATACATTAAATTTGCTGATTGTATTTTTCCTTCTTAAATAACTCTCTTAAATTGAAGTTTTATACACTTCTACTTTTGATAACGTTTTATCGATACTTTAGGTTGATTTTCGAAGATACGCATAAGCTGTGGCGGACTTTTTTGAAGAATTCGTTGAGGTAAACAATATTGCCATTCACAGTTTTCACCTGTCTCTAACCGTTTAGGCAGCGAAAGCAAATATAGCTCTTTTTTCGATTTTATTGTTTGACATTTATCGTCAAAAATCATTTCTATCTTCCTTATCATACATTTTAAAATTAAAAGTTAGCCTACGTTCATCCTGGATATTTGAACTATTTTCTTGTCAAATTTCATCACGATCGGTTCAGTGTTTTAGTCGTGATTGGGTAGCAAATATACACACTTTCACGTTACGCATTTATATACTAGTATGGATGTTTGACTGAGCTGAAGGCGTGAAGCGATATCCTAATTCGCCCGCTCCGAAAAATGTCTTGAATACGACTGACTTGCACTGCGCATGCACGGGACGGACACAGCGTGTCTTATTCCACTATGTCCTGCACAAAACCGCGTCAACACAATTATTTATAAAATTTATCTATCTCTTCTGTTTCTTCTATTGCTATTCAACAATACGTTTTGGGCCATCACAGGATGGTGGGCTCTAAACACTACATATGTTTTCTCAAAATCTCGTAAGTGCATCATCTTGTTACAAAATGAGTAAATGAGTTCAAGTATGAAATAATTCTCTCTGATACCATTAACTTATATACATTCCTTTTATCTATTGTATGTACTCGTACATCTTTTTATGAATTACGTTCGCTCATTTTCGTAAAATGATCATTCCTAGAGTTTGTGTTCCGCTGTGACTTTTCTAAGGCTACACCCACCAATATTTGATTTTCATCATGTTCTCCTACTTTCATTCAACATAACATAATGAATGTTTTGTTGTTTGAGATACACATTTAAGTCAACATGACTCGTTGGAATTTGTAGACTGCCTAAGACAGATGATACCACTTTCTATTCTAAATCACATCTCCTTGTTGAGTTCGTGATTTTTCAACCCCTTGTTTTTTTACCCATGTAATGCGCCGATTGATCATTAAATTTCCTCATGTCTGTTCCTTACATCATTGATCATTTCTTGTTATTACTTGACTGTCTATCTGCAGTTTCCCTTCTTTTCTAAAATTTTACTAAAAAATAATGAGGCCAGCACCCTCTTATAAAAGTCACCTATGTCGACAAGAAGTGGATCTCTCGTTTAGCACACTCGTATGTGACGGATACGGGCAGTTCAAACCCACAAACGTTACGAATCTCAGCGAATAACCATATTCGCCCTCAAATCTGAAATTCACAAGCGTTTAACCGCTTCGCTGTTCAGAAGATACCAAGCACAAGCCATTGCGTACCTTCCCTCCTTACCCCCAACAAGCGGGTGTGCGAGTGAGGGATCGACACCTCTCAGTATCTTCTGTCTCATGTTATCACGGACAACCTATAGAAGAGACGGTTGAGTCCACCTCACACTATGCGCTTCCCATCTAACTGTCTGCTAGGGTAAAGAATAGTGAAAACTCATTTGACTAAGATCGTTATTAGGGTATAGAACCCCGAAAAATCTTCAAAATATTTTGATACATATATTTCTACAATTACATATTATTATATATAATTAATACTTTATTTTTCATGAATTAAACAATTTAAAATACATGAACATTTCCGTTGTGCGAAATGCAAAATAAAAATATTTCATCATTGCAAATTGTATAACAATAAAGTTATAAATGATTCTTAATCTCATTTTATCGAAATAGTTGAAAATCATATTATAAAAAATTAAAACTGATATTGAGAGAAGAAAATTCTGGGCAAAGAGCCCAGGACCAAAACAGGCACAAACGGCTCAGCATTTTACAAAAAATCATGTTTAGAAACAATAATACATAAATACAGATACATAATACGACAGCGGTGATTAGTGGCAGCGTCTTCGCATCCACGATCCCGCTGAGCGGTAGAGCGTGTGTTAAATCTCTGCTCGGCCGCACTAGGTGAGGGTTTTCCTCACCAACTCCAGACATGTCGGTTCGATACCATAAGTTCCCTGGTAGCCTAACATCTCTTCTTCCCAATTCCCTCACCCAAGTTCAACGGTTAGGTGGAAGGGCAGGTCTCATGGCTTGAATTTTGCCAAAAGGCATAAAATAAATAAATAAATGAAATAATAATTATTGAAACTAAGTTCCATGGGGACAAATCTATCACTAGGCTCTTCAACAGAACTATTTTTATTTTAATACAGGCATTTTTTACTTTCAGATGTTTCCCACCTGCAACCAAGGTTTTGGAAAGGCAATATAATAATATGAAAATATTTTAAGACAATTTTTGACTGCAGAAGATCACACATTTTCTTAAATTATTGTAAATGATGACACATACTTTAACTACAAATGTTTAAAAATTGTTAGTCTATTATATATCGATCTGTGCTCTGAGTTTTGGCTATTTACTTATGTCAAGGTACTTCTGCGATACGGGTTTAATAATTTTTAATGGTTTTAGTATAAAGTCTTATTCTTACAGTGGATAACGCAAGTCATACACGCTCATATAAACGACGAATGTGTATTTAAATGTCCTACTTCACTACTAATACATGCGAGTTTCGCCTTTCACAACACTCTGTTTACGATTGGTATCATGAAGTAAGATGGCGACGTCACAGAGGGCTTCAAATCATTCTGTGCCTTCAAATCGTCACAGCGGGCAGCGTTGAGGATGCCAATCTAGTATATTTGCGTGTGGCATTGACATAATCTAACAATTCAGTTACGAGCATTGAAGCAAAATTGATGCCGAATGCTTCGCAGTACTGAAGAAAATCACGATTTGCGCTGGTGAATAGAGGGTCCCCGAGCGTTTAGGCTTAAATCGTATTAAAGTCGTCAGTAGAACGCGCATTTCGATGATCATGATTAACTGAACACAAAATAAAATTTAAGGTATTAAACAAACTTGGTGAAACTGGACCGTAGTGGTCGTAGCGTGACGTTGACCTTATCGTGTTAAAGCAGATATGTCGTTCATGATTCTATACGTCAGAGATGGCCACAACTGCCCGTTGCGGGCATTTTATCCGCGAGGGCATTATGCAAACATGCGAAGGGCAATTCCTATCAGCCACCTCACTGAGAAGAGGAGGAACGGACGCGCAGTTGTGGGGTACAGTTTATCCCTTTCTGAGAGTTCGCGAGCAATGCGATGCGGTAAGTTTTAAAAATCGCAACGAAAAAATTGCTCACTGCGCCAGAATTTCCGTGGTTTTTACCCTTCGCAATATCGCAACCTTTGTCGAAGAATCACAGCTATGGACTACGAAACCAAAGTCCGCATTTGCATTTACTTATTATTGAAGTGTACAAACATTTATAAGAGCAAAGAGAATTTGTTTCTTTTCTGTACAACTTCTATGTGGTTCCAGTTTTCAATGCTGTACTCGTATACCTCATACCACATTCTTGATATAATAATACGGTCCGAATAATCCTTGTACGTTTTATTCCACATTGCTGCTCTATTTTGAATCTGGATAATAAACGTGTCATATCAATGTCGTTGATCGCTTGCGTCGCCGCCGCGACGTTGTCGGAAGCGCGTGGTGACGAAATTCTTTCACCGCGGATCGTAGATCTGAGGCGATCAGCGGATTTTTTTTCCCGTAGTAGGCGAAATTTCATGTGACTCCGTAGGGTAGAAAACCATGGGGACACGCATCGCAAACTACAGAATTTAAATCCGTTTTTTTTCTTGTGGAGCGCGCTTCTTTTGTGGTTCATATTTTACAGATTTTGAGGAAAAAAATCGACCGGAATTTTACTGCAGTGCGCATTAGGCGTTATAGCATTAGATTATCTTGTGACTATCTCAAAGAAGCGAGAAAGTATCTCAAGCAAGTTCACTTCCACAGTAGTATTTATCGAAAATGTAGCTTGTTTTCTAAGAATTGAATTGAATATTTAACAATAATTGAAGATATTGAGATTTTCTAATAAAAATATTGTAGCTGAAGTAGTGTGAATAATTTTCTTAATTTTATTTAACATCGTTTTTATTATTCCCACAAGAATTTTTCCTTTTCTTAAAATACTAGTTAAATCCGTGCAATTTATTCGCACGGGAAATTTAATAAAGCTAGCATATGAACGTTTACATTTATTACGCTGGACTATTTAGCTCCAAGTCGTCAAGACAACACTTTGTCTATTTGTTCTTCACAGTATGTTATTTCATTTGGGACAGTGGCCTAATAGAAATGCTCACATTGCGTTGTGGGTAGTGTAACCCACGTCGTGTTGTGTGTATCAAATATATTTATTGACATTTCAGGTTTCTATCGTTTAGAACCGTCTTTAGATTATGTCATATCCGTCCACCCCCAAATCAAAGGCGTAGGCCACTGTCAATTTATTGTCTGCTATCGTGTCCAAGATCTTATTAATAACAACGTTCCAGTATGTAGCATTGTAGTGGATGGCGGACGGGTGATGATATGGTCAACACCTCTGCGATCTCAGATGGGGCTAGATTTCCGTCTCGTACCCATTTTCCTCCGGTCTTTGTCATCACATATCTTCTCCGCGCGTCGGTACACGAGAGCAATATGTGCATTATTAGATTCGACAATTATATCTTTGCCTCAAGGACCGTGCATTGGTTCAGTGTGGAGTTGTTACTAGAGTATGGAATCGCTACGGAGGCTGCTGCCACACCTCCACTTCCTAAGCGCGGCGTCAACGATTCTTCGTCGGAATAATGCCCTTGGTCCATGCGCCAGCTCGTAACCGAACACGCTTCCTTTTCTTAGCTTTTCCCTATGATTTTAAGGACGTTTCGTGAACATTTGATTCGGTAATGTATCTCATCTTGGCACTTTACTTCCATCTATCTCCCTCTTAAAAAATTGTACATTTCTGACACCTATCTAAGCAGTTTTTAACGTGTGGTCGGTGTAATCGCGGACTCCGAGAAATAATAGTAGTGCTCGATGGAATGATGAGGAAATGGCAGTTTTCTTTACATCTATTGGGTAATTGTCGTGAAGGATAATGGCTATAATGGACGAAGAACACGTTTAACAGGCACATTTTAAATTTCAACGTATGTCATTTAAATACCAGTTATGCAATTCTACTTAACATGTGACTTCTTAATTTTCTACTTTGGCATATTTACATTTTAGGAATAATTGTACTCATTGACTGTCTGTCGGGAAATGGAAATACTTTCGTTGATGTCTATAACTATGAAATTCTCTCATATTTCAGTTTATAAATAAAAATCGATAAAAAAAATTTTTTATATAATTTATTATCTTCCCACGCAAATAAAATTATAACGGCTCATTATTTGTTTCCAAAAATTAATAGTTTTTATCTATTACATGCAGTATTGACTGCCTTTGCTCAGTAAAATATTTGCTTAACGCCGCGTATAAGAAATTCAATATTTCACTTTTCTGAACCAGTGATGATAATTTGTCCAATTAAATAATAAAACGAGAAAGTTCTTAATTTAAATGTGTGGCATGTGTCACAGAGTTGTGAAATATATATTCCTATGTGAAAGTGTTCAACTTAATTACTTGCAATAATAAAAAGCTTGAAAGTTTTTATTATAAATTTGTGTGATCTAACAAGAACTTTACTTGCTAAATTCTAGGAAACTGAATAAAACTATCATTCTGTACGATAATAAACGTTTACTATTATTTAGCAATACTATTTTATGTCCCAGGAAAATATGGCAGATACCATTTTTCCCATCTGTTGGTTTAAAGCAAGTTTCATTCGGTTTCATATTTAACATTAACAATGTAAACGGAACATAAGAAAAGTTATGAATTGTATATGATAATGCACAAAGGAGCATCAGGTTACTCACATACAACTCCCTGTGAATATTGTTTGTACCAGCATGGTCAAATGCGTCATCACAGTAAATTTTTGGGACTCAAGAAGTCGAGTAACATATTTTTCAAGTAAATGGATCAAGTACCTTCTTTTATTGATGTACTGTTGTAACGCTCTTTTTAAACCTCGGAAAGGAAATTGTGAAAGATAAAATAATAGGTAATCCCGGACACCTTCTTTAATGCTCTTTGGTGTGATTTGCTCCGTCTATTTACGCATAAATGGAAGTAAAAATTTCTGGGATATTTGCGTATTAATGTTTCTTTTTTGCTTCATGATTCTTTATACTTACAAGTATTTATGAGCATCAACTTGCACTTATTCATAATTATAAATAAATAAATAAATAAATAAATTTATTGTCAAAAAACAGTACAAACTGCGTATGACCACGTGGAGGGAAAAAAACTAATTTACTCTCCGGAAGCAAGCAAGGGACCATCCCATCAATTCCGATCAAGGGCCCTAAGGCAGAGGCGGATTCAAAAAATTCAGCAAAAATTCCTAGATAAGATAAAAAGTTAGCTGCGAGTTATAATACTAATAGAATGTCAATATGTTTGTAATTTTAAGCAAAAAATTACATGTAAGTTATTATCGAACTATAGATTATTCTGAGTATAGTGCTTAAAAATTGAAATAACACTAAATTCACGATTTATTGTTACAATAGACCCGCCCCTAGACAAAGCCTAGAGAACCTGTATGATAAATCCGCCTCTACCCGAAGGAAAACCGGAGAAAAACCCGGGCCAGGATGGGGCTACAGAATTTATGTACACAAACGTGCCAATGTTGAGTACACATAAAACTAAATTAATATGAGCCATAAGACAACACAATCATGCAAGAAAATAGTTTTTGAAATTGTTATAAGTTGTTTAAAAAGTACTACAGCAATGGCGTGATAAAGCACAAGACGAATTTAACTTTTGTTAAAATCAATAAATTCTTTTACAGTGTAGAAGCACTGGTGCAGGAGGTAGTTTTTAACCGCGGATTTGAAGATATTCAATTTCATAATATCTTTTATATTCTTGGGCAGGGAATTATATAGAACGATTCCCGAATGGTATGGTCCCTTTTGGCAAAGAGTGGTTGACACTCTAGGGCGATGAATATTACTACTATTGCGTGTATAGTGTTCGTGAACGAGACTGTTTCGTATAAAGCAAGGGTGGTGCTTCAGTAATTCGGTCTTAACAAACACGACCGTTTCATAAATATAAATGCAGGGAAGTGTTAAGATATTTAATTCCTTGAATAAAGGTTTACAAGAGTTTCGGGGTTCATTTGATTGATGGGTTCATTTACATGGAGAGCTACATAATTATTGTGGTGTGGTCGTATTTGCGTCGAGACAATCTTGCGAGATCAGTTATTCAACAGAATCTGACTTCACTGCTTCTGAATCGTATCTGAAACTTCAGCATTTCCTTTTTCGTCGCCACTCTCTATTTCACCGTCACGTTTCTTCATTCTGTTCAGTCTCCATCTTCCGTGAATTTCCTTCAGATGTGCACACGAAGCAATGGTCTTCAAAAGAAATGGCAGAGGCTTACGAAGCGGTGACCTTTAAAAGAAAGGGCTTAAAGGCAAGGGTAAGAACATCGCTGACGGACAAATTTAACTCACATCTTCCAGCAATAGATTTTTGAACCAAGAAATGGAAAATATCACTAAATCCAAATATATCTTAAGCGAAAATATTTACTCTCCGCTTTCCCTCTTTTCCTACACCAATAATACTCGACTCGATTCCAATTACATGGTCACCATTAAACTCCGTAGTTAAATACCATGGGCTCTGCCTTGACACAAGACTCACTTGGAAACACCATAGAATCAACGAAATAAAAGATGATAATCTGAAGCTTTATCAGCCAAGACCATTAATAAATCGTCACTCCACGTGAAAAACACATTGTACTCTCATATTATTCAAGACAATATTTCGGTCTCTTCTTCTCTACGTTTGTCCCGTCTTCTGCAATGCCGCTCCCACCACTATCAAGAAATTACAAATATTTCAAAACAAGATTTTAAGGATTACAGTAAACACTCCCTGGTTCATTAGAAACAAAACAACTGCTCGATGGTCTCAATATTGAACCAATTGCATCCTACATAACAAAATTGTCGCTCAATTTCTTCTCTGACTTTTGAGCAGTACCTGGGCCAGTATACTACCAACTAGGCGTCGATTCTCCTCCCAAACTCAGAATTCGAAATAAATTTCCTCTTCATCATCTCCTAAACAGCTTCTCAGAAATCACATAATATACCTATGGATTCGTAAATACCAGTTTTCTTTCCAAATTCTAAATATATTGTCCTGTAAATTTTTTTTTCTCTTGTATTGAAATTTCGCTTGGTGGTGCCGATGGTCTCCTCATTATTTTATTATGTATTTTATGTACTGTAGAGCCTTTGGCTGATCGAAGGATTCTCTGTATTAATGATATTTTAATAAATACAAAAGGGGTAAGAAGGATAATGGCAATCACGCATCCTTATCTGCTAGTATACAAAGATGAAGATTTCGATATTTGCTGTATCCATTATGATATATTTGGTGGTTCTCGATCAAATTTCGAACAAATGTCAAAAACGGTCTAGACGAGTTAGTACGGTATTTAAAATGTTTACTCTTCGCTCGCGAATTAGAATTCCTTCGTTTTTACAAGCTTTTATTTCACTTCACCCGTTTGTTATTTAGTATGTTTGAGTCAAAACTTACAACTGAATTTTGAACCAGTTACCCCCAACCAATTGAGCTTAAATTTGACTCACATATGTAAACTCGATGACAATGCAATATTGTGATGTCTAACTCATATAAAAACTTATTTTTAATTTTCCATTTACATTACGATTTTATTCCGAGATAACTCGGCGTTAGAGTTGTAAAGAAAATTCATATACTTTCTTACCAACCAATCACTATCCTATGAAATTAATTGGTATTTACTTTTGCGAACATTTCACGCGTCTCGCTTTTTCGAGACAAATAATTTAAGATGAAGTATTTAATCATTTCAGCGATAATGTACGTTTATTTTTATTAGGGTATACTAACATGAAATATGTTTGGAGGAATTAGCATTTGGCATTGCATTATCTAAATACAAACCTGAACTTATTATATTCGTATTAGTACATGGCGAAGATAAAAGCTTGTTTATTATTTATTATTTAATTTTTGAAAGCAGTTCATTGAGTCTAGGTGTCGTTCAAGGAGACCCAAAGGGTGTACTGTTTCTGGAGAGATATCAATGTACGCAAAATTGTGTGAAGTGGCTGGGAAGAAAAGAACTCGTACTCCAAGTTATTTTTAGTAATTTGGCTAGTCATTTATTATCTATCCATTATTTAGTAACTCATCTAGTTACTTTTAAATCCCAAATTTTTCTTATGTTGTCGTGGAACTTAACAACCACTTAACCTGATTTCGCAAATTAACAGATCTGACTCCCAAAAGCGTACACTGAGAATCGATTGTCGTAATAATATTTTTATTTTTCTCAGTGGGTAGATTTATTGGCAGAAGTTGTGTTAGGAGATTTGTTGCCTCTTTGTGTTACTACTCCTTACCATACCAACTCGAAAAGAAATGAGAGCAAACACGAATGATAATCTGAGAATGGAGACCCTCTTAGGTTAGACTCTTTGATCACTACTTGGATCTCGGAAATAAAGAATTCCCCATTAATGCTCTGCTATGATTGTTTTCCATAATTGATAATACTGTCCTTCTTGTGGTGTCAAGCATTGTTTAGTTTTCCATTGCATGATATCCGCTTGATTGATCTCAGGGTTATTTTTTGCCGTTGTTGCTTTATACGATCATTCCAAAGCAACTGCAATTTACAATTATCTGAGATAGAACACTATTATAAACTTAAAAACTATAACACGGACATTTTAAGTATTTCATTTGTCGATTATGAAAAATACAGAAATGCGTTATCTGTGTGTTTTTAATGCTCCGTGCAATTAAAAATTCTGAGTTACAATATGAGTCCGGAATGTGATGTTTAAATTGCAATTAGTATGATCAATGTCTACTTTCGATTCATCGTTCCCTATTGAAAGTGTACTAGTCCGCGAGAGATTGGGGTCCAGAGAGCGATGTGTCTGCCTCCGGGAAACCCCGAGGCCACGCCCCGGGGGCAATGTAGGCAATATCTACGACACGGCACCCGAGGTGAGATGCTACTACTACTACCACCTCTACCTCTGGCGTTGTAGTAGCGTCGTCGCGCGCCAACACTCTCACGACTCTGGCCGACGGCCCAGTTGTCGCCGTCTCAAGGACGAACATTAGCATACTGAACCAGCGGAGGAGAGGGGAGAGACAGCTTCAGCAGGCGGCTCCAGCGCCGGGCAGACGCCGAGCGGAGGCTGTGACGTATCCGGAACTAGCCGCCTGCCGCGGTGCTTTCTGTCCTTGCGAATGCGCGGGGCGGCAGCGGGGATCCGTCAGTGGTCCAGCGCGGCGCGGCGGCAGCTGTCCACCCCATCCAGTGACGACGGATCGTTAGGGGGCGCCACTTCATGCGTTTATCTACGCGCGCTTATCTCCCGCCACCGTCAGCTGCGGCCGAGCGGATTCCCAAGTGAGAGGTTTCCACCCCTCCCCTCTCCTTCCCGACGACCGACCAACCGCTCGTCCGGAAGTGTTTGACCAACCGGAACTGCGGCTCGTGTTCGACGTCGGCGCCAGATTGCATCGTGAGCGACCGGACCCGGTCAACGGCGCGTCCTCTACCTGAAAAGGCAGGAACCCGTTCATGAGGATGATTTATCGACGCAATTTGCGTCCTCCTGCGGTGAAGTTTGTATTCTGCGGTAGGGAAGCATTCCGGGTTTTCGAGAAATCGGGGCATCGTGAATGCTGATCTTTCGCACAGTCGGTCGTTTTACGTCTGCCAGGACGAGGCACAAACCTCCCAGCTGGACCTTTGAATAATTCGAACGTTGTCGCTTGATTTGGAGATTACGACGACGGGGGTCGCGAGGATACATTTTTGGTGTCTTATTCCAGCTGCCTCGATGGTTGACCATGTTAGTCACGGGCGACGTGTTTCCACGTACTTTGGAGTGGCTCTGCCACGTACGTGTGGAATAAAAGACTTACTGACAGTACCACAAATGCTTATACCTCAGCAATGGAAGAGAAATCTCCCAAGTTATCCTGAAGTTTTATTTCAATTCAGCAAGAACCTTAAAAAGCTAACGCAGAGTTATACTTTCAAGTATTCTTTGCCAGGTTTTTTGAGCAATTGTCTGTCCCATTATGCTTCATACGCTGTATAGATATAAAGATGTATTTGTTTTGAGGGAAAATACATTTTAAAGTATCGTAAAGTAAGAGCAAAAAAATGAAATAGAAAAAATATTCTTGTAATATGAAAAACTATTCAGTAATATTTGAAAAATTGTCCAAAACACGGTTTCTAGCTAGTTCAATATTTTTACTTACGTTTCGGTTTGAGAAAATAGTAAGCTTGTTAGTAGTTCATAGCGCTAATACATACATGGATAATTTCATTTATAAATAATTTATTGCATGTTCTTGCCAATAGCAACCAGCTAACCTTCTCACGAAAACACGTAAAATGCATTCAAGGCTAAATTCACAGCATGAGAAAGGACATGTACGAATTGCATAAATGTATTACATATCAGTTGTGTTCAATTTCGTTGCCAACTTTCTTGGAAAGGGGATATAGTTTGGGTGGCAATAAGGAATCGCAAACGTTTACGTTTATGATTTCAGTTTACGGTTAACGTTTACACACTAGTTAGTGCGTTTTGTTATTGATGATCATTATATTTTCTTATAATTACTCATTAATTTTCGAAAGAGAATGAAAATATTTCAGTAGATTTTTCATAGGTAATGAGACTGTATCATTATATAACATACTTGTTATTATCTAATATTAAGTACTGGCATCTTGCATAAAGTATAACTTTTTCGGATAATATAATTTTTCGATATGTATGTTTATTTTCGTTTCGTCATTAATTTAACTTTTTGTATTCATTTATCGCCTCATTTCTTATTGTATTATTATTATTATTATTATTATTTCTTTTTCTCACCTCTCATTATTATTATTATATTGTTCTTAGTCGGACACCAACTTAGTGCTCAAATATCTTTAACGAATTAATATAAACATTACTGCAAGACAACATGTTTAGAAAGGATTCATGATTGAAAATATTTCAGTTCCTGCTATGATTGCTATTTTTGTTTCGTATCATAACGGGCTATTGTTACTACATGTCGTATGGTATCAAAGACTAATGCATTTATGGTTTTAGTCATATTAGTTCGCAGTATTTTACTTTTACGATGTTTTTAGAAATCGTCTTATGAATTAAAACGGATACTTAGTGTTTGGAGATTTTTGATTCGTAGTAATTTACTATGGAGATTTCTTTAGAAAGTTTTTACAAAAATCCTTTACGTTTTCGGAAGATTCCCGAGAATACTCACCGGTCCCGTTTGTGTAAACCGAAAGTAAAAGAAAAAGTACTTTCGTTTCGTGTAAACTGAAAGTTTCCGTCTTGTGCTGGATCTCCGTGCGTGTCTATGATTTTAATTTTTAAATAGCTGCTGGTACGTTTTCTTTCTTTTGTTCTGGAACAGAGATTCCGCATTGTGGATGCATAAACAGGTGTTGAGAGTGGGAGAGGAACCTGGCGGATTACCCCGCTCCGTCGTCGGGCCAAAAACCTGTTTGTGAAGCGCTGGTTCGGGTAGTAAGCATGAATTGACTGCTTCTGGCGGTGTCTTCAATCGATTTTCGAATCCCTTGAGGCTTCCCACCCCACGGAACCGAAAGACGATGTTTGTAATAGAGATGATTCTAATCTGTCCTGACAAATTAGAGAATGAAACAGTTTCTCACCTCTCGTAACTTTGTTTACGAATATCTATAAAAATGTTATGTATAATTGTCTGTTTATCTATTCCATCACTATTTAGCGAGCAATAATGCATAATTATCTAATATATAAAGATGAATGTTAGGATGTTTGAATGCTTGATCGATAAACAAATTATATTGTTTGACGGATCATTGTCGAACCTACGTGGTCTCGTTTCGAAATAGAATCAAAGCAGTTCTTTTTTTAATATTAGAAAATACGTTTTTATGGATTCCATATATCTTGATTACGTGATGGCAAAAAAGAAAAAAAGCATTCTGAAGCAAAATGAAAAGGGATGTTTGGATGTACGGAAAGGTCGGGAAAAGTGATGCTCCTTACCATCCCCAAATTATTCGTTCGCCATCAAAACTCCATGATGAACGTTCGGCCATCATTGCTCAGTGAGTGGCAATCACTTGGGTGGGGACCCGCGTCACGTCGCGTCTTTGGTGCGATGATTTGAATTGTCTGGACGTAAAAAAATATATGATAGGCGAGCTAAGTGTTTTCTCAATATTTGTAAAGTTATTCGTTTAGAGTCCTTGAGTGTATATATTTTTGTTGCATGTCGAAGTGCCAAATTAAATTATATGATCGCGTCGGGAAAAGTGAATATGGCAAAACGGATATTGTAAAGCGTATATGACTGAGAAAAAAACAAAAAAGACAACTAAAGAACCTAAAAAAACAAAGAAAGTTTTAAAAAATTGAAGGTATTTTGTATGGTTTTTTTGCCGTGAAATATGTATCAAAGGAGATGAAAATCGAATTGAAGATTGGATTCGATGTGACGTATAGTACCAATGGTGTCATGAAGAATGTTTAGCTTTTGAAGGCGCTGGATATTTTCCAGTCTTAGTTTACTAAATAATTAGTTAAGTCTTCTTCAGATTATTAAGTTGATTATTTATGTTACCCGATGTTAAAAAGTTTTCCCTGCTATAGCCTTGCGAGCACAGCTTGGTGATCCATTTGTTATTTATATCAATGGTGTTGGTTACGGAAGAAGTGCCATCGAATGAAACGGACTGCAATGAAAATCGAATGTCTCTAAATTACTGAAATATTAGGTAATTTTCATCTAAAAGAAGCTTAGTCTCCCAGATTTTATTTACTTATGAAATAAAAGGGGAGATAAATAAAATAATAATAATTATATATACTGAATTAAATATCAGGAATATATTTAATATATGTCTATTTCTTTAAATTTCCGATGTTTCCTAGTGATTTGCTGTACAAATAATCATATTTGGATCATCTTACGATAATATGTAGTAATTTATTGTTTTTTTTTATTTAATAAAAATTTTAATAAATGAGCGAAGAGAGATCGTGTTAACTATTACCTCATGGTCTGTGTACTGTGTAAAAAATGTAAATACAGTAATTGTTTTTTTCTTCTTCTAGAAACCCTCGATTTGCACTGAGGATGACATATTTTCAAAGTTTTACGTTGAAGTCGTTGTAATTTGTTTTCTTGATAACGCCCACTCTAATCCTTAGTTCATAGTCGAGCTACTTAGGTCTCCAATTATTATCCTATTATGTTAATAAAATAAAGTGTGTTAAATTTTTTAACTTAATCCTTAGATTAATACGAAACTTGACCATGTAGTACCTCATATCACATAGGGGAGGCGTTGTCGTCCTTCCCAACTTCCTGTTGAATGGGTGATGGTATATCCACTTGGATGCGCTGGAGGAGATTTCGAGCTGGGGTTTTCCTCATTTAGTCATTCGGTGAATTTATCCCCCCCCCACATTTTTCTCTTAAGTGATTCAAGGGTTTTTTACGAAATTGACGGGGTTTCTGTGACATGAAACCCGGTTTCGTTTTAAGAATGTTTTACTTTCGTTTTTTATTAAAAAATAAATTAATTTGGTCAGCAAAATTTGCAAATACACCTTTATCTTTCGTGTCGCTCCACGGAATTTAAAGTAAGTATCCGGTTTGGTCGAAGATTATCGTCAGCAGAATTATGAATTTGTTGGCGTCCGCGACCGATGTCATGTCGTGGTCCGGGTGACTTCACGTATGTTTGTTGCATTTCGGCAGAATATTGCAACGAATTGACATTGACACGTCGTACAATATTCAATAAAAAATATTAGCCTGATAATTGAAATGAATTTTTTTGTTATTTAAGAGGATTGTAGCAAAAACATATGATAATATATGATTTATCATTTGTAATTAGCGAACAAAAACATGGAGTGTCTAGAACACTGAATAGAAGCGAAGGGAAGAGAAATAATGTCGCTGAATCGATGTTTTCATTTCGTCATACTGATACCATTGGATGTTAAGGCGATGGTGCAAGAGGACGAAACCCACTGGCCCTGACCTACTGGCAGATGGCAATGTCTCTTCGTTTTTCCCCTCTGTTTGATCGCTCGTACGAGAATCGAGATTTCTCTCACTAGCGATTGGTCGATGATCACAGCTATTGGTATCTCTGTCGAAACACCCTGATATTGAGACAGAAAAAGTTAATTGACAGGTTCCATCTAAAATATGTTCGATAAATGACGGGAGCAGTTGGTCTCAATCCACATCATAACTGAAACAGCCGTAATAAGTTTAATATTTTCACTTTTTCCTTGTAATTTTGAAACTACAAACATTTAAATTGATTCCATTAAATTTTGACCCTTTGACCAAAATATTTGTAGTGGGTGCAGGTGGACTTTGATTCCTTACGTAAAATGTCCATGAAAAGAAAAAAGCTTGGCTATAGGGTTTTTGCTGCCAAACTATTTTTGAAAGTATGTGAAATGGAAATGTATGGAATTGTTAAGTAAGTCTCAATACGTGTTAGATTAACTTCTGTCTCTCTTGTTTTTGTTTTGTATTTTTTATGTGAGTGTTCATGAAACGTTTATGGATATGGGTTTATCCTCCCCCTTGAGTACGATAGTTTAAATTTCTTATTATTTTTCTGTATTGATACTATTTGTATTAATACAATTTGAACATGAAAAACCGATTATTAAATTTATTAAGATGGTTTTTCGTGCACTAAGACTCCGAAAAGATTTATATTATGTGGTAATCTAATATGTTTTGCGGGTGATATTTTCTTTGTTGATATATTTAATTTTACTTTAAGATATCTCGTAATATTAAAATAAGTTAAATACTACACAGGAGATGAATATTTTCTTTTCCTCTAAAATAGTCATTTTATTAACTGAACTGAAACATTCGAAATACTAAATCCACAAGAAGTTATTCTCTGCTTGTAATGTGTTGAAGTAAGTTCCCTCATGCTGCTCATGCTGTGTGAATCATAAGTGATGATTTGAATCTACATTTCCAATAAATGATTAATAAATATTTGATTTAATGTTTTCTATTTCTTTTTTTTAATTTATTGAATTGCCTTGATTACAAAGAGATGTACTCGTATATATATCGTCGTATATGTANATTTGGAGCCCTTTCCCCCCCCCCCTTCCAGCTGCAGTGTCCGCAATCGAGTGTTGACGAGGGCGTTGAGTGGCGCCTATACGCCGCTTCCGCTGCTTCACTGTTGTCTCTGTCTGTCGCCTTCGTCGCTGAGGACCTTCGCTGCGTTGGCAGCGGCAGGTGCACGCGCCTTACGACTTGTTTCAATGCGTGAAAACATTCCACCATTCTCTTTTTATTGGTTTCAAACTCGCATATTATTCAGATATGGCGAAGGTATTTCGGAATGCTTCACAATGTAGCATGTACTCCAAAAAGGAATATATTAACATGATTCAAATAATTTTTTGGAAGGTTTCCTTCTANAATGTAGCATGTACTCCAAAAAGGAATATATTAACATGATTCAAATAATTTTTTGGAAGGTTTCCTTCTATATTATTTCCAAGTACAAAGGGAAAGTCTCGATAGTAAATTTTATTGGAAACAATTGTATTAATAATTTATATTGTTAATATTAGGTCTAATTGTAAGGTTCATATTATTCAGCGTGCCTTAGTGGGTCGAGAGCTGAAGTGCTGACTGGATGACCGCGGATTCGAACCCTGTCGATTGTTCCTCAATGCCTGACCCCAGGACAATCTGCTGTAAAATGAGTACCGGATCTATCACGGGGTCAAACCGGCCGGGATGAGATGCTGCCCACATCTCCTCCTCGTAGTGCCGAAGACTCTATACCCTCCGTGTACCCCATGGGCACACTTTAGGATCTGTTGTAGAACAATTTGAAAATACTGGCAGTAGTGCAAAGAACGTGGTTGATCTCACGATTTCAATTGTGGAGGTAGCAAGGAATGGTGTCAGTCTGGTCTAGACAGATTTTCACCGGTCTGTGACTAGAATCGAAATCCTTGGTTGCATATTGAGTTCGATATTTCTACGATCCTCTACAAGCGGATGTGGGAATATTAGGCTAATAAAAGAACTTCCTCATTTTCCATTTAATCCTCTCCTTCTCTGAAGAAAATCTTTGCAATACCAGTTTGATAACATATAACAGAGAGTATGTAATATAGAAGCGACGTGTCGAACTTAGTTGCCCATAAAATGAACATTCCTTCTATGTTCATTCGACTTTGCATCTGTAATTGGTAGTCGATGAAAGTAAAATTACCGGTACTTTAAAGGTATGTTTATGGTTTATTTTTTCTTCTATTTCATTTTTTAAAATTTCGATGTATCTTAATTTGTATGTGATCTTGTAACGATACGAAAATAATGTCTACAGTCCTCGCTTAAACATGCTTTTGCGATTGTATATTTGATTTACAGAAAAACTTTGAACTTTAAAACTATTACCTAAAAATATTTTACCTAAGTATTTCAAAATAATAAGAATATTCAAATATAATAAGAAAACACAGCACCGGTATTTTAATTTGTTTGCAAGAAGTCAATCCATGTTGCAAAAACTCTGCTATGATGTATTCCAATTATCAAATTTAAAATATTGCTGCATTTTCTGAATTAATTTACGAATATCGTTAAAATTTTAGTAGTTTTAAAACATCTAGTAGTCAGGGGAAGAAAAATATTGAAAAGTACGAATTTTAGGTTGCGTAAAAAAGAAGAAACTTGTCGTAATTCGTAAAAAANGGAAGAAAAATATTGAAAAGTACAAATTTTAGGTTGCGTAAAAAAGAAGAAACTTGTCGTAATTCGTAAAAAAAGTATTTTTATTTCCATTGTTTCCAAGACAAGGGAAGTAACTAATGCCATAAAGACCAAGGATAGTGGCGTTTAGAAAATGAACGTGTGCTTCTCGATTTTCCGACTACACAAATGATTCTACCGCTTCATGATGTCTATATTAGGGCTTGTCGATACATTTGCTCATCAAAAACTGACTGATATTTTAAGGAATGAATTAAGAGAACACAATATTTTTTTAAATTTCTTCTTATTTTTGTAAAAGCGATATAGGCCGGGAATTAGTAAAATTTCAATTCATTCATTTTTAAGGTTCTTTCCGGACTTATTTCTAATAATAAATGTGTGTGGGTTTTTTCCATACCTCCCCAGTATTTGGGATTTAGAAAGTATTGTTGTTTATAGATTCACTCGCATACTTTTTTCTACTTTAGTTATTACTTTTTACTAGTTAAATACAACTTTAGATTATTTTCTGATGTATTGTTAAGAATAGGACATTATAAGTACGTTAGCTATTGATATTTTTTCACAAATACTCGGTAATTAGGAAATATTTACTTTCCGGTATGAAGTTGAACTGAAATGACTCATCCCTTCGTCTGAGCATACCAGTAGTTGGAAGGAAAATTATTTTTAATTTATTTTCACACGAATTAACAATGTATTATTTGAGCTGCGTAGTTTCTTGTCCTTGGCAACAATTTTCAAGATAATTTTCACAACATGTAAAATCAATTCCTTTCTAATACTTGCTAAGGATTAGTCGAAGTATTTGACTCGAGGGAACGTGGAAGTTATGTAAAGCTACGAAAGCCAATGTAGCAAAAGTCTCACGCCATTGTTACAACCTGCCCCATCACTTCAACTACTTTCACGCGTGGTTGTGAATAGAATATAAGACTGGTTGTGCGACCACCCCTTGACTTCGTGGCAAACTGACAGAGTGCTACAGCCCTGAATATAAAGGAGAGGGAGAGTGAAAGAAAGAGACGGAGAGGTATAAACTCCGATCGTAAGATGAATATCCGCGCGTGTGAACACGGACTGAGACGGCAATAAGATTTTCTCGGAAATAAACTCAAAGTTATCGCGGAAATGAATGCGGAGAAGAATTAAACGCCAACGAACAACAACAACCTTCATTATTATTTGTTCATTATTGTTGTAGAACATTATATTATTGTTTATTAAGACCTCAAATGTCTATTATCTCGAACACATGTGTATTTCAAAAAATATATACGATTAGATTGTGGTAAGTTTTATTAATGTACGAAAAATACTTGGAATTTAAACTCTTTTGATATGTTGTTATGAGCATTAGAAACTCGGGAAAATCGAGACTTCTTCAGATGGAGCAATACGAAGTTATGGTTTGAAGAAGTAACCAATAAGTTGACGCAGATTTCAATTTTTGGTAGAAATGAAAGTGTACTCAAGTTCATGTGTATTCAGCTTCACAAATAATTTCAAAACATTTTATTGAAGTGTGACGAATAACGAATTAATTATGAATAATTAGTTTTACTTCCACAATTACAAATGTCTTTGAAATAAAGTGTTCACTTTTTTAAGTATTTGTAACACTTTTTATACAAAACATATAGAGGGAATAAGAAATAAAAAGACAAGAGTTTATCATGTTTTACATGCGAGTACCCACTGTGTTTTTAAACTAAGCACATTTGCACTTTTTGAATAGTATTGAGCAAGGATCATTGCACTGCAATTATAGTATAGCTACTACATTTGAGTTATATCTAATTAGAGTATAATGATGTCAAAAAAATTAGCATCATTTAATCTAGACCTAGATCCGATTAAGGGGATGTAACACGCAAAGTTTATTCAAAATTTCGAGATGGGTTTTTTGAGCGGATACAATAGTGTTTCTTGGTGAGTGAGGCTGCCCTGGACTTCGTGGCATATGGAAGAAGTGCTAAACACACTCCTAGTATCAAGATGGGAGGAATGAAGTGCACCTCCGTTGACGATGGGTGCCCGCGCGTGTGAACACGGGCTGTTTGCAAACCTCCGCAGGAGGCAGTAGAGCACTCGGTTGCTCAGTGGGGGATCCCCTGCGTGGATCAGTGCTGCCACCACCGCCACCCTCATCTACTTCGCTACAGCCCCTCATCCGCTGCGTCTGGAGAGGCGCCGTGTCGTTCACGACTGAAGGGGCCCGGGTTCCCATGGCAGGCCTCCTGCTTATCGTTGATCGAGTACTCATGTGCTCCTCTTTACGCCACTAAGAGCAACTGGTTTTTGCCCCCGAGAAAGTTAAATGGTAGACCCTGTGACGACGATGGGGATTTTAGAAGCTCTTGCAGCTCGTAAATCGCTATACGGGTCTTAATGAACGTTTTTGGAACACTGTCATGTATTGTGTCGGTGCAGCTTGTCAACGGTAATGTGGAGCGTATCTGACTTATCGGTATCTTTGAACCCGCATAGGCTCGCATCGGCTATTATGCAATCAATGACTTTCCACCGATAGAAATTCCGCTTCTTCAAATTGATTTCCTAGTTTAGGAAATGAAATGTTTTTTTTTTCCTCAAGAACATCATTAGAAGTGGTTTCGGAGGAATGGGGAACATATCGGTTCAACTATATTGTCACTAATGTGAATAGAACCACTTTTAATTTTAAACGAAGATAAAATTGGAGATATTCTGTTTATTTTTCATTTATTTTATTATTAAATATTTCACTGAACTGTTTGTACAATTGCTTCTGCATAATGTATAAGAAAGCAAGTTATAATCTTCCCCAATGTTTCTAAGAAAATTTATACATTTACTTTAATCAAACATGTTTGTGAGATAAGATCATACGTGAGTGGGAGCATTCTTGTTCCAAGGAACAAGAAGACAAACTTTATCAAAGGATATCAATTAGAGTGAAGACACCGGTCATAAGACAAACGTAATCTGAAGAATTTTCAAAGGAAGAAACAAAACTTTGAAGATGAGAAGAGCATTCCGATATCTGTGCTATATGTACTAATATTTAAATATTTATAGAGACAAAGTGGAGGTTTATTTCCTTTCTGGTGTACCTCACACACACAGACACATATTTTATAGCTCTGTATACAACTCTTTATATCGATCAAAAGAAAACTTAAATACAAATGAATTTTTTAAATAAATAAAATTTCTTTCAATTAATAGAAAACTTGACAGAATTCAGTTCTACAGTAACAAATTAGGCTCACTAAGTATTTTCGCCGTTTTCTACAAATTTGTGAAGAAATCCCCTGTTAATAACGTCAGAGGTGTTTTTGTTGCATATACAAGACAATACGTTTTGTTCTCGGTTATTATTTTGTGCGATTGTCATTAGTTCATTCATTTTTATTACGCTTAAGTTAGCGATGTTTACTATGACTTGTGATTCTATCCTTCATTGTGAGTTGCATCCTGCGTAAGAATGCAAATGGTTACTTTTTCACACCACTTGAGAATGGTGGTAAAGAACAAGCATTAAAAATATTTTAAAGCAATAAATTTAAGTTTTGATTTTATATATTAGTAGTTTCTTTTCTCTAGTTCCACATGCATTGTGACACATTGAGGCAAAAAATATCACTGAATGTTCTAATCCGATTTGGAGTTATTTATTTTATATATTATTTAACTTGCTACTTACAGAGTTCCCGTTTCTATCTCTTGACATTACGAATATTACTCTTACATAAGATTGTTTAACTTTTAATTCTTCTTCAGCACTTTGTTGTTTTCATACATAATTTAATGTCAAAAAACTTTCTTCATTTTATGTTGTTGCGATTTCCTTGAACTTCCAAGAATTATAACAACAATTCATTGACAAGTAATGCATTTTTTATTGCAACACATCAATTGGCACATTAAAGAACGTTACATTTTATCCACATCTTCAACAGTTATTATGTGGACTAAATAAAATGTGGACCTTTTCTCTTTTTAATTCTCGGTTTTTACACGCATTTTCTACATCGTGCTCCTCTCACTGGAAATACCCGTCCCCTGCGCAGGGGAAAGAACGTAATCTTTTACAATTTTTTATATTGCGCTTTTGTATGTACCCCTTATCACACATAGTCATCGCACTTAGTCAGAAAAATTATTATATCTGTCTTTTGTTGCTATTAGCTCATCATTGTCTCGCAGTAAGTACATTCCTTTCTTCTTTGGGTTCGTGTGAGATTCTTATCTTTTTTCGACATGTAAAGGACATTCCTACAGTACATGAGTGACCGTCTCGTCTCAGTTGCCGCATGTACACCTCTTGTCTGTTGTCTTCCTTCTCCGTGCTATATATTGCCCAAAATTCCCATGTCCCGTAAGTATTTCTAACATCTCTCTTGGCAGAGAAAACCATTTTCTATTTTTATAATTAAATTTAACGTCTTGTATGTATTTGTAAGTCTGTCTTCCTACTTCCGCTTTATCCCATTGTACTTGACATCCCGTTACAAGTTCATCGGTCAATTTCTTTTTTTTATTTTTTGTCTTCCTTCGTAAGTCTGTTGCCATTTATATAAATCACTCCCTCGCTTCGTAATGTTGTTCGAAATTTTAATTTTGTCACTTATAGATCATTAGTCCCATAACTGCCTGCAATGCTCCTGTCGAAACTGTCGAGTAACATCAACTTACTTTAAGAATGCATAATCGTTGCACGTTTTTAAGTTTCCTCTCCTCACGCACATTTGAAACCTTGTGACCCCTAACACTTGCTCCATAACGCATGATAAGTCATATCTTTCCTTTATATTGTGTAAACAATTCTTTTTGTCCAATATTGTGCTTTGTTTGCCCAACTCTGAGTAGGTGTAATACATTTTCAAAACTTTATCTGCTACAGACACATTGTGTTCGCTATAGCGTAGTCCGTCATCTACGATTGAACCCAAATATATTGCGCTTTGTTTTATTTTAATTGGCATACCTGACAATGTTAATAATGGATTGCGTCTCCTGATACTTTTCGTACCAAACCATAACGCCTTGCTGCAGGTATTTCGTACCTTAATTTTTTACATTCTTCTACACATTACTGTAGCACAGCAGTAGGTTTAGGATCATTGCCCACTGTCGTTTAACAAAGCCCGTCGTAGCTTTAGACAAAATGTGTTATTTTCTTTGTAAAAACACAAAATTCTGTCATTTTGTACAAATTAAAATGCCAATCTTAAAAAATGTTAAAAGTGATTTCATTAGAAGTTGCAAGTTAAGTTACGTGTGCTGAGAAGTTTTTTAAGTTGAATTTTGATTTGTTAAATTCTTTTGTATTAGAATAAAGATTTGTGTGTGACTATTATGTTTACAAACTTTATAATTCTTATGAATATTTGATTGCGTCTAGCTTCTTATTTATCGAACGAGTTGTAATGAACACAGCATTTTTATAATGTCCTGGATGAGGTTTTAAAAAGGTGTTACTGATATGGAAATTATACGTAGTTACACCTGACAATTAGTCTTTTTCAATTTATGTTAACGTGTGTTCAATACATGTTAAATATTTTATGGAATTAAGTTTTCCATTGGTAAGTATTTATATAATTGATTTAAAGTTGGGTGGGCGTTAATTGCTCACAGTACCTTAATTTTACTTGTACAGAGCTTTAGGGTCTACTTGACTACGCGGGAGGTTTGACGTGCGAACTGAGCACTTGAGGCTCGGAAGCGTGGAAGTGAACTAATTCGCGAACTAGTCATTTTCGCGGAGCGAGAGCGAACGGACTACTTCGTCGGTGAACTACTACGACCCATCACTACTGCCATTCCATTCGAAATGTCTTAAAGTTACGGTTAACTTTTTAGAAAGGTATTTAAATAATTTATCAAATTGCTTAAGATGTACTTTAGATGAATTAATTTATATTATCTCTTATTTGTTTCAGTTACTATTTCTTTCTATAATATCGAGTTCAAAATTGTGTTGTATGTATGGTAAAAATGTATCGAACAGTAGAGCAAAGTTTTAAATGGTATTAAAGTAGAACGACAAATAGTATTAAAGAAGAAGTACGTCCTGTAAGAATAGGGAATCACATCAACAGAGGTGAGCGAGGATGAGTTCCGCTGAACGTCTCTGCAAAGCCCGTTCTTTCGCGCGCGCTCCATCTCTTCCAACCACTCCATCGTCAGCGAGATAAGTTTTTATCTGGCAGCTGACCAATTCCGCTGACGCGATGTTTTTGGGAGCGCGCTCTTGCAGCGAAGGGCGGGGTTGGAATACGGTCGACGGAGCGCTAATCCGGCGGGTGCGGACGCCACGGTGGTTGGTGGCGGTGGCGGAGGGCGCCAGATAAGCGGGCAATTATCGGCCCCTGGCTAATTGGGGGACGACAGTGCTTATCAGATCGCAGAGCCGTCGCCTCCGCCCTCCTCGCCCGTCGACACACTGGGTGCAGGGGCGCGGAAAATTGGAGCGGTGCCGCCTCAAATTGGATCTGCTCGAGAAGGCGACGTATGTGGGGGTTCACAATGGCGCAACAGTGTTTAATAGCGGAGTCCCCGCCGCCGCATGCAGGAAGACGGAGGCGGTGCTCGCCAAGAGCTCACCTCCCTCGGTTTTGCGATTCTCAGATTGCGTGACGTTAATTGGGTTTTTGCTTCTGAATGGAAGATACTTTGGGCGAATGAAGATTAGATTCATACGATTTTACAAATATGAGTAAAATCCTTTCTATATGAAGCACACTTCTCATACGAGCTTTTTGAAGAGTAAAAAGGAAAATTTCCCGATTTGATTTCCGATTGAGTTACTGATTAGAAATTCCGTTAAAATACTTCATGTTCTTCGCTCGTGTCACAAATACAATATAATCTTTCAGTCTCGTTATTAAAAACTCTTTTTTTTGAATGGCGAAAAAAGGTATTTTAACTTTTCTGGAAGAACGATATGGTATAAGTCCCTAGATGTGACGTCCCTCAAGTATGTAATAATATTTTGTTTCCTTCGAAAAAATGAACAAATTTAACTTAATATACCACACCAATCTACAATAGTAGTTAATAAAATAGTTAAAAATGTTTAGAAGTAAATTATAAGGTGCTTTTTTCTCGAAGGGGAAAGTATTGGAGATCATTATTGACAGTAGTTTTCTATGAACCATTATGTGTAATGTATTGTTGGAAACAAAAAACACATTTTTGTCAAATCCAGCTTCATATTACTTTCATAATTTTTGTTCACACAAAAAAATTATGAAACTTTACTCTTGATGAGGAAAGTCATGGTTGTTTAGATCTTTTGTTGCAGAAGATGCAACCTCGACTTTGTTGTTTTCTTCCTTGACGTCTAAATCGTCTTCAGGATTTTCAAAATTACCATCTTCGTCAAACAATACAAGAGGTGTGTAGGCGATGTTCACATAAAGAATTTGGTTCTTCTTTAGCACCATAAGAACTCAATAGAAACTACTCCCCTTTTTGAAGGTGTTTTTTTTCCTGAAGATCTGGGGTCTTTGAAAAATTAAAACATTTTTTTTTAAATCATTAAAAAATAAGGCTTATTTTATTTTGTTAAATAAAAAAGTAGAATGAATAAATAAGGTTTCTTGAACAATTGACGCTTTATATTTTAGGAGTTTCAATATTGTGTTGAACTATAAAGGGATAAATCTATACTAAGTGAATTCTTTGGAATGCCTGAGATATCGAAATCGAGAAAAATACGTGTAGAATTGACCTGAAATTTTGCAGGGCTCTTCTTAATAACTGATGCAAGTAATGTGCAAAGTATGCTTAATATAGATGGAACACAAGACAAAAAAACAATATAAACTTGATTGCTTTCCTGTAAATGAGGAAATCCTCTCACATAACTGGCGAGTATCAGGATTGAAGACGTGTCGGGTAGAAATAAGTAGTGATGCGCGAATCGAAAGTCTGACTGTCCACTGAATATATAATATACATAACATAATCATGGAAGCTATAATGAACATAGTTTTTATTCACATTTCATGAAAGTGCATTGAAACCAAAATATTCAAAGATCTGAACGATACGCTTTTCTTACTGAGCGTTTAATATAATGTGTATTTCATTTCAACTTGGATTTCGACCCTCGCGTAATTATGAACAAATTCGAAGTGTTTTATAGATACCATATTTTTGTGTGTTTTTTCTCTTTCGATTGATTTTTTATTTTGAAATATAACAAAAGGGCAGGTCATATTACAAACTTTATAAATTAAGAAATTGACATGTTGTAGATTATAATTGACAACTCCGGGAAAATGAGGTGTTTATAAAACAGACTTTCGTAGTGGCATCTTCCCAATTTGTGGTATGAACACAACGCAAAACATACAAAATCACTAAGTACTATAATATACGACAAGAGGGAATAAATCATGTAAGTTGGCAGCTCTCCCAAATTTGGTAATTTCTCGTAAAACGACTTGGGTATACCTGTAGCTGTGATTTTGATTGAAAGAATACTACCTTTCAAGGTCCTCTCCAATATCGAGTCACCTCTTATGCCCGAAGAATTTTAGTATATTGTTAATGACTGCTCAACAAACAATCGCGCCAATATACAAAAGTTCTCGAACGTTTTCAAATATAGAACCTCGCGTGATGTTAATTTACTGGACTTTAATGAAGTGGTGGGATGGTTCCTTGTTGCATTCTAAATAAATAAGAATTAACTGTCATCAGTCTCGGTTCCCATGGGCTAGTTCCTTTTTTGCGAAATGAAAAATCTTCCCTTCTGTACATGCGAGTTGGTTCAAAAGCAGTTTTTATTTTACATAGAGCAATGACAGTATTTTTCTTGCAATGACACGTGGTCCAGCAATTTTACATAGAACAATGACACGTGGTCCCGCCTACCGACAAATTTTCTCAGTTCCGCTTAAATAGGTGGTGACTGATTGCTGTAAACTTTCATTTAATTATTCAACTTTATTTTGCATTAATTCGTCTTACAAAAATAATATTTTAATATTAATAGACCTCATAACGTTATTATGATTGAGTGAATGTAAAGATAAGCTTTAATCACGCGAAGGGAGCTGCAAGAAAATTCTGCTAATAATAGCTAAGGAAATAGCGAAGCTAACAAGTAATAGATAGGCTAGAGTTCTTTTTTATTTTACATTTTGGAAAATTCTTTGAGAGTCTCAGACTATGTGCCAATAAACTAGTTTCGAGGTATTTCTGAAAGTTGAAATTCGATTTAAACATATTGTGCACTTGTATGACAAATTTCAAGGTGTGAGAATCCGGTATGTGAATTTGTTCGGTTTCATTTTATCAGTGACATTAACGAACTGAATACACTGATGAAGTTAAACCAATTGTTATATTAATCCGCTCAGTTCAAGGTGACCCAGAGTTACTGCATAAGTTCAAGTTGGTGGAGGGAAACATGCCAAAAGAAATAATATGTACGCAATAAAAGACTGCTCCTTTTTGAAATTTAGTTTCCTAATCTCATCTCTGATATTACCAAAATGAAACTAAGCTTAGGTCCTATTACCAACTCCAAAGATAAGATCATAGTTTTTGTGAAATGTGAATTCAAACAAAATGTTTGTAAATTAGCCTGGTAAAGTCATCCTCTAAATTTAACAGGTGATGAGAAGGGGTTAAGACATAAATTACTCACCAAGATAACGAATCCACCAACATTAATTTTTACGAGGTATCGAGAGCGATATGAGAAAATGTCTAATTTGGTAAACTTTTCAGCAAACGGTACTGACTCTGTAAAGTCACCTAATCCTATAAGTGTTTTGCCAGTTTTAACGTCCCGTACTCTAAATTTGGGTAGTGTCCTACTGTTTGCCCCGAAATTTTGTTCTTTCAGTTCTGGAAATCAAGGACAAACACGACAGAAAAAATTAATAGTCTACAGTTTCTTTAAGAAAAGTTTTGACATTTCACATACAGATAATAAAACCGACGTACATTATTTGGTTTCATTGAAATAACAGTGTCATCTTCAACAAAAACTATAATATCTACTTATTTGAACTTACTAGTTTCTTAATACTGGGAGGGGGACCGGAAATTCGACGTTAGAGTTGCGTATTAATTTTAATTTCAAGTTTATGAAAGGCATATTGTAAATATGACATCGTATGGAAACAGACAACCGTGGTGAAGTGGTTGCGTCTTCTCTCAGTTAACATGTACAAATGCATGCCGTTAGTTTTCATGTATTGTAAAAATCTTTGCAAAATAAACGAGAAACTTTCAGAAGAATAGAATGGTTACAAGTGATACTGTCAGGTCTGTAAGGACCAATTGATAATTGATTCAATTATAGTAAGTGGTGCAGTGAAAGGACAGATAAACTTTCATATTACGTTATTAACTATCAAAACGTCAACAGTGAAGTGCCTCATATGTTCATAATCGATAATCCGAAAATTTGCAAAAGTGACGCAGACAAAGAAAATTTCTTACTACTATGTCGAAGAGGAGGTGATCGTTCATCGGAATTCATCAACTGGCAGACCTACATCCAGACCTAATAGATTAAACGCACGGTATTCCCAGGGGATTCATTTTGTTATCTCTGGTTCTAAATTGTTCAACTGTCTTAAGTAGAATTTAAATAGTTGGGAAATTGGTTATAAAATGACTGCCGGCGATGTGGCAGTGTGAGTTTCCCATAGACTATGGATGATTTGCAATTGTACACGAGCACTCGAGCGTATGAACAACAACCGAAAAACAAAGATTATACAATATTAAATTATGGCCCACAACTAGACGAACATGCAACAAAAATAACAAGAGATAATTTTAATGAGTTCAACACAACTTTTAATCAGTATACGCATGCATTATAAGAGCGTTCAGGTTTGTACTTTCTCACACATTTAAGTTAAATATTTGTAACAATTGTACTAGAGATTAGTGATGAGATATACTAGATAATTTCTATATCTTTGTATAAAATATAAAGTTCACCATGTAATTTACAATAAGTATTTTGTACAATTTTGAGAAGAAAAGGAAGAATACATCTGAAGAGGGGGAACATACATCCCCGAAACGTAATGTGAAAGTACGAACGATTAAATTATTTGTAAAACGATTAATACATGTTGTCATAAATAAGGGCACTGCCAACTAATTTAACAAGTTGAAAGACAACATTACTCTTATCTAATTTATACAATATTAGTTGAATTTTCAGAACATATTCAAAAATTCGAGTACTAACTCTTCTAGTCATCTCTCCTTTTTCTTCAACCTTTTCTTTCTTTTCCACCTCATTTCGACTCTTCCTACAGCTTCGTACTATAAATGTGGAGAAAGCAAATGTTCTTTGACTAAATTAACTTCTCTCCTCCGGCGGTGCTCCGGTGCCATAAGCTCGTCTCTCCCGGTGTGGCGGAAGAATATGCTCCGGAACCCCGTGAGCACGTCGGCGATCGCCGCCTCCGCTAGCGTGCGCCGTTGTCTCGCATCCGGGGCGATGTCTTTGAGGTGTCGCCAGTTGTCCTGTGGCCACTCTCCCAGTGCTCCCACGATGATGGGGGCGTTAGTGACCTCACAGACTACACAGAGCGGTTGAGCGAGGATATAAGGAAAACATTTTAAATGAATAAATGTAATATAGTGTGAAAACTGTAATGAATGAAGAATAAGTTTTCATCTTGATCGATACCCAAACTTTTGTTTATGTTAAATTATTATACTATTGAATGAGCACGTACCTTTTGAGCATATATCTTAATAAGTGAAACGTCGCATCTCGATTTTAGGTTTCGAACAAGGAACTGTCAGCAGCATGATAAAATTATGTCTTTCTTGTAACACTTCGTTTGACAAAATGTGTTTTGGTTTTTAAGATATGAGGTATTATTAAGTGACTATGCTTTTCTTCCTTGAAAAATTCCTTCATATACCGGTTCATTTAATTTCCTCGTATTGGTTTTACCTGATATGAAATTACTTGGTTTTATCAGACTTTACAAATATACCTCTACAGTTAAAAATACTACTAATTTTCATGAAGTATTTGTTCAGAATTTGATAAATTCATAAATATTTAAAATTATTTTAATCTAAACAGTTTCATACTCTTGCTAATGAAGAAAGCAACACTTCTAAAATATTCTAAAATTCCTGTAAAGTTATTTAAAGAACGAATTCTACTATTCTCGTCTATTATATAATAAAAATATATTATGTTATAAAATACGCGCACGAATTTGAATTTACGCACTAGCACAGAACATTTATCGAGTATTTAGAATACAATATTATAACGTGTGTGTGTGTGATTTCTGTTTTCTTTTCTTGTAAACATATTTATGTTTAATATCATGTTATCAATTGTTCCGTTGCATGTTTCTTGTTATAATTTATAACACCTGACGACGACTCAAACCTTGAGTCGAAACGTTGTGTTCTTAAAAGCACAAAATAAATGGTATTCGTCCATCATAAGGTCGTAAGTCTTAAATTATTTATTTATTTATTTAAAGTACTATACTTTGTTTGATTTTAACTTACAATTTTTGTTGTGAAATCATTCATATGGAATTATGTGCATAGTCATCGCAATTTGAGGGTTCATATGGGCGTGATGAGGCTTGACGTGATTCGAGACTAACAGCACTGCACGAGTCAATGAGTGCAGTAGGGAATCCTCAAACTAATAGGGAACCTGTATTTGGGTCACATTTGGGTCAATTATTATAGTCATTACGAAATTGTCATTCGCAACAAAATCGAGATGATTTGTATTCGTGAGTTTTCCCCATTTTGCTTCCATCCCGTTTTGTTCTTCAGTGCTGACATTTAGTCATGTAGTATTTTGTCGCTTCTCCTTCTACCTGCGTTTCCCTTTCACTCCCTTTTGCGAAGGTGAGTTCAGTTCTCGCGGAACTCAGCAGCACCCCATGGCTCGGACCATTCGTGGCTCTACGGAACATTTGGGGACCTTTTGTACTACGAAGGGTAAATACGAAAAGCAAAAATTTATGGAGGTAGAAATTTTAGAATGCTTTGTATTGTTGTGAAGAAATATAGATCTTCTTAGAAAATCGCTTAAATTAAGAAAAGGAAAATAAGAACAGCAAGACCACTCCAGACACGAAATTACATGTTTGTGTACCGAAAATGAAATTTCATTCACGTAACAAGTAAAATGCTATTTATAAGTCTTAAGATTTAGCAAAAAGTCATGAAATAATATTAATGATATTTTATATATTTAAAATTACAAATATAATAAGCTTTCTTAGAGCCCGAAAAAAAGTTTAAGATATGAGAGAAGGATGTGGCAATTATAAATATATGTATATTGATTAAATGTTTTATAAATTAACCAGATACATATGTTTTGAATAAAATGAATGGTGTATTTTTATGAATATTTTATAAATTTGATGGCAAATTTGTAAATAACTTAATTAGAAATCGATTTTTTCTGTAACACTTGCAAGTGAATCATTTAATTTCCATGCGACTAATACTTTCTTTAATTAAATTTGTAGATGGTTTATTGAAACATATGATTAAAATGTTTTTGAAATCGTATAAACATTTTTTCTCTACGAAGTTATTTTGCATACTACCGAAAAGGCTTTAAAAAGTATATGTCAAGTATGTGTAATGGTTGTGCTCTTGTACTTTGTCTGTGTAATGATTCATATTGAAATAATTTAGTATATAGTGTATAACAAAAATCACAGATTTTTGAAGCCGCAAGGATGATAAGCGTAAAATTTCTTTGCTTAAAAAAACTCGGCATTTGCTTCCTTTCTTCAAAATTTTATTGTCTTTTGATATTTGATTTCAAAAATTTCTTTGATTCATTTATTGAGGAAATAACATGGCGATGCACTTTTCCATTGTATTTCAATGTAGAATATGAACTATTTGAATATATACTAAAGCACATGTGTCAGATGTTCCAATGAACATGTGGTAACTTAATCACTTCTTCGTCCAAGATATATGATACTTTGTTGATTGAAATTTTTCTTTGATTAAATCTCTTCAACCTTTCCTCCAAAACATTATCAATTTTCGGGGTTTCAATAACGCAGGATAAATTGGATTGGTTTCTGGATTAAGAAATCAGTACAATTAAACATCATCCAATATTTACTAAGAACCGAATTTGCTGAAAAAAAATTAATCGTCATAAAACCCCTGGAATTTTGAGACTCCTATTGACTTTCATGATATTGCACCTAATTAGCATTTGGAAGATTATAGAATGTAAGCTTATAAGAATGTACAAGTATTGAAAAGATTGTACTATTACAGTCATAACTCCAAAATTGTAATTTAATCCATATTTTCTTTGAAATTAGTGGAATAATTTTTCCTTTTCCTTTTTTATTTTATTTCAAAAAGATCATGTTCGTATGTGTTCATATTCCAACTTTTTCAAGGTATATAACACCCAGAATGTATAAAACTATTTTTGGACGTTTTCCTTCACGGATACTTGAAAAGTGGTTGTCTAACTGCTTTGAAGTAAGAGTCATCAAAGTAATTACGAAATGCTGAGGTTTATATTATGCATTGAAGTCACACGAAAACCAACACGGAATAGGTGTTGAAAGCAATCTTTTTATGGTTCTTACGGTAGCTGTAATTTGAGCAACCGTTTTACAAAATTATGTTTAACGACGTGTTCGTGATTACTTGGTCCAGCCTTCTTCGCCGAAAACTGTAATTGGACGTCCCCGACGAACAACTCAATATTCGATGCGAAACCGTAAAAACTCGCGTCCGTCACTGCTGTGTAAAGAGAGAGAAGGAGGTCGGGCAACGCAGCCACGGGCAAGACGAGCAAATCAGGCGCTGGCTCCTCCTCCCTCAGCCTCAGGCGAAGGAAGGTCCACATGTCACTGTTGTAAATCTCTCCCGGAACTCCATTCTCAGACTTATTTATTTTGTTCTCGAGACACTATCAATCACCTTACATTGTTTAGATATTTATTTATTTAATCGCCAATTTAGGGGATAGACATGTCTATTACGTTGTACATATTTCTTCCGTGTACCCTACACGTGGAGAAGATTTGTGACAGCTTTCGGTCAGGTGAAAATGACGCCGAGCCGGTAATCCAGGTCTTAGGTCTGGGCGGAAATGGTGTACAGTTGTGGAAGACGAACGGGTGGTGTAGTGGTTAACACACCTGCGATCAAAGCAAGAGTCCCTGCTTCGATTCCCGGCTCGTCGCCATTTTTACCTGACCGAATGCGTTCACATGTCTATTACATTGTTTGGGATCTACAACATTACAACTGGGGTATTTGCTTATGCAATGATTCGGAGTTCTAATTTACGGTATTTATATTCGAATACTGGTGCTCGAATAGACGTTAGGACGGACCGAGAGAACATCCGAAACGTGATATTAGATCCTCTTGAAATGTTATAGCAGGTTAGAAAGATGTATACTTGTTACAGAAACTTCAAATTAGACGTGTAGATAGAAATTTCACTCGGAGAAGATTTAGTAAGGTTATTTGTATAAAAATAAGATTAAATGATTACATTTATCATGCACCAATTACCGACAGATTTATTTGTTATTTGTTAAAAATGAATTCATCGTCTGTAACATTGAAGAACAAATGATTAGGTGAATTGATCTTTGATGTTGATGAATGATTGCGAAAGACTCTTCCTAAACATTCTTGTAAATACAATCTTAAGTATGAGCCATTTGGTGACACAAGAAATCGTGAAAAAACTTGATTTCTTCGATGTAGATGCGTAGTAAACCAGCCTGGTGACAATCTTGTTTACTCAGGTTTCCTCTAGAGATCAGTAGTAGCGGAGAGTCGACAGTGCATGAGACCATGACATACAATCGTCATGGCATATCACATCATCGGTAGACATGTGTAGGGGTTGAAGAAATTAATTCAGCAAATGATCGCAATGCAAAGAATGTAATAGACGTGAAATAAAAAACAATCGCATAAACAACTCCAACGTTCGATTTTTTGCATTACTTCATTCACGGAAGGAAACTGCATATCAGTTTAAATTACTATGTTAAACACGGGGTAAACATAAGTATTGTTCTGCTTCTCAGTAGAAAATCATCGGGTAACCTCGGGTACTCAACTAATTAGAGATAAAAAGAGAAATAATTCGTAAATAGAGTACGTTAGATCACAAGATTTGACATTTTACAAAGCAGAAGCGGGAATTAGAATGGATGAAATTTTATGCGTAGCAGACAGAGGTTTCTTGAACACCCGATTACTACGGGTAAACGGAAATATCTGTAATAAAACTGGGGGAAAACAAAGTTTCAGATAGTTGGAGATCACTTTTAATACTGATATTAGTATGGCTAAGAAGCAATTCATATACTATTAATGTGACATTGTCCTCTTGGAGGAGACTTGAGTACTGGCACCTGAACAAAACAGTGTAAACATGCATCTCCAGCCATGGTAGCGAGGGTAGGGACCTTTCTATATCTGTAATTCACCACTATAAGGCGACACTATATTAGGGGAGTGGTTGTCATGTGCTTCCGCTCAGGCAGACCCAGTGGGACAATTCTTTTGAGCAGAAAGTTCCAATCTCTAGATGTTTGCATAACAGCATCGGCGCAGATCGGTGAAGAGACTTTGGTGACTCTTTGATGGTGAGAGTCACGTGCTCGAATTGATAGTTTTTAATAAAAGTTATGCTGATGGAAAATAAAACTAAGCATTAGTTAAACTAACTTCGCCAATTATTGCTAAATGAACCCATGTTAATTACGGAAAGTGCGAAGTCCATAAAATAATATTTGTAATGGTATTTTATTAGTGACAATTGGATAAGTATGACGGGAGAAAAAGGAGTGTTTACGAAAAAGTTACCTTTCAGAAATAAGACGAACCGACTGATAATATGATTCAATTCATACAGTAACGTCAATAGAACTATGCAAAATTATTAGATCGAATGGCTAATTGCAGATACTAAGATTCCTAACTTCATACAGAACAATAAATAAAACTTTTTCACGTTACACTTGATGTCTATATCGTATATGGGTCTTCTGTGGGGAACAGGGCACACAAGTAAAACTAATGTTTGTTCTGCTGTTCAGTACAACCATAGAAGGGAATGTGAAATAAATTACCTATTTTCGAAGTGTTCATCGGTTCAACCCCCCTCCTCCCCCCCCCCAAAAAAGATGCTAACTGCGGCAGCTATATGCTAATACGATCTAATTCGATAACAGGTGGACAAATATTTTTTCTTGTATTCTTCCACGCTTAATGACTCATAGAAAAATATCCGTTTTCCTCTTACTCATGTTGCACTTCATAATCCCACACAAAATCTCTACCTCACGTTTGAACAGACCCGATACCTGATCTGCGCCATGTAAGATGAGTTGAATGATCAAGAAACGTTATGAGGATCTTTGCTTTAATTATGATCATCACTTTTCTTGAAAAAAAACAAACAAACAAAAAGAAAACGAAGATGTAATAGGGTGTCATTACTGATGAGTGTAAGATTTTGGCCGCGGCAATCGGCACATTTCAAGTGAGGATCAAATCCTTCCATGCTGTTTGATTTGGTTAGTTTGCATTATAAAGAACAGTTCTATCTATTATTAAATAAAGGTCACTTCGTTATTAGAATATTTCAGCATTCATAAATTAGAAAAATATTGATGATAAAGATTCTGAATTCAAATTAAGGTCTTAAAATAATAAATCGAGATGATGTGAGAAAATATCATTAATTATATCAATAAAAATGTAAAGAAAATTGAAAACTATTTAGTTTACAATCCCCAAATAAACCAAACATGTTTTAACAAATTCTGAATGAGGAATAAATCCAGCTATTCTTCTTTTTGTTCATAAAATTCCACATTCTTGTCTCTCACAATCCGTTCGTGTGAAAGCCGCTTTTGACTTGCGTGGTCTCCGCACGCACGATCTGTTGATCGGATTCGTGGCTCGAGGCGACTGCTCCGCCCAAGGCCCGAGGCTCGCAGCCCGAGACCGCATCGCGAACAAACGCCCCCTTGGTTTGCTTGGATAGAAAAGAAGACCACCTGCTCCGGCTGCCCCGTCACTAACTGCTACCCTCATGTATGGAAATGAAGCGGCACGCGCCATTACGAGCTCAGGTGATATACAGGCGGCGACCTCTTCCTCCTGCTGCGTCGCGCGCGCCGTCGAATGAGTGAGCGCGTGTCACGCGCCGTGCGTGGGTCGCTGTCTATCGGCCCCACCGCCACCCCGTCCCCACCCACTTTTACTGTTCTCTCCTTCTCACCCTCTTGACCTTTCTGCCATCTTCTTCACGTTTTGTCGCCGAGGTTCCTTATAGAAATTGGTCTTCAGTTCGTATGCTTCAAATAAATATATGACTTTATTAGTGGCGAGACTCAGACCGAGGTCTGCTCTTCCGCCTGACCACTTTGAAAATATTTACAATATCATTACAAAATTAGTTTCAATGGGAGGATATTTACTGGGAAAACAAGCTGAGGACCTCCCCGGTACTGAGCCTTAAGCGATTGAGGGAAACCCAGGAAAAACCCCAATCAGGATGGCGGCTTAAGGCCGAACATAACAAATAATTTATAAGATAATATAAGATAAAATTGATTTATAAACTAATGTATTGTCTGTTAGAAAAGAATCTCATTAGAAAGGAAACAAGAGTTTTACAGAATAAATGAATATAACACTACATAACTATACCAAAATTAAATGAAACATCACAAAATATACAAAAATATAAATACGATTAGGATATATTACATTTTACACAGAATAAAATAACTCGTAGAGATTACATTATACTATGGGCTACATCTTAAATTAGAAAAAAATTAATTACAAATTACAGGACNCATTTGGGAAGATACAACAGCGTAGAATGGGAGGGGTAGAAGTAGAAGGGGTGAGGGAGTAACAGAAGGAATACTTTTAAGAATAAAGACATGGACGAAAGGGTAGTTGGAAATAGATGTGGCGTTTGCAAGAGAAGGAAAATATGGTAATTGAATAAATTATTAATAATAATAATAAAAGTAAGGTATTGGGGAAAGTGTCTAGGTATTTATTTCATACTACGGAGGACGTTGGCGCAACCAAGAGGTTAATTTTCTTATGAATATACGGACACCATTCGAATGCCTCACGTCAGGTGGCGGTTTATTCCATTCACGGATTGTACTTACTGTAAATGACATGTCGAATATGGCCGTTCTGTGTCGTGGTACCACGAGTAGTTCATCATTTCTAGTATGTTTTTGTCTTAAATATTGAAAGTTTATAGCAAGTTGAGTTAAATGTTTATTATTTAGAATCTTGAACAGCATGATGAGACTATGGAGAAATTCAGCTTAAATAATATTTTGATACGTGGTCATATTTGCGTAGATCAAATATGAAACGGAGGCATGCATCATTTTGTGTAACTTGTAATTTGTGTTGTAGCTTTGAATTTAAATCTGAAAAGATAAATAATATTAATGATAGTAATATATTGTTAATATATATAATAATATATCGTTACGATGTGTCTAGTAAGTAAACTCAACAGAAATGAACCTTACTAACACTCGTCATCGTCGTCCTTCGTTGGCCGAAACGAAAATACATACATATCGTGTCTGTACTGGAATATTCCCGTTACTGACCCGTATATCGTACACGCCTAAGAGAAAATAACAACCAATAATAATAATAATAATAATAATAATAATAATAATAATAATCTTTCCATTTTTTCTAACAATTGGTTGATGAAAACAGAAGGAAGAAAAGAATCATCTTCAGGTTTATCCTGCAATGTCACATTTCCCTTTATTAAGTTACGAGATACTATCACAAACGATGCAGTGTTGCGTAGAAGTCATCTTCTCACACCTTGCGTCACGCTCTGTTGAACACTGCTACGAGGTGTATGCGTAAGGTACAGTTTGCAGTCCCTCAGTAACAGTGCAGGAATGCTGCAATCTGCGATGCTACAATCTAGTCTACGACCCCGACCTAGTCAAGGATGCGTGACTCGTCCAAGTACATCCCGATGTAATGAAGCGAGACGTGGCACTTACTGTCACATCGGACCGCGCTTCGCAACTGCTTCTCATAAAAAAGAGACGACTGTACGCCAAGGTCACCGACAAGGTGGACGCGAGAGAAAAAAAAGTGAATATATTTGGGATGGCGTGTTCGGTGACCACTGTCATCTCAAGCGCGAGTTCCGTCGTCAGACGTTATATGCTCTTCTATATTCTCGCTCTCATCGTCTCATTCTAGCTTCTCATCGACTAAGCGGGCCATGCGCTTTGTTTATTATAAAGGAAGAAGTTTTTAAACCATATTTAGAGTGTAGTATAAGGGAACTAGAGGATAAATGGAATGTCTGATACGAAGGAAACAACAACAACCTCGACTAGTCCATGGAAGCAAAGAATTAAAGAATTATTTCCAAGCTCGTTAGGAGCAAAGAAGTTCATCAGTTTACCAAAGTCGATAGTATCGATTCAGAGCATTGATGCAGAAATCCCCCCCCCCCTGTATTCGTTCTTCCTTGTTTTCTTCTGCTAGATTGCCTTCTTCCTTTAAAAAGTTGCAATCGTTACCGGGTGTTACATATGTGGTTCACTCGTATTTTGTATCTAAAGAGGTATTAAGTATAGGAGTAATATATATTAAGGTTTGAACAGAAGACAGATGCTACCAAGAACGGATAAATTTATACGTTTTTACCCTCTTATTAATAAATGAGAGCAGGGGATTCTTATAGGGTTTGTGAAGTTCTCCAGTGAAGACAGTCGAAGGAAAGGCAGCATCGATTATCAAACATCTTAAATGCCAGGCAAGTTCACCCGATGCAAGTTCAACCTAATTCTTCAGATTTCTTGTCGTACTTGTGCTTCATGTTTTATCTGAGGATAAGAGCTAGTCAAAATTAAGCGTCGTGACATCTACCATTGTCTGCCCCATCATTACTTATATGATCCTATTAGGAAGAATATATCTTACGTTATTGGGCATTATTACTCGACTGAACAAAGCTTAGTGGATGTTGCATTGTCGTTAGTCGAGTATGCGGATTTCGTGACCAGTGAGTTGGTTTTTGTTAGACACGCGTTTCTTTAATTTTACAGTAGCGTCGATCCTGCCGTTTTAGAAGTCTACATCAGTGAATCTTGTTTATCATCATTGGCCATTCTCTGACTTATCGCATTATCCCCATCAGTCGGACATTGTCTCGTATATTTACGTATGGATGATTGTGTGATTACTCGTGTATCAAGTACACCACATAGAAGGTTATTGAGAGCAAGTATAGTTGCTTATCCCATGAAACATGAATAAAAGAAAGAAAACAACTCATAATGACAAAATAAGTAGAAAATGGAAAGGAATGATTTAATCGTGAAAGGCACTCGACGCCCTTGTATCTGCGGAGACGGTGGTGACGAAGGGGGGGGGGAGTTGTAGCACGGTGTTCGCGTGTCACACGCGCAGTGCGGTGGCGGTGGCGGGGGACGCGGTTGGAGACTACCCGCATGACAAGGAACGCGCGCGCGCGCGCTCGCGCGAGCCACGACTGCTGCTCGCTCTTCGAGTAGTGAGATATCGCCGTCGTATGAGCGATCGAGCGAGAGGCAGCTGCGACGCGAGCGACGGACGGTGCGCGGGGGTGGCGCGGCGGGAGTCCCGGGAGCGAACGCGCGTCAGCGCCGACATCCGTGCGTTGCAGACTGATTAGGAGCGCGTCGTCAACAACAACGACCACCTGCTACTAGCTTCACCCCCTTCCCTCCCACCCACCGACACATCCCGTTCCACTTGGTTTACTTTGACTGTAACACGCATTTTTACTTTTTCCTTATTCGAGTGGTAATTGAAGAAATTGTCATTCAAGCGAAAATTGTATTTATTGTTGAACGAAATGTTTGAGAGATCTTGGAAAATTGAATCCTGGATTTCCGTAATGATATCCCTTGACGTACTTTATAAAATAATACACAAATCTGTGAATGAAACTTGAGATTCGCATTGGGTGGAGAAGAGAGACCTATTTATTGATTTGATGTGGCAAGGTTCAGACCTCCTAAACTCATGATGTGGACGAAGGAATTAGGAAGGAGTCATCTTGGGTTGCCGGTGAATTTGAGATACCGATCCACCATTGTTCCGAATAAGTGAGGGACATCCACTTCGGTCGAGACGGGAATCGAACACGTGCTCATGTATATCAAATTGACAGAAATATCTTGAACTACGGGACGGGTTTTATTGATCTAGGAGAAGTGGTTCTGTTCCGCTGTTTCTGGTGAATCTGGGTTACATTCCATTGACGATGTTGCGTACGGACTTAGGAGTTGAGGTGTGTGGTGCAGTGGACAGCACCCTTGCGGCCAGAGTAGAAGGTCCCGGGTTCGATTCCCAGTGCGTCACAACTTTCACCTGGCCGTTGACGATGTTAATTATGTTACGTTGAATGAAAATGGGACCGAGATTCGAACCTGAGACCTTCAGCTTAACGCGCTGATGCGGTGAAGGTCCCGAGTTTGAATCGCGGTCCCATCTCCCATTTTCATTAAACATGTTATAACTAATCTGTTACCTGGTGGTCCTTTGGCTGATCGTTGGATTCTCTCTATCAATGATATTTTAATGAAAAAAAAACAATACAGCAACAATAAAAACACAAAAACAAGAAAAGACTTATCTTATCATTACGAACAGTGAAACAACTTCTTATTTTGTAATTACAATTGCTTCTCAAAAGGATGCTTATGCTATCGAAATATGTATAACACAGATGCTAATAAATCATTTTCTTTATTTATATTAATTAAAAGTTTGTATTTAATTTTTTTGTATTGTGAACAAGCCAAATTAATTATTACGATAAATAAACAAACAAACAAACAAACAAGTTCCAATACTAAAAAGTATAAAACCATCTCTATATATAAAGAAGAGTATCTCGGGCGGTGTGTGTGTATTTGTATGTCTTTTATACAAATCTATTGTTTATATACGAACATGATGAAAATTTGCACACATGATTTTCAAAACACTAAAACGAGCTCTGTTTTCTTGAGATTAAAAAAACCCACCCACATCCCCCATTTTTATTACTCTTTAATTTTCGCAATTTTCGGTATATATCAGGAACTTAGTAAGATAATAACTTAATTTTTGTATCTCAACATTGCTAATTTAAGTAATATGAAATGGGATTTAAGATTTTTCGATATTGTACTCTATTAGATCAGAAGCCAGAGATATGAAAAATGCCAATCGAGGAAGAAAATATAGATTTTTTTTCTCAATCGTTCCTTAATTTTTCAGTGGTATTGAATGCAAGTTTCAACTTTGCCACCTCGTAAATTCTGTGCGTTTAAAAAAAAATCGAAAAACTGAAAAAAAATTCTCTTTTTTTGTATATTATTCGAAGTGCACACTCTTCTCGAGGAAAGTTAGCTTATGCAAAAATAATGTACATTAAATTTCCCGCAAATTATGTGTCTTTTTTTGTCCGACCAATAGATATCACGCTTGAGCTCCGTGAATTTTGGCCAAAACTACGAAATTGACCCCAAAAGAAATTTTTTATTATAACTCGGAAATCAGATACTTTTAGAGGATAGTGCAAGGCACCAAAATAAATTTCACTAAATTTACTTATAATTAGGTCTCTTTTAGAGTATTTTTCGTCGAATTAAGTGTTTAGGCTCTAGTCACCGCGTTAGAGCGCGTTTTGCACATGGCACGAATTGCGAAACTAAAACCTATTTTCACAATATACATATTTTAACAGTTCATATGTAATACATTACATACGCACTTAATTAAGTAATGAATATGAAAATTATTTAATTTTGTCGAAGACGTTTCATACTGGAAGTTCCGGGTTTTTCCATCATTCTCATATGGTTCACTGCGAGAGAACTTCATTAGACACTGTTCTACATTCGTTTCGCTTCACGCATCGTACTCTAACTTAACACTTCGGCGGATAGTGAAGGATTTATTTGAAATAAAAATGATGTTCTTCAATTAGGGCATGTCGTAGAACCACTTACTAACCCAGTAGTCATATAAATAGTGACCGGTTTTTAAAAAAATATTTTTTAAAATTTAGATGAAAAATTATCTCATTTTGTTTGCTTTTAAAGAAGACTTCAATAAAATGTTCAAATTTTAAAAGCATATTTGAGGGGTCGCTATCAAAAATTTTTTGGACGGGGTACCCTTATATTTTGTTTTATATCTTAGATCAGACTACCATAAATATTTAGTTTAAAAACATATATGTCTAAGGTCTCTACCAAGCTTTAAAAAGTCAACGTTTCAATCTAGTCGTCCGACCAGGAAGCGCCAACCACTAAGGTTGGACTTCAAATGTTTTAAAAGTTCCTTCACGGATTTAGCTTCATGCTAAAAGACCATGTGATTGGTCTTGACTGTATGTCTTCTATTCCACTGTGAAATTCAAATTGGAATGTGATTATTTTAGCTGAAGTATTATAAGCCAAAATATGAGCTCTAACAGCTGTTGCGTAACTATGCTCTCTCACGATCTAGCCATTTCTATTTTATAGCGTTCGCAGTGCTCACCAGTTTTGTAAGACCAGTCCCTTCTATGATCATAAATAAGTCACAGTCGGTCATTAAGTGAAAAGCTCCTAATCTCACAACCACGTTAAAAATCCCCTGTGCGGCTTGCAATCATATCTCGTACCTTCAAATGTAGTGGTTGATTACATCCATCCATACTCCATACTAATATATAAATTCGTAATGCGAAACGGTAATACAGAACCGATAGCGATGAAATTTAGCAAGGAGATAGTTAAAATGTCCAGGATGAACATAGACTAACATTTATTTTTCAAATGTATGAAGAGGAAAAGAAAAAATGAAGTTGAAGATAAGTGTCAATGAAATCTGGGGAAAAATCGGCCATTTTCTCTTACGCTACCTAAACGGTTAGAGGCATGTGACAAGTACGCAGTGCATTATTCTTCACCTCATAAATTATGTCCGCGACAGCATTTGACTGTCTACAAAGGTTTCCCTACATTATCGAAAAAATGTTATTAAAAATAGAAGTGTTAAAATACTTCAAATTAAGAGAATAATTTAAGAACGAAAAAATCAATCTACATCAATTTAATGATTATTTGTTTGTTTTGTAAGATAAAAAACGTCTTTAGATCATAAAATTTCGACGAATAGTTTCGATTTTACAAGAATTTTAAAGAAATGGTGCAGCCGCGTGATGCCTCGGAAGCGAAAATTCAACCGCCGCGACTGGTGTAGTTCATATAGTCATGTTTTGTATTAGATTCTTATTATAATGAATTTTGAAAATTAGGATGATGTGCATGTTTTTAAAAACTAGTAAGCAAAAGTATTTTAATCTTGCAATATAGTTAGATTTCATTTTTCCTTGAGTAAAAGAAAATTAGTCCAAGAAAAATCCCGAGCTACGTCGGGTAATCAGCTAGTCTTTATATTTGTTGAACAACAACCTAGAATGATAAATGTGTTTACGGGAACCGTACTTCTTGTACAAACAGACTGCTAAATCAGATTCCACAGGAAAAATAAATGATTGGGATCTCGCGACAGTAATAAAACTATGTGCGATTGCCGTGGATTTCTTCCTTAATTTTTCAAAATGAACTCACTTCTTGTTCGTTCGTGGAGCTCGTGGTCCGACGGCAAAAACGTAAATCCAATGCTTTCATATGGAAATTTTGGTTTAGACGGTCACTATTCATTTTGAAACAATTCCCGCTGTGCGTCAATACTTCCGTGCTAGTGGCCACAGCTTATACGTGAAGTGCGTTCATTCGTACATCAACCACATGCAGCAATTGAAGAACACCATACCATATGATGAATATAAAACTTTTACTTCCAAAGGATCTATCACTATCCACCGAAGTGTTGAGTTTTAGTGTAGTACGTGGGGCGAAAAGAGAATGAACCGAGTCTAATGATGTTCTCTCATAGTGAACCATATGAGGATGATGGAAAACCCGGAACTTCTTCGGCAAAATTAAATAATTTTCATATTCATTACTTAATTACGTATGCATGTAATGTATTACATATCAACTGTTACTTCTAAGTTGCCGGCAGTTGCCAGCGATTTCCTAGATATATCTAGAGAGAGAGAGAGAGAGAGAGAGAGAGAGAATTACTCAAAATTTAGATTTAATAATTCTTAGCGAAGTCAACATAAATAATGAAAAAATGATAGATAAATATGCTTTTCAGGGATTCAACAAATTTACTAAATTAAGGAATAAGAAAAGGGGTGGAGGTATAGTCATATATGTCAAAAAAATTGCTTTAAATTTACTGTCAAAAATATAAAAATAACTAATTTTGAATAAGAAGCAGGTGAATTAAGTTTAGAAAAAAATGTAATCTCTCAAATTTGGGCAATATACATACCACCTGACATACAAATCAATAGCTTTATAGAAGAACTAAATAACCTACTAAGTAATCGGAATACAAATATGTTATTGATTGGTGATACACACATTAATATATTAAACAATGATAATACAACAAATTACTCAAAATATCTTAATGTGTTAATAGAGAAGAGTATGTACCAATGCATCAATAATTTTACAAGGGAAGAGATAAAAAATAATAAACTAACTCAAACATGTATTGATCACATAATCATAAAAGGGATGTTTAAAAGTTTAAAAACTTACATTTACAAATTTAAACTCCCAGATCATTATGCTATTGGAATATCCGTTGAATATGCAAATTTTAATATAAGTAAAAATAAAGAAAAAAGAAAATGCAAAAATATGTAATTAAAAAATTGCTAAAAGAAAATTTAACAAAATTAAACATAGAAAATATAAAGGATAAAGTAGCTAATGATATTTATAAGGAGATATATGAAACTTTTAAACAATCTATTGTTAAAATAAATGGCATTATGAAAAGGAAAAATAGTAACTTAAAACCATGAATGAATGAAGATATTAGAAATTTAATGGCCAAAAGGGATACAACATTTAAAAAACGGAAAAGAAAATCCATATTAAATTTAGAATAAAAAATATACTTAGAAAAGAATATATAGCACTGAGGAATAAAATCAACACCCAAATAGTAAGACAAAAAAGAATATACTTTGCTGAACAATTTGAAATTAATAAATTTAATGCCAAAAAAACGTGGCTAACAATTAATGCATTACTGGATTGTAAAGAAAAAGAATCTTGCATACAATTATAACAGAAAAATTAGGTATAACAGATAGCGTTAAAAACATAAGTAACAATTTTGCACACAATTTCAGAAATCAAATTGATAATATATCACACAATTTAAATATAGAAACATTTCGAATAAATAAAGACAATGCTTAATGATCTCTTTCTACTTGCCGGAAGCAGATGAAGATAAAACTTAAAAATTTTATCTTAAAAATGGTTTGCAAAAAAGCGCCTAGAACAGATAACATAAAAATTGAACGCATAAAAGAAAATGAAAACATTCTTACTCAACTAATAACCAAAATATCGACAATAGTATACAAACAGGAGAATTTCCGTCATTTAAAGAAAGAAATATATAAAGGAGGTTCTTTTTTAAGTTATGATAGTTATAGACCAATTTCGATTTTAAACTCAATAGGAAAAAGTTTTGAAAAATATATTTCGCTAAAATTAACAAATTACGAGTATATAAAAAATACAAGATAATAATACACGAACAATTTGCATACCAAAGAAATAAAAGCACAGTTAATCTTTTAGAGCACTTTGCTAATTTAATCAATACAAGACTGGACAAATGTGAACATATAATGATGTTATCAATTGATATGTCAAAGGCATATGATGTTATTAATCATATAAAACTAGGGGAAACTTTAGAAAAAATAGGAATCAGAGGAAAAACATTAGAACTATTTAAAAGTTATCTAAGTGAAAGATCAAAATTGAAAATAATTATAGTGACAGTATTCAATTAGATAAAGGTATTCCACTGGGAAGTCATTTGGCACCAGTACTCTATATATGTGAATGATGTAAAAGAATGTTTCAAAAAGTGTAAATTTTTTATATATGTAGATGACAACTTAATTATTTCATTTAACAATGACGAAAATAGGGCAGCACAAATTTTTCAAACAGAGTTTGAGAATTTTCAAAGTTGGTCACATGAAAAAGGATTCATAATTTAAAAAAGTAAAACCAAATTACTACACATAACAACGTCACATACTAAAAAAATTGATTCAGAAATAATTTTCCATAATAGAAATTGTATACACAAATTTTTCCAAAATTGTAAATGTACAGATAAAATAGAATTAGTTAATAAACTTAAATATCTAGGAGTTGTTATAGACAAAAATTTTCAATGGAAAGAGCAAACCTTGTACCTAACAAATAAACTTAGAATATGTATATGGAGAATGAGCAGAATAAGAGAATTTACGCCAAAACATATACTCCAATTAATTTACTTTGCATTATTTGAATCAGTTTTAAGATATGGAATCTCCATCTGCGGATCTACATCTTATTCCCATATAAAATTTTTTGCAAATACTACAGATTAAAGTTCTAAAGTGTTTTAGTAATGATAAATTTAATAATATGATAAAATGTACTCAAAAGAAAAAAATAAACATAAAAAACATGTATGAATTTGAATAATTAATTAAAAATAGTTTTAATATAAACATTTTAGCATTACATGAACATGAGCATGAAACAAGGAAAGAATATAATTTCCAAATCCCTTTCTACTTTAATAAATATGGAGAAAGAAAGTTAGCAACAAAAATTCCTAAATTAATAAATAAATTACCAAATGATATAATTAAATTAGAAACAAAATATAAGTTCCAAAAAAGAATTAAAAAATTGGATGTTAAATAAGATATAAAAACTAAAAAAATAATACTTTTTATCATGTAAATAGTTTTCTATGATAATTGCGAATAAGATCATGAAATTGGAATATAGTAATAAATATGTACTATTGATTAACTACTTGTAAACTGAATAAATTCAAATTCAAATTATTATTTTGTAATTGCCATATTTGGTTGAGAAACCTAAAATTCGAAAATCATAACCTCTAATGGTTATAGATGCAATGGAGAAATGAAGAAGAATTGAGAGTTTTGTTACGTAACATTCAGCAGGTGTTGATCAGTAGCTATCTGAAGGTGAAAACAATTTATACATTGGACTGGATATTCTTTCTAACCGTCCTGAGATCTGCTTGTGTATTGTACCACGCGCCTATACGGAAAGGAATTCTCTTCTTTGTGACTTTTTTTCATTTATTTTGATCTTAGATCCTAGATCAACCCGCCTACAATAATGTCATTACAGGTTTCTGTTTTGATCAATTTCCTTTTCCGAACTATCTTTTATTGATATAGTGTATTACTCCTTTTCTATATTATCTTCATGGCATCCCGAATTGCTACAACTTTCGTAACGTATTCTAAAAAGGAATTAAATATAGCTTCATTTTCAATTAATTTTTCCTTGCTCTTGCTATCTAAAATGTCTATAAGCTTATGATCTGCTAGAAATTTTGCTCGCTCTTCGCCATAAAAATCACATTTCCGAAGTACATGGTATTCGTCTTCTTCATTCCTGCCACACAAACAATTCCTTTCAATCCTATACACCCTTTCCAATCCTCTGTATATATGTACTGAAATTACCATGACCTTAGAGACACTCTATCAAAATCTTGTTTGGTTTATACCGTGTTATTTTTTCCTTTCTTTGAAGTTCACTTTAGGGATGTACCATACTCATAACACATACCATACTTTTCTTCTCTTGTCGTTATAATGTTTATTAGATCTTTCACAGCATTCACCGTCCCTCGTCCTTTGCTGAAACCGTATTGCTTACAGTTTAACAGTTGTCGCTCTTTCAAATATGTTGTCAATCGTTCTGTTATCCATTTATCCAGTACCTTTATTTTATGACTACATATTTATACTTTATCACGGTTCATTGAAAGTTTTTGTTCATAGCGGTGCTTTGTGTATGTATTAGTGATCTCCATCCACTTGCTATTGCATAATTTGACGGATATATAAATAGGCGCATGTAACAGACAATAAAATCGTATGTTCGTGAACGATATTACGAAGAGTTCCTGTGGAATCTTACATCCATCACTAACCCTTAAGTCCGCCGCACACATATCTGAATCGTTACTAGATGGCTTGCACAGAGATGGGTACGCGTGGTCCATTTTTGTTACCACGGAGCAATCACGTGGGTGACGGACGCAAATAAATTGTACACAGCAGTAGGTTTCGTGTGAGGCCAACTTAACAGTGCTCTGGACCTAGTTCTGAGCAAGGCAGGATGCTCATCTCCAAGCAAGGCAACCCAGCAAGGAAAGTAGCAGAGAATTCAGCTCCGTCTGCGGTGGACTTTACTGTCTCGCAGTCTAGTGACTAGCATGCACAACTGACACTAGGAAGGTCCGGGTTCAATACTAGAAAACGAATAAAACTTTTGTCGTTCAGGTAATGTTTTTAAATGTCAGAGATTGTGAGAAAAGATGCTTTTGTTCATCAAAACGATAACAGTCTTATATCGCATCATCGCGACAATAACGGCAAAAAATTGCAGCTCGACGACAGTGGTACCTTTAAGTGGTGGTCTAGTGTAATTGTATTTCGGTGAATCGCAACCTACTTGATCAAACTGAGTATACAACTTACCCATATCGCTTTTGAACTCGCGCTGGGTTTTGGGACGTCTGCGGCACTATTGTTATACTCACCAGTAATTCGGAGAATTTTTATGGTATACCGCAACGGTGTGATATTAGGTTGTGACGATAGTTTATAGCACAGTTGGTCTCGAAGCAACACTTACACTGGACATGATCTCCATATTTTGTATGAAATTTGAAGGTGTTTAGCGGTGATCGGTAATCTGTTTTATGAGCGTTGTAGTCATCAAGAGTTTGTATATAAAGTTTTTGCTACAAGTAGCGACTTTCTCTTTTGTTGTTTTATTTAACGTCTTGATAAAATAGTTCGGTGGATGAGGTCATTTTATTAGTAAAATGCGGCAGGGTTCGGGGGGTTCCTTGTGTAGGGACAGGCATATTATGACCCACATTAGTGTTAAAAATGATATTATTTTGGTGTATGTACAACAGGTTACAGATGGTGATTGTGTGGAGGTGACTGCAGTTGTAACAGATCGCATGAATGTAGTTTACGCTTCACGTATGGAAGTGCAAATACTTACAGATATAAATACAGATGTGTGTATGTGAATACTAGCGTGTGTTCGCGGATTTTTTGAATTGATGTTAAATTGCGCTTATTGTTGTCTTGTACAGCAGGCCTCTACTTCCTTTGAACCCGCCAGTTTTGTACGCGAATAGCAGTTTACTCGTTTTCTTGAATATTTTCAAGGAGCGCTTTTTGAGTATTGTATGTCACTGTCGAAACACGTCCGACGGAGCATATTCTTTATATATAAAAATTCAGCCAGCGTGTGTTTGTGCTCGCAAAACTCGAAAAGTAGTCAGTCAATTGACTTGAAGTTTTGACACAACGTTGCATTCAAATACGTGCGTGTTTTATATACCTACTATAAAGATGTCACACATGTGACTGGTGAATACACGCTTTTTTGAAAATATGTATAAGCGAAATACAACTCATTGACTGACTAATCACGAAATATTAGAAACTTCAAAGCCTACAAACTTGAAATGTGGCAGATATGTTCATTTTACGGTGTAGACATCTGCTAAGAAAGGATTTTACGAAAATCTACCCCTAACGGGGTGAAATGGGGGTTGGAATGTTTCATGAACCATAACTCAAGAGTGCCTGGAGCAATTTCAAATAAACTTGATACACAGTTGACTGACTATATGAAAACAAGCACTCTAGGTGTAAAACATCCCTTGCACCCCTAGGGAGGGGATGAGAAGGGGATGATATGTAAAAATAATGGAAAAATCTGGTATTCGATTCGAAACCGTATTTTTCGGCGCCCTTGAAATGGATAAGAGCGTCACCGCGGTATTGTAAGTTAACAATCAGTCCTCATTACAGACAAACACCCCTAGCATCTCTGGGGTGGGGGTGGACATGAAGGACAGGTAAACAATAAAAAATATTAGTGATAAATAATTCATTTTTGGGACTGCTGAAGTGAAGTGACACCCTCATTGCTAGAAAAGTACACGATCATCCCATGTAAGGAACAAACGCGCTTTGTAATGGGGGTAAGATAGAGTGAAATGTAAAAATAATTAAAAAAAACGGATAATAGTATTGAAATCGTACTTTTAGGGGCCGCTGAAAATAGTAGAAACATTCTCGAAGACATCAAAGTTCACATTCAGTCCGTATAAACTTCAGCACTCCTAGGGAAGGGGATGCCATGAAAAAAGATATCGAAATTGGGTGGAAATGGGTTTTGAATGAAAAGAATTGAAAACTAATTTTGAAATATAAAAATATGAAAATTACATGAGATCCATAGTATTAGTGTTGATCAGATATTTTAACTACCAATGCCGTTAAGTTTGAATTGAGATCACATAAATTGGCACGGTATCCTTAGAGCTATGGCGGGAAGGGCGAGACGTAAAAATAATGTAAAAAAACCGATATTAGGGTCGAGTCCGTGGTTTTTGTATATTCTGAGATGAATAATCGTATTTCAAATGACATTATGTTCCTACATTCTGTATATTATGCTCGACACCTCTAAAGGTGAGGGTTGGAAAGAGTGTGACACGGAAAATTATCGAAAATCTTAGATAAGAAAGGATTTTACTAAAATTCACCCCTAAGAGGGTGAAATGGTGTTTTCTAAAAAGTTTTTATCAGTGAAAATGAGGGATGGTACTCACCAATACTATCAAACCTCCACAATTAATGGGTGTGATGAAATTGGATGGTAATAATAATCAATCTTAAAAAGTTTTCGAAATTACTCTTTAGAAAAACTACTTAGGGATCTTATTTGAATTACGTGTAATAAATGGACTGAAAGGTAAAATATTAGATTCTTTACAATGAAGTTCTATGTACAACTAATTCACCCTGTGGTTGACACTAATCCTGAATGACTCTGAATGCTCATTCATTGATCACTTATTTAAATTATATCCACATGTTTTAGACCTATTGGAAAAGAAACAACGTTATCAATGGAACAATTATTGGTAGAAGTATTTTTATTTCTAATGATCTCACAATTTAAACATTTTTTGTCATTTGAAAAACTGATTTTTAAAATTAAACTGATGTAAATATGTATTAACCTAAATCAATAGCACTGAAGAATGAAATGAACTAAGAATTACCAAATAATGCAAATCCTGTAGCCTATAAATATTTGAAACATTATGCTAAGTAATACCTTGTAATATCATTAAATACAGCTTTTTGGCGATGAGACCTTGAAGTGTTTTGTACCTTACTTTTAGAGAACATGATTTCGGATGACCTTGCGAAAATGCTCCCGACTGAAAATACTTTAAAAACCTTCCATTCAAATACACCTTGTGCTTGTATTAATGTAAATATTATACAATGATGTATAGGTGTAAAACTGGATTATTTAATTTCTTTCCACCAAGTTGCGGGTATTTTCGACTTTGACTTATTTCGAGACTAATGCAATGAGGACTACTCTTCCATTGGGCTCCGACCGACATTCCTGTGGAGAAGAGGAGGGAATCCTCTGTTGAAAAGCTATAACAAGTCGGCCGAATGGGGGATCAAACTCAGAGTCTACCATGGTAGTAATATACTCAGAGCAGTACAATGGTAGTGATCAAACTCAGAGCAGTACAATGATAGTAATATACTCTTCTTTCCGAGGATGCATTGGCTCTCGCGGAGCGAGCGATGGACTCCTCTTGAGAGCGCGTGGAACAGCATTCTCCGCAGCCAGCTGGTGGTTGCTCAGGCTTCGAACCCTGACCTTCCCCAGGGTTGCTTTGCGTTGTGCCACGCGCTCGCTCCTTCGACGTCACTCCACATGTGCTGCTGCTGCGGCGGCGGCGGTTGCGATGGCATCGCGACGGAGAGACGAGCGGGGAGCGAGCGGTCCAGCTGCATGTCTCGCATCCACACTCGTCCAAACGGAGTTTTTCTCTCTCATGATCGTGGACTCTTTTATTGGCGACTTGCCGACTATTTATCCACGGAGGCGATGAATGACCCATGGAGCAACATATTGGTACTGTACAAATTTACAGTAACATGCGGATCTTCATCCGAATTCTTTTACTCCATACTTCGTATGAGATACCGTGGTTCTTTTTAGGCTATTATATACATGTGAGATGTGCTGTAAAACTACAATTCTCTTACTGTTCATACTAGTACCGTAAAATCTCATTTGTACAATTAAGCTAAAATATTTTTTAACATGGTCTAATGAAGGTTGGACCACGAATATTGTCGTTTCACCCTTATATGGTACACTCACAAAAAGGGGATGTGGAAATATGCTCATGAAATCACGAAGAGGAGTTTGTGTATGTATGTCACATTAATGTGAAGGGATTATGTAAGAAGAGTTGGCAATTTTCTTCAATGACGAAAAACTGGCTGGAAGAAATAGGTTACTTCCGCTAATGTGAAAGACGAAAGAAGAAGAAAAAACACAATTAAAAATATATATTTGCAAGGTTTATGCACACACAACCCACATGTTAGAAGTGTAGTTCTTCTTTGACAGTGCGTTACCTACTAACTGATTGCAGAAAATACACCAGAAAGCGGAGAAACATTGGTCTGGCTTCAGACATACCAACAATTCTCGGAAGTGAAACGGATGATGTTAATAAATTATTGAATTTCTTGAGTAGATCGGGGCTCCTCCCACAAGTTCTCGTGAGTGTTTAAATTTGCATTCTTATTTCCTTTCATTCTTCCTTTTCCTTTCTTGGAAAATTATAGTTTTCAGAATTGATCTATTTTTATGTAATGTATTAGGCAACAGTTGTCGGTCCTTTCCTACCATCTTCGTGTTTAGATATTTGGTGAATTCGGGAGGGTTTTTTGGTGAGTATGGTCAAGGTATTCGGTGAGTTTCACACACGGGTTAGAAACACGCCGACTCTTCCCTATGGTGCGAAACTGCATTTTCCCCCATCTCCAACGGCTCTAATGACCTTGACGTTGGCGAGCCCTAAAACCCCAATTTAAAAAAATATGCACACGAAGAACTAAAACATAATAATAACCTAATTATATTGTTCATCAGTAATGGAGCTAATAAGTTAGTGAGTAGTTAAATACGTTCTGATTGACTTTTCTTATGGGATTTTTGGATCAGGGGAATTAGTGGTTGGGTAGCCGCTTCCCTTATGAATCCGTACTTTGTAAGTATTCTGCTTACAGCCCTAAATCATATTACTGTCTTGATATAAGTACTATTACTGATCGCGTGTTCCGAAATAATTTAGTGTTGAGTCCTGGGTAAAGAAACTGTGATTGTGTCAAAAGCATTATATACTCAGTTTTTTTAATTGATCGTAAAGAACGACAGAATTTCTTCCCATTCCGTCGGATTATAAATTATCTCCAGAATGAGGAAACGGTATTGACATGAACTTATTTTCTACATTCTATTATTCTGCAAAGTTCTTATACCAGTAGTTCATAAATTATATAAATTTCTTCACTTCCTGTTCGTATTAGGTATTGCGTCTCTAGCAGTTGTCTTCATTTCAGGAAGGCCCAATTCGATTCCCAATCAGGAATCTCATTACAGTAACATGCCTCTTTAAAAGGATCTATTTCTTTTAGTCGTATTTATCAGTTTTTCATCAGCTGCTCGAGACAGAACGACCGTTGTTAAGTACAAATGACGAGCAACAGATCATGTGAATGAGGCAATAAATAATTAGGGTGGGATAAACGATTATCAACGCAATGAATTTGACGAAGTCTAATAAACCAAGTCTGAGATGGAATCTAATTTTCTTGTTATAATTGTCAATAATACATAACATATCATTGGAAACATTTGTTTAGTTGTTTTCGCTTCTGACCGGATAAGCCATGTGAATATTAAGGGAAGGTATGAGAGCAGTTTAGAGCGTCACTCTTCTTCCCCTGTTCACCCCTAATACCCTTCTAGATGGATACCGTTGCAGTTTGTAGATGTGGCCGGCTCTAGCGTCTGTGAAGATCTGCCAAGGTGAACGAGTAGATTTCCAATGTCTACGCAGCGTCTAGGACGTCTGCCGCGGAGGTGCCTCCCACACCTGTCCCTTGCGCAACACCATTAGTTTGCAGAATTTAGGAATATTGAAAAATCGAAAATAGGAAATTTCGATGTTGTCCCATGGAGAGAGAGAAAAGTACTATAATAATAATTTTGGTATAAGGAACTGCATTCAGATTTTCAAATCTCCGAGAGAAGTTTTCAATGACGAGATATTTAATTCCTCTGATTAAAATTGTCATCCGAAAAAATGCTTTGATTTTGTACATAGAAGGTATTTTTCTAAAAGCAAAATATTATACTGTAAGTTATATTATTTACCTCCATTTATTAAATTTATTGACTTAAATACATCACCCGACCTTAGTAGGACTTTATACAACACAGTGCAATCATGGTCGTATGATATATTTATACTGTTAACGAAGAACTTGGAAGTTCGGAGTTAATTTTGACATGCGCTTCATTGTAAGACATGTGGTGTTTCATAATGTCGCAAAACGTAGACAAATAGAGTATTCGGTTTAAAATTTGTTTATTCTAGATGAACCATTAAATTTATAAGAAATGCCCCTCCCAATCACTTATACCGTCTTCGTCTCACCCCAGTCTTATACCTTCTTCGTCTCTGACATACGAATGCAAAAGAACAACCATGCGTGTTCTGTCCGGAGCAGTCCGCGAAGTCCTCATGTGACCGATCAACGGAGAGCGGCGGCGTCGATGGCGCCGTGTGTGGCGACTGCTGCAGGAGCAGAGGAGGAGGCTGCAGCGGCGACGGCCGGCGGTCTGTGGGGCAGGTGGTTGCGGCAGCGCGGGCGAGGTCGCCCGGCGGTGGCAGGTGGTTGCGGCCCCACGCGAGGTCACGCTGTCACTCAGGCGCCGCGGTCGCAGCTTCGACGCCCGCCGTTGGGACGCATAGATACGTGAGCAGTCATGAGCACACGGGCAGATGAATGTGACTTTTCCTTCTGTTATATGTCTGGAGATTAATTCATTAAATTAGCGGATGGTTACATTGGTGAGTATATTTAAAATAGAGATGCTATATTAATACGAATTTAACTTGAAAATGTAAAGAAGAACAATATCGTAGAAAATAAAAAAATGCCAAGGATACATGATAAATATTCTTTATAAAATATAACCATATGAAACAAAATAATGAGGTAAAAATCAACGTTCATTTGTTCGCTTCCAAACAACTCCAAGGTTCTAAACGATCAACGAATCGCTATTTGAATTTTTATAGCTCTTTTTCAAATCGGTGACCGGACATTGCTTATAAAAGGGGGGGGGGTAAATTTACGAACCACAATACACGGATATACAATGCCAAATTAGTGAACGAGGAATCGTATATCCTTTTTAATCCATGCACGCAATTATTTAAGTTATATGAAATACATTCGAGCCGCAAAATTGCTCTCAACAGTACAAAATTTCTCTCTAATTGGAGAATAAAATCATAAACACGACGCTACTTCATTAATTATTATATATATCTCGCTCAAGAATACGTGATATATATACACACATACATATACATACATATACACATCACGTTTTCTTGAGAGAGATGCATCAGAACGAGCGCCATGAAATATTATTCTCAAGCAATTTATAATAAAGCATAACGAATTTGTGAGTTCATGATAGAATATTTATTTTTAATCTGTTGTTCAGATATTTTTTAATGTTATGTCATTAGACAAGTGAATCATCTATGGGTTCTATACTCTTTGTACACAATGAGTGACATATCTTAATTGTTGAGCTTCTGTGAACAATTTCTTCAAACCTCATGGGTCCATTCAAAATTTACGCCTTTGAGTTTAAAAAAATAGATGAAATGTTTGGACATAGTATGTCTGACTATATTAATTACAAACTAATTTATTAATTATACTGGAATCCACGAGGCTGCACTACCTTGCCGAAACAATGTACAAAAACCTGCGTAACATTACGTAATATTCACACCATCGATTCGGATGAGCAATCGATGCATGGTTAGCCTGTGACGTCACGCTTTCGATCGCACGATCGAACCACAAGCAGCGCGAGTATGCTAAAAAGGCGGGCAGCGATATGTGAGGACATTCTCTCTTAAAATCTCACTCTCAACATTACTTCTGATTTAGTACTCTCATCATTCGGCAAGCTAGCTGGAGGAATTATTCTCAACTTGAAGATTATCTCATGAAGACAACGACACGCCGTTGAATCGTCACGTGATAATCGGTTTTCAAATTACCTTCAACACCATCACTCCGATATCAAACCAACGTCATCCAAGCTGCATCTTTCCAGGAAACTGGGTCATCTCATCTCGTCTCATCCCAGTGGATTGCAGCTTTGTATCATCACTATTTTTTCAACTATCATTTTACACATCATTAAATTGTTTGGTGGAAATCAGTGTTCAACCCCACCTCATCTACCTTCCTCATTTTCTTCAATTTATCTAAACATTTTGGTCCTTCGAACCTCATCATCCATGTGCAGGTAATTGCAGCAGAATTGTCTGCACATCTGTGTTGTTGGATATATTCTTTTGGTAAGATTTACAACATCTTGATCCAGCTTTTGCCGTGGCTAGAGATTCTAGTTGCCTTCATTCTTCATTTTACGTTAAGTTTACTATTTCCATATATCCCTTACATAGCGGAATTCTAAGTGACGGTAATGAAATTCTGACCAATGCTATTAAAAGAAAAACATTTGATTCACAGAGTTGAGTGGTTACTTTCTCATGTATGAATAAAAAAAAGACGTTTTTACGATTAAATTATCTAGTTGTAAATATTGCAGAAATTCTTGATTCGTATAAATTTGTTTAAAATTAATTTGTCTCGATCTGTTCGTAACTAGCCAAACAATTGCGTCGAAAAGGTTTCTTTCGCATGTTTGTTGATGAAAAGGCACAATTAACTAAGGGATGTTTCATTTTTACAACATGAAATTTTGAAATGTTAATTCAAAAGAATATTCTAATAGAAGTGGTACAAGGTGTGAAGAATTATATTTTTCAAACACATTTAAGGTAGTGCTACTAATTCTTTTATAATATATTATCTTCTTGTAAATGTGGATTTACTTAAACTGAAGTTTTTAAGTCTTCATTTCCCCTAGTCCGTGATATGAAGGGCATTGGTGATGCTCGAGTTTAGAAAGGTAGAATCACGTGTGATTCAACCGCTAGGAATATTGACTTTTTCAATTTTAGCAGTTTCCTAGAAATGCTTTCAAACGTACACAGAAGAACATGATTGAAATTAAATTTCGAAAAATTATATTTAAACTTTATTTTTTTTAAATAGTCTAATAAGAAAAATATGTGAGAGAAACTTCACGTCAGTTATGTTAAACGATATACTTTTAGAAGATAGTTATATGTGCTAGGAGGTCATATTACATCACACATTTTATTTCAAATCCTCGTAGTTGGGAATTGGGAAATATTTCAATTGGGAAATTCGGGCTTTATTTATGATGAGTCTTCTAGTATGATAAATCCAAATAAAGAAAGCAACTGTAAAGAATGAAATATATATGAAGTTAAAAATAACTTTAAGAGATTTGTAATAGTATCGTGGTACATGTTAAATTGAAGATGGTTCTAGGTAAGTTAACATATCTTTAATTTTTGTAAAGGCTGTTTAATGATAATTTCGTGCTTTTCTTTGTATATTATCCCCCGTCACATTTATCTACATATTTAGAGTCACATTCTTATATGCAATGTCGTTTCGAACGCGGTTTTCACGAGCATAAAATCCTTACACAGTTTGAAACCCGGCTATGTCATTTAAGCATCACTTAACCCCGGGAGCCAGAGTGTGATTAAAAATATTGAAAATTTATAGGAATCCATACCTGTTATATTCTTTCCTACTTATTCTGTGATTTAAAAATATTATTTTTGATACTCTGTGATTTTGCCCTCTGTACACGAAGTAATATCACTTATATTACTTCATGCTCTGTATTAATATCGTAAATATTCTGTGTCTCAGTGTAATCTCTAAATCTTATTCTTGATTTGTTCAAGATTTATGTTATTCCATATTCTGTGATTTGTGTTAACTCTTTGCCTCATTTCCGGCACTTTAACAGTAACAAAAAATTTTAGTCAGTAGTTGCCTGATGAAAGTTCACAGTGGGGGTGGAAACGTTGCGAAGAATTTGTAATTGAAAATAAAAAATAGTGTCTGTAAAAGCAAGGTGATTTAGTTTGATAATTCAATTATCAGGAATGTTATTGAAATATATCATAAAATAGACATACTGCAGAAAAGTGTATTATTGCTACAGAAAAGTATTTTTGTCCCATACAAAATTGATAAAACGAACCCTCCAGTTAGCAGTAGGAATCTATTCTTAGACGGTTTCTTCTCGCAATCGCTTCGAGCGTATTTTCATTTCTTACATACTACTTATATGTGAACGGTTGCTTTTAAATGTGCGAGGTCAGACGAAGAATTTTGTAGCACCCGTTGAAATTGTTTCTTTGGCACCTGTCTACAAGATGTATTGTGAAATGTGGTAGCACTTCACATAGCTGGTTGGAAATTTTTCATTTCTTTGAAATGATAACCCTAGAAACCATATAATACTTTCAGTAGATCGGAGTGAAAATTGTGATAAGTGCAGAAGGATATGTATTTTCATCCAAAAAGTCAATAATGAAATTTTCCGAAGTTTAATGAAACATTTTTTCCGTTTCTTAATTATATAAATTTATGAATCGTAAATATTAAAAAATTTAAGTACTTTTACATTAAAGTCTAAGTATTTTCCAGAACATCCTACGAAACTAGGAGGGACATAGAGAATATTATATATTTGTCAACGTAGATTGGTAGACCTTCCGAAACAGTATTCGACTCCTGAGTGGATACTGTACCGGCAAACAAATGTACGTTCACCGACTTTACGAGCTCCGTCCCCTCCTCGTTCTCCTCGTTTATCTAAACTTTTTAAATAATAATAATAATTATTATTATTTATTAATCTGCAAGTGAGCAATGCTCGGTGGCAGTTGGAAAACATAACAGACATAATAAGAATATACATAATACGATAAAGTGAAATTATAAAAAAATCTTCGCCCAAATATCTATAAAATATACACACACGGAATAAAATGCTTAGAAAATTAGTACACAAGAAGCAAGAAGGATAATACATCTAAGAAATTAAAAAAATTAAATTAGGCCCATATGCGTGTATATTCACATACGTACAGAAACACATTTTCACTTACAAACAGGTACAGAAACTCACTCATACGTACAAGTACGATTCAATATACACGCATATACCATTATTACTCATATAACCGTAATGTAAAAATAATTGATATAATATAATTAAAAGAAATTAATAACTTTAAAAAATAATGCCAAATCAGGATTGCTGTGAACAGTCACGCGCACTTCTCATCACTACACTACACTGCATTGCAATTCTGTTCGCTCTAGTATAATGTTTTTCGACTCCCTTCCTTCTCGTATATGTACTTAAAATTTAGTATTTTTAATGTATACCTGATCTCCTGACATAATGTGCCCCAATTTCCGGTATAATTCGCATTATACTTAAGATAACTATCGAAAACGAAAATAATGAAAATGCTCTTCTTCGAACAAATTTATTATCATTGCTAACTATTTAACTACTTTGGTAACTTAAAGCACCAACCAGCATTAGCGTTAATTTTCCAGAGGAGGGACTGTTCTCCGGCATTTATTCATTTTACTAAATGTTACTTGAGTAGACACTGAAATTCGGGTGATATTTGTACTTTTTTCTTGAAGCGCATGAGCACTTAACATGGATCATTTGATAATTAATGAGTGTATATGTTAATTTGTGAAACTACATGTTTACTTTGTTTTTCTATTTACCTGCGACACATAACATAAATGGAGATTAAAAGTGTAAATATTTTGTGAAAACCCAAATCATTACTTTTGTAAGAAAGTCTACTGAATGAATATTAAGATGATGAGTGTTGCATCAAGAAAAAGGAATATTTTCAATGTTTCGGGAAAACATGCTATTGAGAACAAATTTTGATAACTCGACAGCTTATAACTAGATTCATTCTCTTTTGAAACACGAGACATTCAATTTTTTCTACTTATTTATTACTATTTACTTCACTAAACATGATTTTGATTACGGTGTTTTTGAACAAATACTTCTTTTTAAACCATCCTAAACCTGCATCCATATTGCAAATGCTTGTCTCTAATGCTGATGTGTATTGTGTAGCCTAATTCATTACATAAATTCGCCACATAAATTCTTAATGTCAATTTTGTAATCTTAATGTAAAATTGAATCAATTCTTTAATTTGTATCAAGTATTTGTAACAATTCAATAATAATATATTTGCGCGGGAGTGTTTTCCCTCGAGTTAACATGGGAAGACCCCGTAGCCACTACCTATATTTTACCTTAATGTCACTCTCTTCAGACTTTGTCGAGTCAACATCGAGCTATAACTGCGTCCGTCGCGAACATTTTGTGAAGCGTGTTGTGCGTGAGGTAAAACTATACATTTCCTTCAACCATGTGATGCGACCATTTGGAACTGTCCGGAATATGGCTTTATTGTGATCATGGAAACAGTGCGATCATATAAACTTTCAATGGATCCACACACCGTGGCTGCCTCCTGCATCTTCCAACGGCCTGGGACGCTGTACGCCAACTGAGCATCGGTGAGCGCTACATGAACGTAACTATGAGCTCACATACTTTTCACTGGCCAGTGAAAATCTAACGAACAGTATGATCTTTCATGGACAATTTAACCTGCCTTCATTGACGAATTCAATAACATTTAACTGAACCTTGTTGTACATAACCATGAATCCTTTATTTTTTAACTAATACCATGTGTTTAGTTGTAAGATTTAGTATTAGATATTTGAGGTACTTGTCCATTGATTTCTTGTGTGTTTAGGTTAGATTCTTGGTGGGATTATTAAGGAACATGTTTTGTGTCATTTATTTGTAAAACAATTAATATTTGTATGTCCATTGATTTATTGTTCGTTTTGATATAAAATCATGGTATTCCATGTGGTCCTCCAATTTAAAATCTTTTAATTATTAAAATCAAGATACCTTCCACTTCCATAACTACCAGAGTGTTTTTGTGGGACGGCTCATGCTTCCATTACCTTTAATCGTTACTTATTACTATTGTTGTTATTTTAATGAAATTAAGGATTTTGACTTATTTGGTACAATTTAAGCAAAAAACTCACGTAATTACGATCAAACACTTCGTTATGGTACTTTTAAGTAAAGTTATGTTATTCAATTATGAAACTTTGAAATTTGAGTTGTTTTTTTGATATGCAAAATTATAAATGTTGAGTGCTGTTTTAGAAACTAAAGGTATGTTATGTGTATGAACCACTACATACATCGTCAGCGCAAGTACATTCTGCTCCTTATTATTCTCTAGAGTCCATCACTACAATATCAGGTCTAAATTTAGCTTGTTGACTTCCTTTCAATTTCAGCGCCTAATGCTTGCTATTTTTTATATGTTACGGAAGAAAATAATAATTCATACTTTTTACTTCATATTACACAACTTTTTGTTTTCTAGATTTAATGAAATGCCATTTAACTAAATATCCCATTAATCATGACCACGAAACTTCGTTCCCAGAACCGACAAACAGGATTAATGCGAGGAAGAGAGTCGCTCCAAGTATTTCGTAATGGAAAATTATCTTTCGATATCACTATTCATAATTACTAGTTTTGAAGGCGGCGGCGGTGGGAGCGACGCCATTAGCCCCTGCATTGCCTCGGAGGCCCTGAAGCTGACCTCGAGGTCACGCAGCCCGTTACCTTGGGCACTGGGACGTGCCTCGGGCTCCATGTTCCTCTCCACCACCGACAGGGGGACGAACACAGATTTATTTCTTTCGATCCAACAAGTGCTTCTTCAAAGCTCGACAAACAGGCTTCCTCAGGTGTCAGAAGAAGAAATGTTGATGCTTTTGCGTTGAGCCTCTGGAAAGAAGGGGTTCAGGCGTATGGCGCTGTGTGAATCCTTACGCCGGCACTTCACTTGGTGTTGCTTTTTGTCCAAATACAGCCAAGTGTAGAGAAGCTATTTGTCTGTACATACGCTCTATAGTGACAAATATGCAAATACGCGAACACCCGTATCCGTCCTCTTGTCGGTTTTTTGTCGCACATCAAAGGACTGAAATAAGGCAAATATTTGTGTGAACCATCCACACTCGGTTAACCGCATTTCGCTCAGTAGAGCGCGGGCGATCGAGATTGGTTGATATTCGGGTTCTTTATCCTATATTTTGACTTTTTAAATTCTATAATTTATATTACATAGGCTGGAACATTTCTATGAACTGGAATAACGAAACAGTATTTCTTGAAGTATATCAAATACATCCCGTTCATCATCGGTATAAGCAAACAGTTGAGTTATTTTCTTGTTCCGCCCATATAAGGATGGCATGTTTGTGATATATGTGAATACATCAAATAGTTTGTCAAATATAGCGAATACGCCACACAAATACCGCAACGCCTAGTGAAGTACCATTTTTCAATAGATCATGGTCTGATATTCACTTTTAAGTGAAAAATCCATTATCTTTTTCGATGGGGGAGGTTGAGCGGTATTGGATGAGTGTAGTATTCACGATTACCCGTTTGACGCAACACCTGTCACGCAGTCAAGTGTGTTGGCGGAAATGAACTAACCGAACCCGTGGCATCTTGGAACTGTGCTATAAAGCAGCTTTTCACATTTAATTTTGTCACATAGTGCGGTATGGTGTCTACAACTTGCTATAGAGTGAGTGTATCTAAGTATAATTACTATTAGCACACTTTTACAGTTTGTGTTATAATTAATATGTTTTGAATATCTCGCGCTGTTACTGGCTATTAGACAGCCTTCCAAACTTATTCTTGATATCAGTCAAAGACGATCCCGGTACTATCGGATATCATCAGAAAACTGAAAGTTTTATCAAATGTTTCTTTTTGGTGTCGATCTATTTTAATCTGAATCTGAAAAATCATATTTAGAACCTAAGAATTTATTGTACTTATTTATACAGCAATTCTTATACGTTTGAAATTATTATATTGTAATATCTACTAAAACTTTATTTTTTTAATGTTCTGTACGTTTATGTAATGTTGAATGATTTAATGCTCGAAAAAGTTATTTTCCGTGCGATAACGTTAGACATCTGCCCGATACCGCATATCGAGATGGTCCATTTGTAATATCTTTAATTTTTTTAAAATTGGAATTTCTATTCAACCACTTTCGAAACTTTCGTGTAGAAGACGCTGTTTTTATTTTATATCCAACTAATTAGATATCGCTACCGAGCCATTCCATGTCAAATACACGAAAGGTCTAAATATCACGATCCTAGACTTCTATAAAATTTACTAGGACCTTCCGACTGAGAAACACATCAAATATTACTGAAATATTTAAACCCGTTTGAAACATACACATTTGTTAAGATTAAACAAAACGCTCAAAACGGATCCTCCCAAAACTTTTGAATTGCTCTGGACGTTCTCCTAATAAACCAGGTTACGGGGAATCTACTCAATGATGAAGTAATACCCAACTGCAATCCCCCAGTACTATACTACATTAGTAAAGGAAATTAAACTCTTTAATATCTGGAAGAAAATGCAAAAAGGTAAGCATGCATATCTTAGATAGCGGATAGCGCATGGTGACAGATTAACGTCGTTTTATTGAAAGTATATGGCAGACGAAACCAGAGGTCCTGGTCCCGCCTCCCATTTTCATTCAATGCAAAATCGTTAAGACAAACAGAGTTTTACTTTCTATTCCTCGATAAAATGAGAATTGATACAATTCATATCTCAAAAATCTTGATAAATGAAATCACCAGAATAATATCAGCTTGCTTTACAGACCGTATCAAAAGAATGGTGCCACAAATGGGGTTGAAAATATTTTTATCCAGAGAATATAAATGATAAATTAAAATATAATTCATTATTTACTTGGAAAAACAAATAATAAAAAGACATTCATTAATTTGAAGAATTTTTTTTTGTGTGTGGGGCTTTAGGGCTCGTCAACATCAAAGGTCATTAGAGCCCTAATTTGATGAACATCGACTGACGAATAACTAGTTATTCTTTTACTTGACGAAAATAAATAATGAATAGAAAGTTATTCTTCTATTTGACGAACATTGATTGACGAACAACCAATTATTCTTATATTTGACGTAAATGAATTCAAAGTTATACTTTTATTTGGCTTACAATGAATGACGTATAACAAGTTAGTATCTCAATATGCAGTAATAAATAAAAGTTAACGTATTATTTTATTTCGGTATCTTTATTCTTGGTTCAATGAATAACACAAAAAGCAATACTTTTTTGCATGCATTGCAAGGAATAATTAATTCGAATACGAATAGTTGTGGTACTGACGAACGAGTATGCATTGCGAGGACAGTGACGATAATTGAGAAAGTGTGGGTTTTGAGCAGAAAATTATTTCCCTGTAAACGTTTGTTAAGTTATACATCGATAAATAATGTCATTATGTATGTATACGTATGCAGATGAGATATGAATGTTGAGAATGTTTCCTCCGATGAATTTGAAGGCGTGGTGAGTGCCAACGCGAAACAGTTGGCGATTTGTCATGTGAATCTGATGATATAAAATTGAACTCAAGAGATATCCTAATCGGTGAAAAAGCTAATATAGATATCGCTTCTCGGCTAAGATTAAGATGTATTTGGTATCTATTCGTATATATGTGAATTAAATGCGAATCTAGTTTACAATCTGTGTATTTTAAAAATAAATTCTAACTGCGGATGGTAGCTAGAAAAGATTGTTTCTATAGTTCCACTAGTTGCCATAGTATGGCAGTGCCTCTATTGCGACTTTTTTGGCATATAAACCCTATCGCTGACTACATGCTCGTGTAATACTTGTGCAATATTCTATATTAAACTACGCTTGACGTACATAGCTTACATGTTGTGCAACATATTTAACATTGTATATTAGAATTGTGAGAAACCATGAATAAGACATTCCCAAAATATCATGTTAGATTTTTCACGTTAATAATAATAATTTTTAGGTAACATCGAGTGGGGTGCGTATATATTAATTCTTTTACATTTTTACTACATGTCGTTGCTTAAAACAGGGAGGTATTGTTTTCAATTTCACGATGTGTTTGCAATTTGACATTCCGGTTAACAATTGTAAAAAGACAAAAATGGAAGTGAATGTTGTTTAATTTCACACATATAGTCGGAAAACATTACCGACAATCAAAAAATTTCATTCTGCAATGAAGATATCAAGTATATTCCAAGATCTGATTAAGTTCCTGACAATACATGTTTTTGACATTTAGGATTAAATTAAACAGCGATTGAAATGAATCGCATTCTGTTGCGACTGTACGACCACCTTTCGCATTCAAATTAGTCCTTCCTTCAAAAAACGAAAAGTATTGCTATAATTGTTATTTATTGAACCAGGAATAAAAATACCAAAATAAAGAAAACCTTTTTTGTATTTCATCAACAAACGAGAACTGAATTCTCCTTATTCAAAGCAGCACGGTAAAATGAATAACATTTTATTCATTGAACGCCAAACAAGTGAAAAATGGATTATTCATTCTCCGTCAGACAAGTGAATAACTCTTTATTCACCACTCATGTACATTAAATGAAAGAATAATTTATTATTATTCATTCAATATTCTTCATAGAAAATAATTACGTTGTCTTCGTTATTTATTTACATAGAATAAAAGAATAACTTGTTATTGGTTAATTAATGATCGTCAAATAAATGAATAACTACAATGAAAATCAGATGAGACGGAGGGTAGACCGGACGAGTCCTAGAGCAATATTATAAGAACACTAACTAAACCTGGTCACGCTTTGCTGTGGCTCATTCTGATATGAAATGATTGGGAAAGTAAATAAAAGTATTCTAGTGAACATAGATTCACCGAAAGAACACATCATTCAATTAAATATCCTCCCTTGCGTTGCTGTGGGTGTGTAGAATAAAAGAAAGCAAGGAAAAATATGTTTTACAAAACAAATCATTTTTTATTGTAAAACTAGTGGATTTATTCTATTTTTTGTATGTNACCCTGGAGCATGCGAAGTATAATTGCCCATGAGAGAAGCAATCGTTTTCTAAATTCAAACCGCACACCTGCAAAGATTGCCCTTGCGCCTTATTAATGATAGTCATAGCAAACGCTAGGCGTATGGGAAATTGAAGTCGTTTTAACTCTAACACCATATCGGTCGGAATGAGTGGTATTCGAGGAAGTAGTACGTCTTCACCTTTATGAGGTCCAATCAGAATTGTTGCTTCAATTAGATTGTTCATCAATTTTTTAACTACTAATCGTGTGTCATTGCGTAACTTTGGCTTATTGATGTTTCGGAGTAATATAATTGGCACTCCAATTTTCAAATTAAGAATGTGTGATGGTAATTCGGGAACATCGAGAGAATTAAGAAATTCCGTTGGAAAATTCACTGCATCATTTTGGCTCATCACGGAGCCAATGGATCTGTAAATTCTGATGTTTATGAGGAAATGTTTTGAATCATCAGTACTTCCATTTAACAAACTGTTCAGTGGCCCTTTTGACTGCTCACGTTCAGGTAGCTTCACTTTTCCACCGGCGCAGCACATTCTCGGGGTTTCTCCTTTAAATTTCATTGCTTTGCAGTGCGGACAAACTTTGTCCATTTTTCCGATTTGAACGAATTTACATGAGGTATTGTTCTGAATATCCGGTTCATACGAGAAAGCAATTCGGTGATATGAAGTTTGTTCATTCAAATATTGCAACTCCATACGTCTTCGCTGTTGATTTAATTGCTCTTGGCGTTGTTGAGACGATTTTGCTGGTGCGGTTTGATCTACTTCGACGTTTAGTGATTGCTTGTCGAGAACTGCGGCCTATGTTCGAACGTGAGCGAAGCATTACAGATGATTAAATAATGTGCTACTACGATACCATGGATACCGTGCAACAATGTGAACTCAACTTATCGGCAATGGTACTTTAAAAATCTCATCAATCCTAATACACCTCTAGGAGTAAAAATTCATTTTTTACTATTTACACGTGTGATATCTATATAATAAGCATGTAAAAACACTTCCGTTTTCGAATGCAACGTTGTGTTAAAATTTGAAGTCATTCGACCGACTGCTTTTTGTGTTTTGCGAACACAAACATACGCAGGCTGAATTTTTATATATACGATATGGTTAAACTAAACTTAATGCCTTACGATACAACATTCATGATAGTTTGAGATATATTATCATTAGTTGCATTTTAGAAACAAGTTTTTCATAAAATAGGCGGATTCAATTTTTATTTAAGATAAAACAATGTTTTGAGAAATTTCTGCAGGACATAAACTCTCTCAAATTTATTCTTTTGAAAGAGGTAGAACACATTGAAATTATAATTTGGCTATTGCGACTCCAAGCATCAATAACACGTAATAACACTAAATATAAAATAACAAATCTCGACTGTAGGACTCTTTCTTCCAAGTTCTCTCTTTCATCCTCTAAAATGTAATGAGTACGCACATTTCTTATAATACTTGAAAGGAAGATGAAACAAATCATAGTTAAAATTTGCAACACTTTTCGGAATAATATCATATTTTCTTCACTGCATTGAAAAGTTAGATCTACAACTATGGTCTCGTATCTAACTGCGTACTTCATCCATGTCTTAAGGGCGTTGTTAGCTGAGACTCCATAGAATATAAGGAGAAAATGAAAGGAAGGTGGGGATGCGGCACATAATTAGGCGTTGTGTAATTTATGATGTCCATCGGTTTTATTAAGAAACCTTTTTATCCGTAACAAAGCAAGCAACATGTAACCATATAATCAAACGAAACAGCTTGATTATACTTCAAACTGCCCTTCAAACTACAATTTTACTCCACTACCTAGAATTATTTACGATACCACATTCGGTCTCTAGTCAAGAAAATGCATCTTCATTTTAGATTATGGTAATATACTACAAAAGGTTTCACACCAAACAATAACGCTTTCTAAATCACAATTTACCATTACTTTCTAAATCATAATTTTCTTGCTTTACTATTCTTCAATCCAGTACCGATGCGAAAACACATTTTTTTTACAATATTGACACGCAAATACTCCGAACTCCAAAAACTATTGTAGTCTTTTCATCTGAGATTACGGCTACGAAGCATGTTTACCAGCAATCCTCGGACTACCATGCAAGGTTGCCAAATATGAGGGCTTGTAGTATAGAAGGCTACGTCTCTATATAACAACGAATTATTTTAATTTATGTTTCCTAATTATTCAAAGAGTAAATTATTCTGATTTTAAGCAACATTGGTCACAACCTACAGAGACATTTAAAGGGAGTTGGAAATTAAAATGAAGTTTTTTGGAAGATGAATGTGACATACATTAGGAAATAAGAAGAATAAGGGAATGACGTCTTAAAAGTGAATGCAGATTTCGCAATGTGGTTGAAAGGTGGATAAACTGTGCCAAACCCCAAATTATCAAGATTTTAAGACAGTGCTCTTATGAAAAACATCCATGACAGAAAAGCTTTCTTGAATTCTACTGCATATACTCTATGATGGAAACATCACGAGACTGTCCGAAAAAAAATCAAGAAAATTAAAGCTAAAATTAGACAAATTAAGTGTATGTGAATCACATCATAGAAAATTTAATCTGAATAGAAAACTATCATGGAGTACGTGCATGTTGATTAATATGATATAATCAAATACCACAAAAGAGTAAGTTGAAACCTGATGTAGGAGATAATTCAATACAGGAACATAAAAAGTGTCAATAAGAAAAAAATAGAAAATTATTAACCCATACCTCCACTAAATGTTGTTGTGAGAATATTTCATATGATTGCGAAAAGATTGAAGAACGGTTTGTACAAATGATTAAGATACGAACGAAGTTGTCTCCGAGGAAGGAGTGCATTTAACATTTTATATGAAATTACAACCTTCATAGCATTTTCAGCTACATTTGGAAATAAATGCAAGAACAGTATCAGTATAATTATACAAGGCATAGAATATAGAAAACATCCATTGAATGTAATTTTGAAGATGGAGTACTTGGAAAATATGAGAGGGGTAATAATTGTAATTATAGGGATGTATACGAGAATAACAGATAATGGAGAAACAACAGTGAAGATTGGCATCTACAGAGGAGTAACACAAGAAAGTCCAGTTAATGATTTTATTTGTTATTGTAATTCAACCACTCATTGCAACACTGTCATGGATTGCAACAATTATATGGATTGATTATTCACCATACGAGTAGCAATGTAAATGTCAGAGCATATGTAGATGATTTGACCAAATGTACAGGAGACCTAGAAGATATAAACTAATACTGCTAAACATCTGTATCTCTAATAAAAGATAAGAAAATCTCAAATGTATGATTGGGAAAGGAAAAAGAAACTGATGATGGAAATAATGCATCTTAGTAAGGATGTTTCTACATGATGTGTAGAAGAAATGTGATTGTTTAGGTGAAATTCAACTACAACAGGAATACATCCATCCAATGTAGTCTTCTTAATGCATAAGCCGCAAAGAACATCTCCGCTGATATTACTTCCCAAAGTACAGAGAGAATTGCGTCATACAAGCAATTTGGAAATTAGTTTGTTGGGTGAAACTTTGAACACCGACCAATGTGTTGCTAGCAGTGAAGTGCTGCACAAGATGTTACACACAAGTAGAAAAGAAACACAATGGAATTGCAGTATGCTAAAGTATCATTGAGTAAGTTATGAAGTCATATCCTAAACAAAGATCTATGTAGTGATGTTAGGGCAATGGTTTATAAATAAGTAAATGATATTAGCTAAAGCGCAAGGAAAATTTAATGAAATTAACATTGCGTGCGATAATATGAATGTATTCTTTTACTTACATGGTTAATATGGCAAGTACTACTTTACCTCATCTGCTATTTAGTTGTAGTCAAGATTCTCTCGATTTCATATTTAGTATTAAATAATGTAAGAAAGAAATCAGCATAGTTATGGTAAAGTATATGATAATGTACAATGGAAAATGACGTAACTTCCTACGAATATTGTTTATACCAACTAGATCAGTCGCGTCAGAGCTGTCAATTGTCAGGACTCAAGTTGTCAAGTACAGTCATTTTCAAATAACGAGTCAATTAACTTCTGTTATTGATGTAGTATTTGAATGCTCTTATGTCGGAAAAGAAAAGGTGAAAGACGAAATGATAGGAAATCGACGACACATCTTCACGAAACTTCATTTGTGATATTTACGCAGAAAAGGAACTACAATTTTCTGGGACATTTGCGTATTTATGTATATGATAATGATGATAGTACAATAATGATGATAGTACAACGTAACCTTAAACTAAACAAAATTGGATTATCAAGCACACGGTTGGGTTGGGACTGCAAGTGTTAACTGACCTGAAACCGCCTTGTATGTGCAAACACAGCGAACTCAAAAGAAAATTTGACAAATTGAAGGAAACCATCCGGAAGAGAGGAATATATTCGACGTGCTGCATTCTCAAAGAGGAGTAAAAGAAGAAGAGAAGAAGAACGCAATCACATGGATAAGCGGGCACATGGTATACAGCCGCACTTGACTAATTGGAACTTTCTTGATGCGAATTCTTCTTTAATTTGAACTTTATTTGGTTCCTAGGATTTTCCATTTTAACGATGTTAAAGAATCGTGAATAATTCTATTATTATTTAGGATATTTCGAACATATTGTATGTATTCGTGAAGATAAAATTGTTATTGTTAGGACTGCAAATCCGGTTACCAGATAAAATAACCTAATGTCTCATGTTTTCCAGAGCGGAAATCACTCTCTCTGCTCCCACATACCGACTCTAGTTCAGACCTTGGAAGAATCGCGACTAACTCCAGTAGCTGAATTTGAGTTCCTCGTGTGAATTCGCCAAAGGCAACCAATTCTCAGATTTAATTCACAATATTTTTAAAATGACTACTGCTTTGCACACAGTACTGTATCATCGTTTTTTACTTGGTTTGGTTTCTGTGTATTGCAGCGTACATTTTCAATACGGGTTTTGTTAAAATGCGCATCATACAGTACTTTTTAAATTTAATAGTTGTCGTTTAATGCCATTAATTTTTCTATGAGTTTATGTTAGAATTCTTCACAATACTGTAATTGTTGAATGAAACAACTTTAATATTGCAATAGCGTAGTTTTTATCGAATTAAATGTGCATGTGTAATTCCAATTTTTTGACATTTCGAATATTTTACAGGTTTCCTTAGGTTCGAATTATCCACGTCTGACTGTACCAAATTGTAGAACGATACACTAACGTCAATTTAATAGACTTCCTATTGGAAATAGTTTAAGGAATGAAGAAAATAAAAAAAAACCATTATATTCTTTGGAAAGCTTTTTGCAAAAATAGGTGGAGTGCTCGGAATAATAAAGAGGAGAGAAATATTACGTACGATATGTAGTTAGAAAGTCATGAAAGAATAATGCATACGGACTTCCGCAACGATGGGGCAGTTGTTTGATTTTTTTAAAATAAGGCGCTCTCTGTGCAAGTAGTGCATCACTTGGTAGATACGTTGCACCAGTGAGAAGAATTGATTGTTCTATTCGTTGACCAGTAAGTGTCGCCCATGTATTTTGTCACAATATGCAACAAAGTAATCGTAGTATGTAGTGGATGACCCTGTGTTATTCACTTTTCATTGTTCTTTCTACTTTGTACTTGCAATTTATTCTGAATTCTTTGGAAAATGAATTTAAAAAATTATAACGTTATTTTAATGGAGGATATTAATGGCCTGACTAGGAAATCGATCCGAGATTTGTTTGTTAACATACTATGTTTGATAAAAAATACATTTCATTGAGAAAACAGATGGGTGAAGGTCGATCTTATTCGGGATCTTGAATTATACTTTTCGTCCATTGCTCGAGAACAACGCGGTCTCGCGCGTGATCTATGAGCGAATCTGCAAACGACATGGAGGGATGCGGAGAGTTCCACTATTCGTCGCTACGCCGCGCTGTATATACGAGCATCGCGTGTTTGGATTAGAAGCGAGGGCGCGGTTAGCAGCTTATCGTGAGCGACGGTCGATTGACGGACGAAGCTGCGCGTGCGAGACTTCGGGGCATCGAACTCCTAGTCGCAGTTCCGCTCCGGTGAACTAGACATATACCTAGAGCGGTAAATTTTGAAACAGTGAAACAGTTATTCCAAACCTTCTTAACGTGACGTCGGAAAACGACCTTCTTCCTCCTATCATAACGAGTAATTATCCCCGTGCCATCATAAAATGTCAAACAAAATTTAAAGGAGGAAATATGTAGGCTTAAGAGGATTTTATAAGGAAAGGTCGAAGGTGTCGCTCGGAGAAAATGGGAAGGGATTATAGGACTTTTGTTTTCATTGTAGAAAAAGTTGCCGCAACTGAAACAATTTTAAACATTTATGATATGAACCAAATGAAACGTCACGATTTCTAAAATACTCCCGGCCCCCCTCATCACGAACCACAATGTTCCGCCTCCCCTCTCGTCTAGACCGTGACGAAATGTATGATCGATCCCCCTGTGAAATTATAAATATTTGTAAATAAAGATTGAATAAATGTTGAAAATTATATTTAACTAACCTAGATAAGAAAATAAGAGTGTATACACATACAATTTATAAATTAAAATACGAGATTGAAATGGATTTGTATAAAGAAAAATAAACGAATTATTTTAGAAAATGAAATTATTTAATACAATCTTCTTAAATTAAAAAAAAGTAATTTATTAGTAAATTTTCAGTGCAATGTAAGACACTCGAATATGAGCATTAATTGATGCCGTGTCTCTGGGGAAGCGTATGTGGGCGATGGGGTGGTCAAGATTCAGTGAATAGCGGCACCGCGGTCGAAGAGAGCACCAAAGGGTAGGGTGTTTCAAACACGTTCTAAAACCCTACCCTTTGGTGCTCTCATGAGTATATAGCGTTATATGTGTGCATTTTGTATTTCTGTTTTGTAAACAGCGTAGTCCGTGCCTGGTGGAGGTCTGAACGCGACGTGGATGAAATAATTTTCCGCGCGGGCAAGTGAATTACCAACGGAGCGAATGGGAGCGTCCAGGTCTCACAGGTGTACGTGCCAGCATTATGCTTTGTAATTTAAAGCCTATTCTTCTGCTGTGCTAGGTCAAACATGCTGCGAATGACGTCCTCTAAGACCACAAGCTTTTTAAGGTCATACCATTGATCCTTTTTCGTCGTGCTGTTCGTAAACTGCATACTCAAAACTTTTAACCTACAAAATGTTTCTATTGTCAGGTTTTAAATAAATTATTTACTACAAAAAATCAATTCAAACTTGCTTATGACCGCAAGAAAGACAATTTGCTACTTCACACTCTGAAGCTACCCAAGGACCCCTTCGATTCCAATTTCAGTTCTGGAAGGAAAACAGAAAAGAAAAAATCTTGGATGGATGTAGAAACCTCCAGAGAAAACGCTCAAAAGTTTATTGAGATTGTGAGAAAATACAATATATTGCTGTTCATTGCAAAAGAAATGTGTGAATAATATTTGTTGTCTATTTTTTATTGAAACTACGACAATAATTATGCTACAAAATATGCACTAATTTATAAATTGAGATATAAAAAATAATACATATAAATGAAAACTTATTACTGAAATCAATTATCCGTAAATATTATATAATCTATAATGGCGTAATTAGCTTTAAACGGGTTGGGGATATAATTTTTTTTCAGTTTCTTTATTCACATTAACAATACTTTCGAAACAATTATAACATAATTACATAAAATATACATAGCTTTAGACCTTTTTCTTCATTTTGATTTGTCTCATTTCTATCAGAAACATTCCGAGGCTTTCTACTTTATATTATTCTCCAACAATCATAGATGTTTTGTCCAGTACCTATCTAGTCTTCTTTCTTCAAAATAATTCTTATTTCAACCACTCTCTGTATGCTCTTTGAATATGAATCGAAATACTCATTGTGAGCAGTACAAAGTGATATACGGACGGCATACGCCTCGTGGGCCACTCACCAGACCTGTTTTATAAAGCAAAAGGAGATACCGTAAACAAATTTTCTATGAAACATGATCCAATGCGCGAAATGATTGGCAACTTCCAGTTAATATCTTAATGTATCCGTCATCAGACCTTTTTTACACTTCTACTGCGTAAAAATTGAAAACACTTTTAAGCTGCCCGATGACAAGTACAACCGTTCATCCACCAACCCATTCGTCGCTTTGTTCTTTGCATCATAATTCATTGTTTCGTCTTGAGCTGTTGTTGGGGAGAGTGATGCTTCACGAGAACTCCGTCTCTCCCGTGTCTGACACGTGTTCGGTATACGCCAGCTTGTTTTCTTCCAGCTCCCGCTGGTTCTATGACGAATTGCCATGTTCGCATCGCTCGTTTCTTGATTGAAAGGTTGAGTCTTCAGTTGTCATAAATCTATCTTCAGAATTTGTTACACGATTGAGTGTGGTGTCATAGCCGGATCTAGCTTTCTGTTTTTACATTATTCTTATACGTGTGACATCCCTTCTAATTTTATTGTGATTTTCTTTTATATGAGAAGGAAGGCCAGTGTATTATTTTACATAATGAAACATTTTAATGAACAGTCCAAATGAGTGGATATCAACTGCGCATACTTACCTAAGTCAGGTAGATGTTCCTCAATTGCGTTCAGCCAAAATCGAGGAAGTCACTAGAGGATTCCTCAGTAGTCCATATAAGCGGTCTTCTTTGACATAAGGATTCCTAGAACCGGGTGTCTCAAATGTCTAGCATCCCTGGTTACAATTTGCGATATGGAAATTAAAACAATTACTTTTCAAGTGACCGTGGAATTTCTTGTAACTTAAGTTTCTAATGGAACCTTCAGACTTACATATTTAACCTTTACAAAGAATTGTCAGCATTGAACATAAAGATATTTTTGCGCCTACGCTATTTTTCTTACTTTTTAAAACTCTTAAAATTCTTTAACTCTTAATACCAATAAGCGAGTAATGGTCGCAACCCCCGCGTACCGTTATCAATGTTTTTAAAAAATATATTTAAATATCTGGTTAACTCAATGCATCCGGAATGCACAAAGAACTTTTAGCTTAACATATTAATGAAAAACATTCCGTTTACGAATAACTACAATTCTAGTACCGTATGGTAAAAAATTGATAATTTATTTTATTCTTGTCGGTGGGTTACTTGCGTGCCAGATCGGGTTGCTTCTATCCTTACATTATGTATAAGTACATGTATAAGAAGCAATAGCGTTTATTCAATACATCTTTATCTTAAGAAATCATATCCTTTTCGGACTTGATATAATACAATTTTTTGGCGTCAGGTATGTTTTGGGAGGAAATGTAACACTATGTAACAGTTTTTTATGCAGAGTAAATTTTAATCCGATGCTCCGCTGAAAATTAGGTATAATTGAATCCCGTGAAGAATAGAGACTTATTTTTTTAAACTTCAAATAATGTAGTTGGCCTAAACGAGAGATATAATAATAAAAACTCAGTTTTAAATATATAAATATTAAATACAAAAATACATATGAAATATAAAAATAATCATTCACCATGTTATAAATACGTCGCAGAATAGCCATTAAACGAGGAACCACACGGACGAAGGTCCTCGCAGACAGACCTCTCTCTTCTTTTAGTTCTGGTACGATAATTTGAGAGCAATGGTTTCTCGGGCGAGTTAATATACAAACGTTGATTTAATCAGAACTAATGATTGACTATTAATCAGTTTGACAAAGAAATAAGCAACAGACAGGTCTCCTGAGTAAGTACGAACGCTCTCTCCGTTAATCATGACCAGTCCGACCGTCAGCCATTCTCTCCCACCGGGCGCTCTCCTGACTGTCTTACCGCTGACCACTCCGTCCACCGTCAGACCTCGACATATCGACAATGACTACAGCTCGCTCTATGAGACTACACAGGTATCTTTAACCGAAACTAACCCAGAGGCTCTGCCCATGAAAGTCATGACCACGAGTGGAATTTCATTTGTTGCTTCTTCCTTGCAAAGTTAAGTGTGGTACGAAAACTAATCAAATCCCTTTCATTAAACCACTAAGAATACACGACAAATCAAGATAACTTTAAATATAACAAAACATTAATTTAGAGTGGAGCACACTTTCCAATTAAAGAAAGATCGCGCGTCTTCGTGCTCTATTTAACGTCTTTATGGGAGAGCATGTGTGGGAATCAGTGAACGCTCGGCTTCACTAGCCGAATTACATAAGTCGCGCCGAACACATGCGTAAAATTAAGTGTAGAGAGCAGAAAACGGATATAGGTAAATACTGCTTTGTGAGTAAGACCATTGTAGACTGTAATAACTTAACTTACAGAAAAAGAGTAAAATGTTTCCGCAACCGTATACTTGCGTCATCGAATAGGTGTATACGTGAAGTGAAGTGAATGGCGTCTAAGTGAAGAGAGAATGCTCGGAACGAAGTGAAGTATAGTGATGTGTAGTACAGTGCGCATGATTGTTAAAAGCTACCTTGTTTTTTACGTTATTATTTTTAATGAGATTGTTTGTTAGCAAAAATGTGTTCGTGTATGTATATGAATGTAATAATAATAATAATAATAATTTATTTGTCAGCTAGTGAGCAATAGTCGTGGCAGATAGAAAAGAATACATACATAGTAAAATAATACGAAGTTAAAAAACAAATCATCGAAATCTATAAGATACCCACACAAACGGAATAAAACGTTTAGAAAAATATTACACATGGTACAACGAAAAGGAAATTGGATTTAAGAAACTAATTATCTACATGAGGCTCATATGTGTGTATATTCACACACACAAACACATTTTCGCTTACAAACAGTTACAGAAACACACTCATACGATCAAACACGCTCAATATACACACACATGTCATTACTCCTCCTATACCCTTAGCGTAAAAGTAATTGCTATAACGTAAATAAAATAATTTTTAACTTTAAAAACAAAAACAAAAAAGAGTTGCTGAGAGCAATTATGTACACGTCACTATACATCACAACACATCACTACACTTTCACTCTGAGCATTTTCTATACCTATTCCAATCACCTCACTACACTTCACATATGTTCCTATTTCAACGAAGCAAGAAGACGGTTGCGGAAACATTTTACTCTTTTTTGGTAAGTTTGAAAGTGTTGCTGCAGGTAAGTTATTCAAGTCTACAATGGTTCTATTCACAAAGGAGTATTTACCAATATCCGTTTTCTGCTTTCTACATTTTATTTTACGCTTGAGGTCGTCGCGACTAATATAGATCGGTTCGTGGAGCCTAGCGTTCACTGATTTCCACGCACTCTCCCATGTAGTCTTTAAAGAGGGCACAAAGACGCGCTAACTTTCTTCGATTGGAAAGTGTGCCCCACTCTAAATTAATATTGCGAGTGTTGTCCCTAACAAATTTTGCAGCCTTTCTTTGTATCTGATCTAATTCGTTGATCTGACCCTCCCTATACGGATCCCAGCAAACGACCCCGTAGTATGCAGTATAGGTATTTAACATGTTCTATCCAATTTAAGTCACGAGAAATTATAACCCCTAAGTATTTACAGTATGAAACTTCAGGAATAATCTGATGATTTAATCAATAGTTCAGAGCAGGTTTTGTTTTTGATCTGGAAAAATATAAAGATTTACTTTTTAAAGGGTTTATTTTCATTTTATTCCTCAGCCCATTCCCGCAATTCGTTTAGATTGCTCTGTAATATATTTCGGTCTCTGTCTTCTTTAATATTTCGATATATAATACAGTCATCTGCAAATAAACGCACTATCGAATTATCTGATATATCGTTAATATATGCAAGGAAGAGAAGTGGACCCAAAACGCTTCCCTGTGGTACTCCCGATGTCACCGCGATTTCTTTAGAGGAGCACCCATCTATTCTAACTTGTGAGCGATCCCGGAGAAATTCACAAATCTATTTGACAACACGCGGATCAATTTCTGACCAAGTGAGTCCTGGTAAATAAGTTAGCTCTCAATTGAGTACCCGGATCTAAAACCGTGTTGGGCAGGATGTAGTAAGTTTTTCTTTCAAGTATCTGCAGTAATATGTTCCATCTGTTTACATACTACGGAGGTTAAGCTAATTGGTCGATAATTACTAACTAAAGAGCGATAAGCCCCTTTGTGAATTGGTACCCCGATAGCATTTTTTCCAGTCCCGTAGTAATGAAGAAATATTTAATGTAATATCAAAAATCCTAGCTAGGTATGGAATCATGGCACCGAGTTTGAGTAAATCCTCTGGAATTTTGTCGTGACCAATTGATTTTTTATCCTTTATCTTAGAAATTCGTTGTGGCAGCATTCTAATGTTTAGAACGAAAGTATTTACATGGGAAGTATTTGTTAAATTTAAACTATCGTTAATAGAGGAAATGCCAAAAACCGACGAGTAATATGAATTGGAAACATTGGCCTTATCCTGAGGTTCTGTGTAGATTAAACCGTTGTTTTTAATAGCGGTTGTACTTTCTTTGTTCCCTTTCCGTCTTTTCAGGTACTTACAAAATTGCGACCAACAGTTGTCTTTATCTTGGAAAATTTTCGGTAGAAAATACTCCTGAGCATTTTTCTTTGCTATTACTTACTGTTTGAAGAGAAATTTGTAATTATTTTGGTAGTCAATCTCTTTCTTACGATTTTTATGTGCTTTTCTTACTTTGACTTTCAAACGTCTAATGTAACTATTATAGTATTCAGTGTCAGGATTGTTTTTTAATTTTATATAGGGAACAAATTTTTCAATGCTCTTAAATATTATATTCTTAAAGTTTAACCAAATTTCTTCCACGGAGCTTCCCGTACCGGCCCATCTCGTGTAATTTTGACGTAGAAAAAACTGGAAATCTGGTACGTTTGTTTTATTATATCGATAAATTATTCTTTCCTGTGGTCTTGATATTTGAGAATTAGCCCAGTGGACTTCTAAGATTACCGCGTGGTCACTTATACCGTCGTGTAGCGAGAGATAAGCTCATCTTCCGGTCGCAAGGGAAAACATCGAGTATTGCATTCCCTCTTGTCGATTGCTTCACTACCTGACAGTAGCCACTGTCCCAAACTAGATTGTTTACTAATGATTGCGTACTGCTAATGCTATCTGAATCACCCTCCCAGTCAACATGCGGTAAGTTATGGTCCCCGCGGATAATGTTATTTCTTGTTATATTTGAATTGAGACCCATATTTCTGTAATTTCGAGAGTTTTACCTGAATAATCTTCAATTTCAACAGATATTAATTCGTGAACTTCATCTGCCGAGTTTACAGAGCACGATAAACTGTTTTTAACGCAAATAAAAACTCCACCCCTCGACTCACATCCTGTCTGAAGACCGAAAAATCTGAACGAAATATTTCTGCGTCTTTCACGCCCTCCGATAGCCATGACTCCGTACCAATAATAATATATGATTCATAAATATCAACTAAATTGTTGTATTGAGAAAATTTAATTTTTTGTTGTAAATACTTCTACAATTCATCTGCAGCAACACTAACGACTCACTCTTGTTAACTGGTCGACGAATTTCGTTTTCTTCTGCACCGCCGTCGCCTCCCCTTGCGTCATCACTGCATGTAACATCATGGACAAGACTGAANAACGACTCACTCTTGTTAACTGGTCGACGAATTTCGTTTTCTTCTGCACCGCCGTCGCCTCCCCTTGCGTCATCACTGCATGTAACATTAAGACGCACTGCATGTAACATCATGGACAAGACTGATNTGTAACATCATGGACAAGACTGAAACCTACACAGTACTACTATTGTTGGACATCCAAAATTAGCGAATATAATATCCAAGGTTGACACAATATTGTTTTTAAATATAACATTTTGAACTAAAAATTTCCAGATGATTCTACAGATTTGCATTATTTCTATTCGACTATACACGGGCTTAAATACCATCGAGACCCTCGCTCATTAGATTAACAACACTACTCTTCCCCTAGGAGTGTTAAGGGTATTTTACTCTTCATTACTGTTGATTTGTACGTAAACGACATCTTGTCACAATTCATTCAAAAGGCCCCGGAAATTAATAAATGGAAACTAATATAGGACGTTTTCGATTATTTTACATACCCCCTCACCAATCCACCTATGCGGGACTAAGGGTTTTCCCTCGCCTCCATGGTTTCTGTGTCCTTACCACAACAGAAGTGACCCTATTCATTTCAACGGGTCAAAAAACTATGGATTCAACCCTTATATTGGTAGTTTTGTATTATTTGTACATGTCGGTCACGTTCCACTTCTCTCCTGGGGGTAATTTCACTTATTCGGTCTGAACATGGAATTAAAAGGCATTGAGAGTATTATATTTCATCTCAGCAACCACGAAAACACTAAATTAGACGGTTGTTTTGAAATATTTTTTTACGTGTCACATCCTTCCCAACCCTACCGCTAGATGTGTCACTCACTCCATGTAGTCTGATCTTGGACGAAACGGCATAAGAAATTTTATTATTCATCTGAGAATCCCCGAAAACTATGGGATCGAAACGGCCTTTTTACTTCACCTTATACCCCATGTGATCTGAACTCAAACGTAACTACATCGGTAGTATATTTAATAAATTCAGAAAATCTGAAAATCATAGATCCGACGCAAATCAATCCTTTGCATTTATTTTTTCCTGTCCTCTTTCTCTCCTCCGTTTAAGAGTGCAGGGAGTGTCTTATTGCCATGAATTTATACGTAAACGGCATAACAAGTGCCATTATCTCAAAGACGCCGAAAACATTGGATTCATCACTGATATATGTAATTTACGATAATTTAAACTTGTAATCCCTTTTCGTAGGTGCATGGGGAAACGCAAACTTATATGTCATCGGAAGGGGTGATAAGGGTGAATTTTCACCCATGGTGACTATTTGTGTATTTAAACAGCAGTGGGTGCGGTACTAATCCTCTCGGAGGCCTTCCAAATCATGTATTCAATATTAATATCGGTCGTCTTCGAACATATTTTCGTGTCACCGCCTTCCTACTAGGGTTGTCTTACTCCCACAGTCTCCCCCCTCTCTCTCTGTATATAGACAGATAGATAGATAGATATATAGATAATGTATTCTTCTCGTATGTTTTTTATCTGCCATCGAGCATTTATCCCTTGCAGATTAATAAATCATTATTATTTAAATAATAACTGAAAAATAATTATGTGAATGGATTTGCTGTAGTATTGCAACAGTTTACGGGATGGGACCTGTTGACAGATGCTTCCCTTCTGCTGACTATTTGCATTTGAGGAAACGTTTCCAGGGTCTTCTTGGGTATTCTGCGTCATTGAGGCAGTCCTATGCGCAAGTGATGCCTGACAAACTAAACTTATTTAAACTATGCCGTTTAACTTGTTACGACCCTTCCGAAGAGAACAGTTCGAAATTATATCCCCAGAAAAAATTGTTCCTCAAATATATATAGTTCCTCGTATAGTTTTCAATGTATATCATGATCAAAGGGTAGTTATTAGCTTTAACCAGGCCCAAAATACCCTCTCCTGGTCGTTATTCTTCCAACCCCAAAATCTGAAGAAATTTTGAACTTTTTTTAGATACCCAGATACTATACTTTCCTCATACAATATTTGTAACGAGCAATCCTTTTTGATTTGGCACCGTGAGTTACTTTGAAATTGTTTGTCTTCTTTTTGCCCAGTAATCCACCATATACAACGAATGGGTCTTTTTCCGTTGCTCCGACTATGTTGTTGTTTTTTAGTTTGTGTTCGTGGTTTTTCTTATAGTACCACGGTCCTGTAAATTATTTCCTTAACTTTTTTTGTTTCTTTGTAGGATTGGTGCGCAATGGCGTTTCCCAGTTGAGTGCCACTCTACGATCACAAGATCCCCTCCAACTTACTCCTGAGAGAGCGCGCGCAAATGAGTCCGTGGACGAAGCCGAGGGTCTGGGCGTGAGCCACGCTGAGCGAGCCGCTCTCATCGCCCGCATCGAGGCGCTAGTGTTGCAGTTGGTGCGCGATTTGAGCGCTGGACGCTGCCCCCGGTTGCTCATCCCTACGCATCGCTGGCGAGGACGTGCACGTCGCCCTCTCAACGACCGGTAAGCACTCAAGATAGTGTGAGCAACCTGGTGACTTTTTCAAACGCCCTGATTTAAAAAAAACAACAAACTATTATCTATAAAGTCGTCAAATAATATTTTTAACTGGTGGGATTAATATTGAAATAAATATTGAAATCTTTAAGTTGTACGGGCTCTTATCGATAAAGCCTCTAAATGGAAGATTTTTAAATAAATACCCAAGTAATTTCCGATGGAATCGGTAAAAATAACCACACACCTGTCATATACAACTATCACAAATTTAACATAGAAGAAAGTTAGTCGCAAAATTAGAGAACTATAGTCGAACTTAAGACCATCTTTACAAGCTTGGCCAGGTGAAAATTGCGACGGATTGGAACTCGAACCCAGAAACTCCTGCTTCGGCCGCAGGTGTGCTGCCACTACACAACCCGCCTCCACCCCTAAAGTTTGTACACACATCCACCAGACCTGATTCAGTAACTTCACCTGTTGGTATGCTTGGGCAGTTGGAAATCTTGCAACTGAATTTTAAACCGGCCCCCCTCCCCCCCTGTACCGATTGAGAAGACGAGCCCTAAAGCCCCACAAAAAAAAAACCGATTGAGAAAATTGGCGCACGTATGTAAACCTGATGACAATGCAATATTTTTAATTAAGATTTTATTTCGAGATAACTCGCGTTGTATTATTTCCGAAGCTTCCCTTGAAATGCAATCCATCTCTTCATAGAAATAAGTATAACGAATTACAAAATCTACGCCTTTTCGTACCTTATCGCCGCTTCTTACCTTATCGCCGCTTCTTGCTTTATCATTACGAACAGCGAAGGAAATTCTTTATCTTATTGTTACGAACAGCGAATGAGCTTGTATCGTCTACGGCCAGGTGAAAATTGCGACGGATTGGAACTCGAACCCAGAAACTCCTGCTTCGGCTGCAGGTGTGCTGCCACTACACAACCCGCCTCCACCCCTAAAGTTTGTACACACATCTACCAGACCTGATTCAGTAAACATGTGTCGCACCCCATACCGGGGATAAGTGACCACAGGCGGCTCTCTTGCGGTAAAGATGTGGGTCCAGCGCAGCATTATCGCTGCGCAAGTCAAGCGAGCGGATGAGTCTCCCTGCGCGCTATTGTAAGGGAAAGACGCGCGCTTACCTTTGCACCTTATAAGCGCGCCGCATCGCGAGACTCACCGTCGGAGGAGCGAGGAGTGCGGAAGCTGAGACGTTCGAGCTGCTATTGTTATATCCGTGTGACTTGCTGCTCGTTCGGATAAGCGGATGCCTTCTCGTTTTGAGTTATTTGTGGTACTCGCGTGACTGTCACACTGCGCTTGTGGGACTGCACCGTGTCTGTACGGCTGAACTGTAGAAAAGGTAATTATATGTATATTTTTAAAGAATTCTCAGCCTATTATTCACCCGAAGCCATGTCCTTAACGACACTATGTTGGAAGCACTTATAGCCAGTGTCCACGTACCTACGTGTCGGATGCGATTTTAAACTCAGAACTCGGGAAGGGAAGTTTGTATTGGACCGAGACCGTTGTGTGCGGGCTCTGGGACTCTGCTGTTTTAAGAACATTTCAGGCGACAAGGTTTTTCAAAACAAATAATTCAACATATAATTTTCACCGATAAAGATAGTAAGTATAATTTTATTACGACCTATTAATGTGAAATATGTATGGAGGTATCAGCATTTGGCATTGCATTATCTTAATAGAAACATAAACTTATTTTATTCATTTTAGTACATGGATTACATAAAAGCTTGTTTTTAAAATGGTTTTTAATTTATCATTTTATTCAAATGATGTTTCAATATAAATGGTATAATTAATGATTCATGAATACCAGTTATAGTGGCTATTTTATACAAGCATAGTATTTTACAGTATTGAAGTTTCATGTACTCTTTACTAGCACCTAGCACGCTCATAGGACTTCTTTAACAACACTGACGGTATTCTATTGCGTGGTGTTCAAGAGGAGACAGTCCACATTCACTTCGAAGATCCAGAAGAACTTTAAACCTCTGGTTTTTTGCATTAAAAAAAGAAGAATTGGAAGTATTGTTTCTTAAATCAGGACTTATTTTGAAGTAGACTTTCAGAAATTTCAAAAGACTAAAAAGAAAGTTTCAAGTTTCTCTTGTGAATGTGCAAATCTGTCAGGTTTATCGCAAACTTTATACAAAGGTCTTACCATCGAAAATCGTCCAATGCTACCCGCTCGAGCATTTCACACACGCACACACACAAAAAAGAAAATAATTCATTATTTCTAATATTATTTCGAACCATTGGCAAACTAAAAACTAATTCTTTTTAAATAAATATGATTATGTTGGACATGAAAATATTTTATAAGGATGATATTTCTAGACATATTTCCTTTATAGGATATTGTCTATTCTCTATCCTTGTAGATTTATAGAGTATTGTGTACTATGCAATAACAGTCCCAGAAATCGATCATATTTTGTACTATTTTTTAATAGTTTGTTGCAACGCCTAAAACAATTATGGTTATTAGGCGTGACACGTACACTCTTTTGGACCTATCCGAGATACTGGGAGCGTTTTTTCATATCACATCTGGCACCTAGAACATTCTCCTCTTTTTTAAGTATTTGACGCTTAGAACGGATTCAACTGAACTTCTTAAATTTGGGGAAATTTTTTTTTTTTAAAGTACCATTAGTTACAACATCAAACTAGTAATCTATGATGATTTTTCGAAATTTTCCATAATCAATTGTGAAGTTAAATCAGTTTTTCGTGTCTTATGTAAAATCAAGTTCTTAGAACCTTTATAGCATTTACTCACCTTTATTGTATTCTTTTTTCTTGTTATAAAAAATGGTAATATATCATTTTCTGGAGAACTCACGTTTCTAGAAGACAAAAAAACAAATATATATTGAGACATCAGCCTAGCAAGCAGCTTACCGCCATTTGAGGAACAGTGCGCAGGTGGTGACTAGCAGAAGCAGATTGAGGTAAACCAAGACGCGTATTCAAATCCATACTTGACAAACTTCATAATCGCAAGGTCTTCCATCGCAAAAAAGCTTCCTTTATATATTTTTCTTATTTTTTGTTTTTATTTTGTCTGTCTGCCTTGTGCACTAAACCCCTGCACTAATTTCAGGGATTATTTCACCATTTATTTTGCAATAGTACTTCTGTTTCTCGTACTTCTTATATTAATCTTCTCTCCTGATAAACGTTATTTTGGCACAAAAACCCACAAAATATTTCTTTTTCTTTATCACATCTATCAATTTATACATATTTCTGATATTTATGACTTTCATCTTCCTGGAAACTTCATTCAATATTCTCTTCTTTTGTTTCTGACTAAAGGGCAAACCCATAATGTGCACCACTGCGTCTACATACCCCCTATCTATGCAAAACTTATCGCTTGTACTTTTTTGTCTTGAAACACTTCTTATTTTTAATTTGTTATTTACGTATATTAATTTATTTCATTTATTCAACTTATCGACCTTCTTCGTAGACTATAGTACACTTTTTAACAATTTTTCACAAAACTACTCCTACAGATAAGGCTATATTCAGACAAGATATACATAGAGATAACATATTAAAATTAGAAAAACAAAGTAAATTATAAAAAATAATACTGGATAATCAGAATACACTGATAAAAAAGTTTACGCTGAAATTCCGTACAATGAAAAGGTTTCAGGTATACTTTATAAATTATTTTGAAAGAAAAACAATGAAATAGTGACAAGATATATGAAAATATTAGGTGGTGTGATAACAGGAAAAAAAGATAAAAGTTAAAAATTAAATTTGAATAACAAAAGTAGTGTTATAGTAGATCATTGTATTAATGGAGATCATAAAATAAAATGGGAGGGTACTGAGATTATTGATAAAGAAACAAACTTCAAAAAAAGATGCACATCAGAGATATTGTAAATAAAAACAACTCAAATTGTATAAATTTACTGTGACGTCCGCGATCCAACCGCTTTTCTACCAGTTAATAGCAGAGTGAGTTCGTCCGAGATAATTACTTAATGAAAACTTAAATCCGGCCCGACGTCACTTGCGTTAATGGTAGCGACTAGTAATTTACTGCTATGCAACTAATTACTTTCGGAATGCTGCCACCACTGAGTTTGCCAACAGAAACTCAGAGAGATAAAGACTGAATATTATGTACAAATATTTACATAATATTTACAGAAATACACAACGTGGAAAGTATATATGAAATACCTCCATTCAAACTCCCAGAGCTGACGGCTCTTAAACATTACACATTGACTCAGCCCGTTGCAACCCTTAACTTCTCTACGCTCGCCCCTGGCATCGAAGAAGAGTCAATATTTCGGTTCGGCGTCCGACACAGCCTCCCCGTCTGAAAATCTCCCGTGAGTGTCTACTCCTGAGGCCACTGAAGCACCTCTATTTATCTCAAGCGATGCACACGACACCACATAGTTCCCAATGTTGTCCACGTCCCTTCATTGTTGCGCACGGCGAACTACACTTTTCCTGGAAATTCTTCACTTTCCAGCTCTCCATTGTTAATAAAACATAATTTTGTCCCAGTGAATGTTTTGAGCGCTGTTTTGACGACGTTACATTACCTACAGATACGGTCAAATTATCTAATGTTTATACTTATAAATTTTTTGTTAATATTTATGTTTTGTTATGTAACTACAAGTATGTGTTAAAGTAGCGAATGTCGATTGAGCTAGACAATGGCTCGTAGAAGTAGAAGAAGAGGATGAATAATAATGTGAAATCGTGAGGAATTGTAAAAGAATAAAAAATTGTCTACGAACAGGGTCTATGAATTAACTTATTATTCTGAATAGAAGCTACCTTGTCCATAATATTGTGTCACTCCCCCTATTTTGACACAGTTTTCTGATTGTTCTATATTCTTCTGTTGTAATTTTTGTCTATCTAACTTATCGTTTCTCCAGTATTTTGACGTATAAAACTGCTTAAACGCTCCTTTTTTGAATTTTTGTCTGTAGACCTGAGGACGAAGGCGCTATTGAGAGGACGGAGCGAGCGGAGATGCGTTGGGACGACGCTCGCGCTCGACCGCGCTTCGCCGTTGCGCTGCTCGTACTGGCGCGCGCCACTCGCCTTCTGCGGGACAGTACCTTCATCACGCGCCGGGAACTCTACTACGCCCACATGGACACTCTGCGGGCGCAGGTGAGGTTGCTCTGTGTTTAGTCCTCGTGAAAGTCAAATCTGTTCACTTGAATGTTCATTTAAATTTATTTTGAGTGTACGGCCTGTTCTCCTGTAAAATATTCATAACCAATAGTTACCAATTGGTTATTANAGTGTACGGCCTGTTCTCCTGTAAAATATTAATAACCAATAGTTACCAATTGGTTATTAATACCAATAATAACCAATAACTCTTCTGACTCTGGAGTTCATGACATCCAATCATTACAAAAACACGCTTTCCCCTGTAGCTAGCTTATCGCGTGAATTGTTTTCGTGCAATGTTGGAGTATAACTGAACTCAATTGGTGTGTAGGTCTTACGGGAGATCTTATTTTCTCTCTCATCCAATCTCTCAGGTCAACTGAGAACAGGTGATAGCCGTAAAACCTGGCAATAAGCTTATAATCTTACACACAAATTATTTTACCGTATTGTATGCTCCCGATTCACCGTTCTGTCATTCCGTCAATTGTGATAGAATATAAATCAAAGACTAAAGCTAGATATTAAAATGCTCACTATAACACACTATACTATTTACGGTTCTTATTATTGTGTTGTCATTCGCTTGCCAGCCATATCTTTAAAATTTATGAAATTAAAATATTTAGTAATAAGTTTTTAATTAATACTAACAGGGTCCATTACCCGAGATACGTGTTTCAGTTTTAATTACTTCCTATGTTCATTTTAAACCTAGAAATCTTCTTCTATCGACATAAGTTTACAAAATTAGCAACAAAATTGAAAAATAGAACACGTGTACTTAAAATAAGTCAAAAATACAACTTTTAATATTGCACATGTCTATTTATGTTCATTTTTCCATTTTTTTAATTCGATTCGATTCAATGCAAACGTGTTAGTGTTATTCACAAGCCAACGATAACGCTTTATAGGATGAACTAATTGTTTTTTCTATTTTACACGTGATGTAGTGTTCCAGGTATAAATAAAATCTTATTTTTGTCCATCAGAGTCAAGTGTCACACAGTGATATTAGTTNTATATATATATATATATACTCTATGAATACATAGGCGAGACAATAATTTAATCAACTTAATTTAATCTTACTATATCATTTACTAATTAATCACGCAAAAATATATGTATATATGCGGTCGAAAGTCGACTCTATGAATAAACAAATGGTTGGCGAGACAATAATTTAATCAACTTAATTTAATCTTACTATATCATTTACTAATTAATCACGCAAAAATATATGTATTGATTTTTTATTATGAATAAAATGTAAATAAGAAAGTAATATTTTCCCACTTATTGTGACGTCTCATTTCATTTTTTCGTGTGCATCGTTATTTTTAATTTTTGTTTTTATTTCCCTTCTAAAAATAAGAGTGCTGTGGACGTTGGTGTTCTCGATGCTGCAGCCATCTTGGACGTTTCTCCATGGGCTCTTCGCATTCTACCCACAAGCAAAGGTCTCATTGCGGGTCCAATCGTGCTGCATTTGGCGGCTGGTTCAGCAATCAACTGCGACGTACCAGGAGGTACTTTCGTAAAACGTTTTCAGTATTAATATCAATATCTTTTCGCTGTATTTCTCCATTCACCTGGAGAAAAAAATATTATAATTTTAGACAGGTAAATGGGGTAGCCAGTCAGTAGTTGAACCCGACCTTGTGCTTCGTACGAGACCTCTACCTCTCAAAATATATTGTATGTATTTTTACTCACTGACTCCCACATTTTGGAATGCAAATGTTCGAAATGTTCGTATTTCTTAAATTCCCGGGGAACTGTATCAGAAGAAAATTACACACACAAACAGCGACATTTTAAAGAACGATACAAATTAATTTCCTGTTGAAGTATTATATCTGGTTTCAATTAATGATTACAATTCATGTCAACCAATGTGAACATTAGAAATCACTGTCCACATAGACCAGTAAAAATAGGTTTTTTAATGATATTCGTACAGTTGGAAATTGTTTTAATACCTTCATTGGTCCCAATTACATGAAATCTGAGTTTGCACCACTTCAGGAAGTGTGAAAATGCAACCCCCAAAACACAAAATTTTAGCACTTTTTTCAGAATTTTTGCTTGTGTTTTGGAAACAAAGCAACGCACAGAAAATTACGCTCTTAAAGAACAATAAATTTTGCGCCAAATGGATAACACAAAAATNAACAATAAATTTTGCGCCAAATGGATAACACAAAAATTAAACTTGGTTCAGTGGTTTGCCTTCAATGACCGATCAAAAACACAAATTTCTGACGGTAAAAGTTGTTAATAGTCATTTTATAAACTCTCAAACATTGCAATGACTGCTCCGATCAAAAAACATTCAACATAAACGTTGTAGAGCATCATATAGTAAATTTAAAAAACGTCAAATTCCCCCAATTTGTTCAATTTTAGTCTTGTAGAGGTCTATTTTCAAAACAGGAGTTTTATGACATTTTCGCTTTGCCGCATATTTCTAAACTCTCGATTCCTCAAGAAAGTACGTAAGGTGTTGAAGTTTATATGTTTTGCTTTTTAAACTACTAAATGACGAAGTGATTCACAAAAAAAATATTGGCTCTTAAATGTGTGAACTAAAAAAAAATACATGTAATAATCTTTTCTTCATGGCGAACTGGGGTTTAAATTTGCACGAGGAACAAAATATCCGTGACTATAAGAACATAATATAAGCTAGGAGAGCAGCGACTTCTATCGACAGCTCTTGGTACTCGGTGAACACCATTTTAAAGTTAGGTGAATGAAAAAGAGAGTTTTTGAGTTCATGCAACTCAGGTCCAAACGACACGAGGTACAGGGTTGACACTTTGAGGTACGATGTAGAGGTCTAACCGGAACGTGCATGTCAAAGCAAAAAATGAAATGTGTGTAAATTGTGCTATACGAGGACTGGAGATTTTAAGTTTATAGTTTCTTAAGTCGAGAATGTACTGAGTTCAAAAAGTATAGTAATACATAACTCCAACTATTCAACAACTAGTTCGACACGCAAAGAAATAATATAGCATCAAAGGAATTAGGAACGTATATTCAGAAGCATGGAATACAGCATACACGAGTACAAGAACATTATGTGAGAGGATCATTATCCTTGCATGTACCATCGCGAACGTGGAAAGTAACATCTAAGAGACCATGGCCAGCACAGAAAGTGGAAAGATGAACATGTTAGCGCTTGATTCGTTGTCTGGGAAAAATAACCTGACAATATTGTGTGAAAGGGGTAGACAGGAATTTGTTTTGGAGACCAACATGTGTGTGCGTGCGTGAGGAGACTGATGAGCAAAAGAGGGCACACGCTTGAAGGTAGTGTGTTGAGTTAGAAGTTCATAACACCTATAGAATACGTTTATCGGTACAAGAAACTACGTAAGGTGTTGAAGTTTATATGTGACGAAGTGGTTCACAAAAATATTTAGAAAAAAATACAATATTTTCTCGGTACATGAGGGAGTTCATTTAGTTATTTAACCTTGACAACAAAATTAAGGGTGAATGTTTTGAATGACTGGGAGTAAAGAAAAGGGAAAGAAAGTGATCTTTTTTTCTGAGATAGAAAAGAGTGAACGAGGTGAAAAGAATAATGAAGTACTAATGTAACAAGATGAATTGAAAGAAATGATACAGGGGTTACGGCACCGGAAATCACCGCGTTTTGATAATATAAGTCGTGAACTAATAAAAGCGAAATTATCATATTTACGTTGTGTAACTTTGAGTTGATTAGATGTATGTACGCGAAAGATAATTTTCTCACGACAGTGGAAAATTGCAGAAGTGAGGTTCTTCTCGAAAAGTGACCGAGAGGATCCATCTAACCCACATTTATGTAGACCGATATTGTTATTACCATCTTATGGAATATTATATGACAAATCAATAGGAAGGAAATTGGTGGAACATCTGGAGTACGGGAAAAAATTAAATGATAGACAATTTGGTTTCCAAAAAGGAAAAAGAACAGTGCGTGCACTTGAGAGGTTATTGAGAGATATAACGGAAGGAAAAGGATGGTATTATGTGTGTATATTTATAGATACACAAGTAGCATTTGGTACAGGGGATTGAGAAATTTTAATGCGAAGTTATAAAAGGATAGAACTACCATCGGTCTTACTCTGATATAATTTATATCTCTGTTGAATGTGTTACTGCTGTTGCAATTTATGTGTTTCTTCAAAAATTCTTCTTCGATGTCCTGATTTTTCTTGTGAATTTAATAATTTTATTTATTGAAACTTTTTGGTATTATTGGAAATTAATTAAATATGAAGAATTGAAAAATTGACTAGGAGAAATAACGATATTAACACATTTACATTTGAAAATTTAATGAACGTTTTGCGTAGCCTTTGCGAAATAATTATTGTAGTACTTTTTCTACTGCTTTCCTTGAAAGCCTGTTTAGCTATTTAAAGAAACGTTACTTCAAATTATGGCCCTGTTTAATTGTTACGTAAACTCGCAGTTTGCAGGCAACGATATTATCAGTCTACGTATATCTGCATCTACATTCATACATCTTTCCATTTAAAGAACTTAATTTTATTTCAATACTGTTTGTATTTAATTTTTCCTGACGTCATATAAACGACTTAACATTTTTGTTTGTGCATTTATGTGATTACCTATCTTTTTATTTGTGGTCGATGTCAGTGATATTACCTGGAAATAAGTCATAGTGCTTTGAATCACGAAACTCAAGAACAAGTAAAACTTCGCCAGTTTTTTTTAATATATAACCTATGAAATATTGTTTTCCTGCACTTTTTCCTAAATTTAAATATTGGAGAACGCTTTTGAAAGAGTTCTAGCAAATGAGGGATTTGTTTATTGTAAAGAGAAATGCAGCACATCTAGGTAGGCTACATTGTATTGAACAATTTTGAAACTATTTGCTGCAAAATATTTTCTTTTTCCTGGATCCTTAACGGTTCTTTGTGATAAAAAATTTTTCACTTATGCCAAGAACGATAATGTTGATTAGTCATGTGATGAAGCACTGCTATGTAGTTTTTGTCGATACCTTTATCATACATGCTTTTTTGTATTATATTAAAATTGCGAAGTATGTCTTCACCTCACCCAAATAATGAGAAAACCCACTAATAATACATTTGTGCATACTCCGCAATTGAAGGTGCCCCTGTGCCGAGTGAAGCTCATACTCTTCTGCGCGCGGAGACCGCGGCGCAGTTCATTCTGGTGGTGGAAAAGGATGCGATATTCCAACGCCTGCTTCAAGAGGGAGTTACCACACGCCTCGGACCCTGTCTACTCGTCACAGTAAGTCTCAGCAGCTTTCATACATCTAATGAGACGAGACTCAGCAGCTTTCATACATCATTGACCTAGAATCGTAAAGAGTACCTACCAATGTACAATGGAAAGTAAGGATCGCCATGAAGGGCTGATGTCATCAAGGTCATGACCAGGATTGGCAATATTCTGGAAACAGAAATGATGAATTAAATCCATCCATCATTTAACGTAGTAGAATTACCGAACAGAAATATATTCTCGTACATGGTGATAAATGATTTATTAATGAAATGTTATTCTTTTATTTGACGAACAACAAGTTATTCTTTTATTTGACGCAAATGAATGACGAGTTCTAAATTATTATTAATATGACCTACTATAAATGACGAATAAAAAGTTATCTTATTGTACGGCAGTAAATGAAAACATATTCTTTCAATTCGGTTGTTTTATTCTTGGTGCAATCAATAATACAGAAAATTACACTTTTGGTTTTGTAACAATAAAAAGTAATTTTATTCATTATTCATACCAGAACAGTAAAAGAATAACTTTTTATTCATTGCACTTCATAGAAGTGAACAACTTTTTATTTATTATTAATTAACCTTAAAAATAATATATTCTTATTCGTCATTCATAGTTTGGCAAATGAAAGAATAAGTACAATGTTTGTCAAATGGAAACAACTTTGTATTCGTTATTCATATACATCAAATGATAAAATATCATGTTATTTAATATTTGCCAGATAAAATAATACATTTTTATTTGTTTTCTTACTACGTAAAAAAGAATAATTTTAATTTATTATTATTATTTTCTTATGTGTGTTAATCTGATAATGTCGAACTATAGTCATAACACGTCATCATCTCTCATTAAAATCAAGAAAATAGTATAACCTAGGGAAGTACATAAACATAAACAAATTAATTAGTTGTTATGAGAAACAATTTAATGCTCCAAATATTTTACGAGTATAGTTCGTCCGTCTCCATATTTTTCATTAATGGTTTAAGTATGAAAATATGTACAATACGTTAATTGCGTTGGAAATGCTGTAAACGTATTCATAGGTTGTGTCAATCGCAGGGTAAAGGTTATCCGGATACACTCGTGCGTACTCTGCTACGTCGAATTTGGGAGCTTCTACATTTGCCTGTGTTCCTGCTTATGGATGCTGATCCACACGGAATGGGAATCATGTGCACATACCGCTGGGGATCTAAGGTAAGTTATACTCTGGCACAGTTACCATAACTGAATGTATAAATGCAGTATATGCCTATGTTGAGAAGGAGCCAAAAATTAAAGCAGAAAACCTACAGTAATTTACATATATTCTGATGTTTCTACTGATTACAATACAAAGCATGAAGTCCATGGTGAAGGAGTCGGTATTAACGGTATGATATTAAAAGTATATTTCTTTTTTTAAAATTAATATATGAAAGGAAGATCTTCATAAGATTTTCTAATTAAAATCAGAACGTTGTTTGGAAGTATTGAATATTATTATTGACTCGACGTGACCATATACTTGATATATATCTTCCGACAAGCTGTAATAAGATTTATAAATATTTAAATTACTGAGTTTTGAGACATTGAGTGAGTCGTGACGTACGCTTTGGAGGAGTGATGAAAAAGCGAAATCACGATGTTGAAGTGTAATAGCGTATCGATAACGGTCAATCAGCGGATGTAATTCCCTCCTTGGACTCCGGAGGGACACTGTGGTGATGTCCACGAGTCAGACACTCGTGCAAAGGTTTTCAGTCGTTCAATTTAAGATCCCGTCGGAAGCTTTCAAGTATGATTCACATTGTGTCAAGGAGGAAATGCGAATGTGTTTGGGACAGCGTCATGTTCAGTTAAAATTGTCGGTTCTGCGAGTGCAAAGATCAAGTTAAAATTAATTTGGAATCTGTTTAAAATATCCTCAATAACGTGGAGGGTTGATGACAATGGTTAAACATTAAGGTTTATTTAAAACTGAAAAGAAATGATAGAGAAGTGCTTCAAGTATTTCGAGATATAGTTACAAGGATAGGTATTGCGAGAAGTATAATATAATAAAAAAGAATCGGGATTGATGACTTTAATATCTCGAGGAATATCTATAGATATTAGATATACACCTTACATCCCTCCCTTGAGAGATGAGCATTGCCATGAGAGATGGAATGTTGGGTTAAGTGTTACGAGAACAATTTACGAGACGAGGTTTTGAAATGAAGATGTGTTAAATTGAGTGAAATTGTAAATACTTTAAAAAAGATAACGAAGAAAACAGGAACATATTATTATATTAAATAACAAGTTATTCCCAGTTATTGACTCTGTTTGGCATTGGGTTAGTGTTGCTATGAAGCAAATAAGTACGAGATATTATTTCGCGATTAAGAGTTGCGCGAAGAACTGCATTGTGGAATCCGCACATACGAGTGCCAAAGATTGATAGTAGCGTTTCTTGTGTTGAAAACTGAGTCATCCACAACCTGCGACAACAGACGGTGCATCACCAATGAGCTAAAGAAGGAAAACGACGTTTCCTCCCAAAAATAGGAAGTGCTAACTAAAAAGTAAATTGTTAACTTTTTATTTGAGATATCTGTCTCGCTTTCCAGAAATGTTGTTTTCCCCATGTAAATTCACATAGTTTTTCCCTATGTAAATGCACATAGTTTAATATTTTTAACTTGCAAAATAGCTGCAATAAAATTTTATTTCTAATGTTTATTTTTAATAGTTGTTTATTTAATCAGTCTTATGAAGCCAAAATATTCGTAACATTATTCAGTACACGTAAACAGACGGTCATCATCAACCTTCTCGCTTTGGCTATTCGTCTTCCCGGAGGTAAATAAAAATAATTTTGAAGGTGTCAAATATGTGAAATTGTTATGACACTAATGAGTCAGAAGTTATGTAGTACTTGATCTAGAATTGTATGGCTCGTCAGTCATCTATAACGACAGGACAGTGAACAGATTACGAGCAATATGTAACAAGATTTTTTTTTCGACTGTACTTAGTGTGCATGTTTGTCCGATTGACTTGAAATTTAAATTAGCGTTACAAAGTAAAAATAATAAAATAAACCAAAATCAAGAAGGTGGGAACTTATCGAGATCCGAAATCGTCTACTTCAAAGATCCAAAATTGATTGATTTTTGCCTCTTTCGGACACACGTATTTGAATGCCATAGTGCAACGAATAATACATCAGCTTTGCAATCTCACTCAATTTTACTTTAAGGATGTCTTCGACACATGAATCAGTGCAAATTTTATCCCATCACTTAGAGGAAAGTGTCTCTATCTGAAATTATACTGCAAATTTAATCAGTTTTCATTTCTTTTTTGAAAAAGTACCACATTATGAGGCATTTTATCTTTCTATTTTCCAATCAACCAACTCACGAGGTTATATGAATTCGATTTTTTGTTCGAATAAAATGGCTTATCCCTACGTTTGGGTATACGAGAAAGACAATGGATGAGATCTGTTTTATCTGATATCGAAACGGTAGTCAGAAGTCCTGTATGCGAGTCGTATTTTACCAGTTAAGTCAAGGATATTTCTTCGATCGTCGTCGTCGTGTCTGTGACGTCGATGGGGAAGGGGCACGCGTGCAAAGGAACGACCGCTCAAGATGGATGGTCCTTATTCTGGCGAAAATCCAGGCCCTGGATGCGCAACATTGGGAAAAGCACTCGGGCAAAAAAGAACATCGGTAAAAACTTATCTCATTAGCTATTTGATCTAGAAACATTAGGGTTGGAGGCCAAACAAGGAACCATGAAACATTGCTGTGGGGAAAATACTAAGAGGTTGCGCACCGAATCCACAATTAAAGGAAACGAGTTGGAAGTACAGAAATGAAGAAAAATTGAACCAATAGATAGCGATGATTGATTAAATAGACTGAATAATAACAATACAGAGTTTCTCGCTTAATATTTCTCACCTACTTTAGCATTTATTTAGAGTGGGAGTCCGATGGAAGTCTTCGTACTTTACTACTGAAGTCAATGGAAAATAATGTATTAAAATGTAGAGGATTAACACGAGAAGTCAAAAGATACGCAAACGATTTGTGAGTAATTATTAGAAATTAATTTACTCAGTACTTATTAAGTTGCTGTTGTTTACAAACTACGATTTACACTTTATCGGATTTATATCGTATCATGGATATATTGTATTAAAAATATTATACATATTAACCCTCCTGCTCTTACAGTCTCGCGAGTGGGCACGTGCCGCACTGAGTGCGGCCAGTGTAAAATTAACTTATATGTCGATTTCCGATTTTCTAAATGCAAATAAGGATTATTAATAAATAACTCAAACTAACATATTATGTATATCATATTCAAGACTATCACCACGAAATTTGCTTATGATAAAAAATTCAGTTGACACAATTAGGAAATGATTTTTTTTAAAAAATGGACTGTGGAATGTACAAAAATTAAACTATCAAACGTATTGGGAACGATGAATAGTTGTGGTCTCAAAACAATATGAAAATGTTACACGTTTAATAGTTTTGTTCATTCTATTCACAATATAATCAATTTGATTGAGGACTTAGTAACCTAACTTAGCTACAAAAATCAGCTTAGAATTGAGCCGAAAGGAAACAAATTAGTTCTCCTTTTGTCCTCTATGTGGTAAAGCACTTCTAAAAATAATCTCTTACAGTCCGAATCTAAAAACAATTAACTCTTTTATTGGTACAAAGCTGAAAAATGGTAATAAACAAATATACTTCAAAATATCAACGTGTAGACTCCTTTATAACAAACCTAATATGAAATAGTCGGATTGTTAAAAAAGTGCGATAACCATGAATAAATTGAGAAAGAATATGTAAATAATATTTCGTCGCAAGTGATGTAAAAAATGCCAACGTGAGTGGGCGTGTGTTGCACTGATTGCGGCATAACTCGCGCCTCACATTTCAAAGTGCAATAGACAACTAACAATGGACGTAACACAGGTTTGATATAGTCAACAAAGCATAATTAAAAGAGGCAACTCATCTAGTTCCCAGAATCATCCCAAAAGCATAGGTTGAACACGTTTGCCACACTGAGTGTGGCGGCGCGACCATCGAAGGGTTAATTAGCTATAATATAAAATCTATCATTCCCTTGAAGAAAAGATCACTTGTTTTTCACAGTGTACGTCATTGGAATTTAATTAGTATTCTGAAAATAATTAACGAAAACCAGTACTTTAATTAACATGGTGTTGATTACTTTTTCTTAATTAGCTAGGAAACGAAGTCACAATATATAAAAGTAATAAAGATTTCTGAAATACGAAGCGATACTTGAAAGTCATTAATTACGAATATACCAATCATGGATAAGAAAGGTATGTAAATCCTAGTTCTGGAAATAATTTATGGTGAATTGCACTTTGTACAGGAAAAACAAAGCCGGTACAATTTGCATTCATTGGAAAATGAGTTTATTATATCAGGAAACTGAAGAAACACTAGTATTTTTCAGACTAATATACTTCGTAATATTAAGTTTATTCATAACGTTATACGAATATTTTTACTATTATTATTATGATTTCGACGTTTCTCCAATACTCAGTCTTGTCGTTGGATATTATTCACCTGCCATTTAACATCATTATTATTACTATTATTATTATTATTATTATTATTTACATGTCTTTTGGCGAGGTTCGGGCAATTTGGCCCGCTCTTCCACCTAACCTTGACTTGCGTGAGGATTTTGGGAAGGAGAGATGTTGGGTTATAATTATGAATACGTATGTTTTGAGTAGAATTTTTTGTATTTTCTCGTATTTTGAATTGCTGTATCTGTTTGTACACATGTCAACTCTATTCACGTCATGCGTTAATATTTAATTTTATTGCGATAAAATAGTGTCAATGATCTAAATTCCTCGGATTTAACAACAATGTGTCATTATACAGTGATTCCTTAGCTTTAGTTTGTGGAATTCACTTGTCAGTATTGAACTTTTGAAGTGTACGATTAGGCCGGTATTACATAGTCGTATTTCATTGTCATGTCTATGAACTAAGGTATGACCGTGTAATGCACTAGCTTTGTTCATAGTTCAACTATGATCATACATCTTTGACACATTAGCCTTTATCTATAACTATGATTGTATATCTATAACATATATCTTGGATCATATTGCAGTTAAATTGCAAGCAAGATGGCGCTGGAGGCGAAGATGGGGAAGTTCAGTTGGAGTATTACGAAAAAAAAACTCTCCATTTCACTTTATAATAATAATAACCCCCCCCCCCACACACACACACACACACTCACACACACACATACACAGAGAGGAACGAAGCACTGTCTGTGCGGGCTGCGGGGGTTTGCGTGCTCCAATGAAGCTTGGAGCTATGCCAACGGTAGCTTAGCTACTGGCAGGGTCACCATAGTCGGACAGGACCCGGAGGAGGAGTCAGACGAAGTTATCCACAATGACCTATTTGAACAATCCGGTCTTTACCTATCCTCGATACCCGTCCCATCCATGTCATAAAATAGACTCGGATCTCGAAGTCCAACCTTACGTCAGAGCATGTCATCAGCCACGTGGGAGACGTACATCATCAGAAATTGGTGGTGGATAACAGGGCAATGGCACTACACATATATTTATGGAGAATATTAACAAGGAGTTGTAAGGCCTGGGAACTTACGCCGCTGCCTCGCTGCCTAGGGAGCGCCGGTGCACCTGGAGCCACCGCTGGGGGTGAAAGTATGCGAGGTGGTGGTGATCAGGGGCTTAGCAGGCGGGCCCTGGCCGGGATACCCAAAGAGCGACATGCCGTTGAACACAGAAGCTCCAGACAACATCAAGTTTCTCCTGCTGAGCGTGTTTTGCCGGGTCAACCAGCAACAACCAAAGCAGGTCTCGCAAGACGACGAATCAAATGGACGACACAAATGAACACCGACATCATCCGTTGTTGTATGATAGTTACAAATGCAGAAACAGACACGATATGTTACGGAAATAAAATGCACACAAAGTTTCTCGAAATGTACCCAGAATTTGTTGGTACAATCTCTGAACAAAACGTTGTGGATAGGAAGAGAGCAATAGTCAATACACACCTATCACAGCAAGAGATAAATAAAATTAAGATCGAAATCAAATACGACTATGGCAATAATCACTATGAGTCAGTAAGAAGCAACAATAAATGTGATTCACCAAATAGCAATCATGAAAGTAGAAATGACGATATCCCACAAATGATACCAAAACAAATGATACCAAATTCGACTAATGATCGTGAAGAGGGAAATGACATCTGACATGGAAGATCTGAAACTAGCAATAAAGCAAGAGTTTAGTGTTAATTTCACTAAATTCTGCGACATGAACCCCTCAGCAAAACCAAAGGTGTCCAAGGTAAATTTTGCATCACCAATATGTGGAAGATTATACGAATCCTCAATACTGAAATTTTACCACCACAGTTGAACCTGATAGAAACACCACAATGCATACTATGCTTGTTCTACAGTAATTTATCAAGATCGCCGAAAATTGTGCAGACGATGTGCTACCTTCACTGTACAACTTCAATTAAAGGCAGGAATGAAGATAAAAATCTTCCCAAATGGCAGATCAGACTTCAAAATCGTATCAGTACGCTTAGAATGAAAATTGGAAGACTTACACAATTACGTGTCATTGGCGCCTTCGTCGTATGTCCGAGAGGAAAATTTCAGCGATCTAAATTTCTAATTTTACAGCCAGTAAAAAGTAGAACGCCATTAAAATATTATGCATAAGTAATATAAATATTACAATGTAAGAACATTTCGTATAATATCCCATATTTGTTGAACACTTTCTGAAAATATGAAATTCTCTGTTGAATTGACGGCAAAATGTTACGTTAATTGGAGAAGATTTCTAGATTTAAAACGTTAGAATATGACACTGAATCAGGAATACGGGGAACTACAAGTTACAATAACTTAACATATAAAACTAAATACGACCTTGTTAACTGCCTCGCTCGATTTAAATTTACTGTAAATATTATACTGAATGTCTGACTAATACGTTTATCTTCACAAATGTAACATCCATGTTGCTTCGTAAAAAGTTATATACCCGCAAAGAATGTTTCTAAATGACAATGTTCGTTCCCTGCTCTGGAAATCAATAAATAATACTGAATATCGATACTAACATTATAAATGAGGAGTGAGTTAAGTATGTAGAATATATAAAGTATTTCAATTGTAAAAAAATTCGTCAACGAGGTTTTCATATTATTGATCTCTGATTATTTTTTTAGGTTGCACGATTACTACCAAATTGTTATATCGTGGATAAATATGTCACTAGAAGATGTAATTTATTTGTTCCTTAAGTAGTTTTATATTATTTATAACTCGAGAATTAAACTTTTGTGTTATTAGTTCATATTTGAGACAAACGTTTTCTATATTTATTTAATTCCTTTTCACATATATGAAACATTTAAGAGAATTGCAAATTATGTGAAATTATTTTCGACAATACGCATCATTTGTAGGCAATGAGATTTGATTTCTTTACTTCACTGTATAAATATAAGAAATTATAGGAATATTTATAAGTAATTTGTAATTCGAATTATACCAATTCTATACTATATCTTGCAATTATATTCAAATTCTGTTAAAAACTATATTTTATCACAGTATTACGCAAAGGTGTTTTTATAGAAAGTCTAATATCGTTTACATTGCCTATGAAGACCTTGCGAGACAACGAATCTCGAAATGTCGTTTAAATATAGAGAATGGTAAAGTTTATTGAAGTCAAGAATATACAGAATATTTTTGTTATAGAAGTTCAAAATGTGTATAATAAAAAAATTCAAAATATTTCTTTAATAGCGGTGTAATTAAACATTTTATCTCGTTATGATTTACCCGCCGCTCGATGTCTTCCAAATATAGGCGCCGTTTCAAATAGACCTACGATTGGTCGAACGAAACTTCCCCTCTCGAAGTGAAAGCAAGAGGAGAGATCCGTTGCAAACCTAACAGATCCAAAACTGGTCAGAGCGTGGCACTTAGGAAAATAAATGGGCCCTTTTATGTTATCAGTAATGTACATCTGCACCATCTGAACAAACTGTCACTGACTTCTGATCTGGTATCTGGGAGAAACCAGTACAACATGACAAAGATTGTACACTTCTATTTGATGAAAGACAAAAAATGGAAACTCTTGAATGGATGCCACGTCTGTGTTTAAATGCAGAAGATGTACACCAAGTTATAAAAAGAAGAGCTAACTGGAAGGCTTCAGATCCTGCTTCTATCCCAAATTTCTGGTTTAAACAATTCACGTGTATTTATCAAAGCCTTTCATAACAATATGACATTTTAATGAACCAGGATAATGCACCTGTATTTGTTGCTGAAGGCAAAACATTGTTAATATCTAAAGTTCACCATACGGATGATGTGGCCAAATATCGCCCAATCACATGTCTACCCACGGTGTTTAAGTACTTGGCGGCTATCATAGCTGACAAGATTTTCACACATCTAGGGAAAAACAACATTATGAAGGACGAAAAAAAAAATTCTACAGGGCTTCGACGGGATGCAAGGATCAACTTATAATAGATACAATCATTGAGTCACAAGCAATAAGAAAGAAGCGAAACGGTAGTATGTATTACATTCATTATAAAGAGGCATTTGTCTCTATACCACACTAATATCTGTGGGATTTTTTACATTTATAAAATAGACCCAAATGGATCAAATTTACTATGCCATACGATGAAGAAATTGGGGAGTGTTCTACACATTTCTTCTGATAATAGAACTGTTATCTCAAGATACATTGAAAATAAACTTGGCATCTTTCAAGCAGACTCATTGAGTGCACTGTGGTTCTGTATGACACAATCCTCTGAGTAAGGCACTCCGCAATATGCAATAAGGAAACAAAATCACCATAAAAACGAAGGATAACTATACGATCAACTATTTACTATATATGGATGACTTAAAAATATATGCCAAATCAAATGTTGATATTACCTCTCGATTCAGCAATGAAATATGCATGGAATTTGGTTTTGATAAGTGTAAGTCCATTCATCTCAAAGAAGGTAAAATAGCCTCCTCTGAAGGATATAGTGTAACTCCTTGTGACATCATTGAAGATCTGGATGAAACTAACGTACAATTATCTTGAAATACCGCAGCTGAAAGGGATTGATCACACTTCCGTCAAAAATATTTTGAAAAAGAACCTAAACCAGAGAATCAAGAGCATTCTCAGAACTCACCTATACAGAAGAAACAAAATAAAAGCTATCAATACATTTGCAGTACTATTACTAACCTATTCTTTCGGTCGAATAAAATAGTCAAATAAAGATTTAGAGGAAATACCAGGGATAATCAGGACACAACTGGCAGTCAATAGCATGAGACATGCCAAAGTAGCAATAGAATCACCCTACAATCTAAGGAGGATTAGGGATAATTGGTATACCACGTCTCCGCATCAAACAAATTAATAGTCTGAGGCTGTATTTATATGAGAAACAAAATTCTCATGCTGTGTTTAGAGTCATCTGTAAAGCTGATTTGAATGCAACACCTTCACATTCATCAGATTCCAGCTATACCCTCCAATGTAAATCTGTAGATGATCAAAAACAGACTGGAGATCAAAGACGCTGCATATGACTTACGCTAACTACCTGGGAAACAACAACGTTGATCGAGAGGCAACACATTTGTGGCTCAAAAAAGGAAATTATTTGGAGAAACAACAGAATTCATGATGACTGTCCAGGAAAGAGTAATATCAACCAAAAATTATCGAAAATTTATCCAAAATGAAGGAATCGATGATAAGTGCCGAAAATGCAAAGACACATCAGAATCTATAGAACACATCACAGGTTCATGTCGACGTCTTGAAAACACAGGCACCATATTGAAGCAAAAATTATTTCAGAAAACATAGAAGACACTCCCTTCTACAAATATGAAGCTCCACCTGTCACTGAAAATAAAAATTGGAATTTTTTCTGGAACAGAGAAATTGGAACGGACATAACTATTGAAACAAACCGCCCTGACACCATGCTCCTAGACCGAAATACGAAGGAAATTCATTTAATTGATGTTGCCATCCCATTGACTCACAATATTGACAGAACTTACAGTCTAAAAATTAGCAGATACAAGAACTTGGCCGATCAGCTCAAAAAACTCTGGAAAGAGGAGAAAGGTTTTATTCGACCTACAGAGATTTTGACCGCAGGAATTATACCAAAATCCACAAAACGCCATTTGGAAATACTAGGAGCAGCAAATACACTGGCCAATACGCAGAAATTCGTTATCCTTGCCACTTGCCACATAGTTCGAAAATTTCTAGGAGAAGAGCTTGAATGAACTAGACAATGTCCGTTTATCAAGTGGAAAATATCCAGCTGCAAGCAGTGGAAGACATTCATAATAATAATCAGTGTCATTATTGTGGCGAGACTCGGACCTTAAAGTCTGCTCTTCCATCTAACCATTTAAAATATTTACATTTTAAAATACAAAATTAGTATTAGGAGGATCGTATTTACATACAAGGCAAATGAGATTCTTTATAATGTGATATATAAAGAGTAAAAAATAGAAAAAAGCGGCTTGCGCTATTGGGTATTCACGCACTAATGCGCAAATTAGAATAACAGTCTTAAGTTACTAAAAATCGAAGTGTTACTGGCATAAATAAGTCAGTCGTCCACACTTATACTATATCTCACATGAGTATTTTCCTTTGTAATAAATTTATGCTCTTTGGATACTGCAATACGTTAAGAATTTTCATCAATTCTGAAATAATTTGCATAATGCTTGAAGTCTTCACATCGTAGTTGTTTCAATAAATTATTGTGAGATGCCCAATAACCCGATGCCCAATACGAGTATAACCCACAATCGTGTTTTTACAATTTAGTCATTTTAGAAATAAATACATTGTTATAACAGAGCTCATACCTACAGCAGCAAAAAATTGTACATCATCCGTTTGGCTTTGCAGTAGATATGAAGTAGTNTATATATATATATATATATATATATATATATATATATATATATATATATATATATATATATATATATATATATATATATATATATATATATAATAGTGACCTTAGTCTTCAAAAATCTTTATGCTTGTCCAGTGGTGGTATTCCGATGTTCTATTAGTTCTCGTAAGACTTAACAACTGACTTTCCATTGGATGAACCATGTTTGTTTTTTGTTTGTTTTTTGTATGGTAGGATTCTGAACAAACATACTTCTAAAATATAGAAGTAAATATTCGTTTGGATGTATGTTTAAAAGATTTGATGGTGTTCAAATCTATCCCACTTGATGGTTATTTTTTAAACTCGGTGACATTGTGTGAAACTGTATAGACGAGCCAGTAAGCCAGGTGTTTTAATATTCCCACTTGCTTGGTGAAAGGCTTATGCGGTTAATGGTTTCTTGGTCACAGGAGTCACCAAGGTTATGTGGGTGTTTTCATTGAACGACATGAAATTATGTGAAACGGCGAGAAAGAGACAAATCCAAACCCCCAATTGACGCTGGGTGATTTCAGTTAGTTAAGAACTAAAAAAAACTGATTTATGAAGATGTACGTATTGTAATGTAGATGCATATGTACCCTTTACATCATTTCCTGGAAATATCAATTGTTTGAAGTTTGGCGTGTGCGCGCGCAGGCATTGGCGCATGAAGCAGGACACTTGGCGGTGCCAGCTGCGCGGTGGTTGGGTGTTTGGCCGTCAGAGGTGGCGCCGTTGCGGATGCACCACCAGCCCCTCACCACCAGAGATCGCTCACTTTTGCAGACGATGGCGCAACGAGAGTATGTGCACCATCACAACGCCATCGCAGAACAGGTACTAGAACTGCCGTATGGAAATTTAGACAGATTTTTTTTTAGACTGGAAAGTAGATGGGTGAAAGCTGTGTGTGTGTGTGTAATGCATTGAAATGGTGTTTAAGTGATTTCAATATGGCGCTTACGTTAAAATTTAGTATACAGTTCGCCAGTGCAGATGGAGTTCCCCAAATATTGGCCACAGCTTTGGTTAGGCAGAAAATTCCCGCCCACAGTGAGAATGGGAGGGGATTTAGACGCCAATGTATGACAGAACCGAATTGTATTCCCAGTGTGACCGTGATCGTCTTCATCGAATTAACATCAACTCGTGCACAACGAAGAACTTTTCACGTAGACTTGTTTTTTATTTTTGGTAACCACAACAACATAACGGAAAGAAAGAAGAATTTTGTGGTGACAAGCGTATTTTTTCTTGCCTTTAAATTGCAACCAATTAAGTTATTTAAACACAAAAAGAACTTTGGTATGATTTTATCTTCGTAAGATTTTAATAAAATCATGCCATTTAACAATTTAGCGAAATTGTATTTAATTGTTTTGTCAATTTGGTTGGAATGGATTTTATAATACAACATTTCGAGTTATCTGGTGTAATTAGAGTCATCCGCTGCGAGGCATCAGCGCAGAACAACTGAGGATGATGGCAATGTCATCATAATCAGTTTTGGACGAATAACCAAATATAGAAGTGATTTACAAATAGTTTTCTATTGATGTATTTCGTAGAGTGAAATGAATTCGAATGAAATTTATGATCATATTGACAGATAATGCATGTGCCGTGTGGTGATAATAGTTCCTTTATTTCACCCTTTTTGCAATCAATGATTCATCCGTTTAGATGAGGTGTTGCGCGAAGGGCGTTCTATTCCCTTGCTATTTTCTCACCAGCAGTACCAAAGAGGCATCATCTTTTTCTCTCTATGTACATACCCTTTAGTCCAGGAGCCCAATGCAAAAAATTCACCCATAAAACATATATCTAAAAATTTCAGCATAATTAGCAGCACCAGGGAGTAGCATAAAACTACCCGTCTGGCAGCGATAAAATTCTTACTAACCCCTTAAAAGCCACCCCTAAACTGTCCGTACGCGGTTTATGCCATTTTGTCGCAAAGCGGTTAGTTTTTTGAGAAAAATATCTACATAAAAAATAATTCTCATTACATTTCCAATAAAATAGGTATTAACCATTTTTGAGATAGGTACAGTCGTTCTTGTGCTGTAAGCACTGGAAACAGGAGGTAGTTTCCAAAATCACAATATCCATCGGATACGGGACACCCGGTCATCATTTCGCAGTAACAATAAGACAAGAGTTTTTTAACCAAAGTTCATATTGGGGTAGCAATTTTATTATGTACATCTCTACTTTCTGATACATATGTCCTCGAAGTCTTAATATGTTCAAATTATTATTTCTTTATCGAAAAATTTTGGACTATTGTGATTTTGAAAGCACACACCTAAATGTTTTGTGGGTGAGTTTTCTTTTTTGCATTGGGCTGCAGTACTACTTGGATAAGGATTTTTTTTTGGTTAAGGATAGGAAAAGTAATAAAAGTAATAGGACAACAAATAAGTATTTTTTTACCTTGCGGAAATCGTTCAGAGAGCGAGGGAACGCTACTGTCCATTCATTGGTGTATGATGTTTAGTATTCCATCATAGTGAGGCGCTCATTTCAAAACAAGTTTCCGAGTAGCTAAACTCATATCGTTACTTTAATATTTTTCGTGAAGGGTGTATGTGATGAGGTAATATTTAATGCATCATGAATCATTTTTTAAAATATTCCTCCACAGTAGGTCAGCAAACAAAAATTCATGTTTAGATTCAGATTCTACAGAAAATTTAGTGTAAGAAAACAGTATTTACGTATTTATTTAAAGAAAATATAACTCTATTCAAAATTAAGTCTGAATTATTGCTCTCTTATAAGAAATGATATTTGAGTTGTACGTGTAGTCGGGCGTAGTTCGCTCGCGGACTGACGTAATTTCCTCTCGGACGATTTCTGTACTACTAATGAAAACAATTTCTCGCTATTTCCGAGAAGTGATAGGGTGGATGGGGGTGAGCATCTCTGAAATGGGAGTAGTTTTATTAAAAAGACAATTTTTACGTCTTATGACTCCAAATGTAATGCTTTTGGTCACAAAATAGTCCATTTCTACGTGTACAGCACAATTTTTCACAATGAGGTAAATTGTCTAATGGAGTGACTTGTGGGAGATTCCACCCAGTGGACATGTTCACACCATCCTTAACATTTTCGGAGCACCTGAAATTCTCATTCTTCAAAACAAGTGGGGGAAGTGAGCTGGGGGTGGTAGTCGAGTGTGGATATGTTTTGGAGAATCAAAATCATCATCTATCTTTCTTTTCATGCATTTTAAAGATAAAAGTTAGCATATGTTTATCCTAACTAAATATTTTGTTAGCTAAACTAAATTATTTTGTTTTTATTCATTTTTGGGTTACGTGACTGAAAAAAATGTTTGGCATATTTTTTAATTATTTTTGCTTCCATAGCCATACCACGAAGATTTTCCGTCCCCAAGTTCTATATGATCACCTTTTATTGATACCTCGGTCCGACTTACTTCTTTACCAATCTCAAGGGAAACATCAGTTATCTAAAAAACATCAGTTATGTGAGTCAAGTTTCATAAGTATTGGAAAGAAAGGAAATTTTTCTTGTTCTTTGGTTTGTGTTTTATCAATATTTACCACAATTGGCATAGCACTTGCAATAATCCTTAAGAATAGTCATTCAAAATACACCAGTACTTTTCTTGATTTTGATGTTACGGGCTCTCCGTTAAATTAACCTTGTAGATGAAGAGTCTAAAAAGTTGGGAAAGAACTGTATTGGTCCGAATGAACTAGTATATATTTATGAACTTACATGTAACATTCTTGACGCAATGTAATAGATATGTGTATTTTGATGTGTCTTGTGCGATGTAGTTTGCAATTTCTCTGATTGTGTATCTCGAATGCAGATTGAGTGTCAACTGAGGAGCGGCATCAAAGCGGAGATCGAAGACGTAGCAGATCTTTCAACCTCATTCCTCACAGACGCCTACATTCCTCGAAAGCTGTCATCACTTAACGTTATATAGAAAACAACACGTTTAATTATTAATAAGAAAATGATTTTAGTTGTTTTAAATTGTTTTCAAATGCCCTATTGTTTAGTATAGAAGTAAAATACAAACATGAATTTAAAAAGTATATTAACTCTAGGACGCCTACTCTTTTTTTGTAACATGGATGCCGAAGGAGGGGGGTTCGGATAACCCACTGGTATTAAAATAGTCTACTGATAAAAAATTACAATTTTCAAAAATGTTTATGTATTTTAACTAAGGCAGTAACTTATAAATGTTGTTAATGGTTAATTTCATTCAGAATTTTTTGTATAGATGATAGAAATTCTTTCAGACATTTCTGAGTCTCGATGTGAACACCACGGAACTGAAGTAGCTCACTGGAAATACAAGATAAATAACAGCTAAATGTCATCAAGAATCACTTCCTCTGAAAATAAACTAATTGTTGAAAATATCAAGAATGCCAACCAACAGGAAACATAAGACTTGCATTGTAGTAGAGGTGGGAAATAAAAATTTTCACATAGGAAATTTTTTTGTAGCATGGAAACCTAGGGGGGGGTGTTGTTGAACCAATATTCAAAGTTTCATTTCTTTTCCTTTCAGAGGAGTTTTTTTCTATAAAATTTATTGACACTAAAGTTTCATACAATATTCAATAAACAATAACTCAAAGGGAAAATGTTGTATGACATTTACTTCGGCAGTGACTAAGGAACATTATCCCCACGTTCAACGAACCCCCTCGTCAGTCGTCCTTGGGTTCCAGTAATTTTAATATAATTGTGACTTATTAATATTTAATCTCATTATCTTTGGTTTATGTGTTCAAAAATAAAGACACATACATGAATCATACATGTGGAAGTTTTCTTTCCGAATACAAGTATATTAGTGCGGACCTGGAATAATAAAAGGGTTGACGAAAAAAGTTTTCTAAGTCCCGTGCGCTTCGAAATTTGGAGCTGTTAGGTTTGCAACGTCAGGCCGCTGCGACGGGTAAAAAGCACCTCACTTTCGTTCCACCAATTGTAGGCAAACTTGAAACTACTTTCATATCAATAGAAGACTAGTACTGGCGAACATATCCCTATTAAATCGTCACGAAAGAAAATGTCTTATTACGTCGCTATTAAAGTAAAAATTTGTAAAGTTTTATTATACACATCTTGGACTTCCATAAAAAAACAATCCATACTAGTATATTATTGCGTGACGTAAATGTGTGTTTGTCTGTTTGTTACTTAATCACGACTTAACCACAGAACCGATTGTGATGAAATTTGTCAAAGAGTTTAGATGTTTAGGATAAACATAGGCTAACTTTTATCTTTAAAATGCATGAAAAGAGAAGGATAGATGATGATTTTGATCTTAAATGTCGGTGAAAACGGAAAAAAAAGAGGTACAGTCTCTTATGCCGTCTAAACGGTTAGAGAAAGGTGACAACCATGCATGGCAATATTGGTGGCCTCAGATATCTACAAAAAAAGTCCGGATGGCATGTGTCTATCTTCAAAGGTTTGCCTACGTTATCGAAGATACATTATTAAAATAGTAGTGTTGAAATACTTCAATTTAAGAGAATAATTTAAGAAGAAAAAAATCAATCCTCAATTTTTTTTGTATTGTTTTGTGCGTTTAACGAGGATTAAAAACTTCTTTAAATCGTAAAACTTGGACGAATGGTTTAAGTTTGTAAAACGTTTTAATGAAATGTTGCAGCTGCGCTATTGCCGTTGTATTGCCTCGGAAGCCCAAATTCGACCTGCAAGACTCCCGGAGAGTGGAATTGTTCGTCTAACAAATAAAAATTTCCGGACAATTGCCGGGTAATCGGCTAGTATTCTTTATTTTCTTAACTATAATAAACTTACATTTAAATGACATCTCAAGTTTCCTTGTCTCACATAGCCATCCTAACAAACTACTACGTAAAAAATATTTTGTCTTTCTGTAATATCGATAATGTGTAATCACAAAATTAGAATATCGTCGCAAGATATCGTACAAATTTCGTAAGATATGCTTATTATATGCGTAAGATATGCTTATTTCTTAAGATATGTCAGGAATTACTTATAAATATTCTTGTAACTTTTGAATTTTATTCAATGGCGTAAAGATATCATAGCTCATTGGCATCAGTTAATGTGTGTTGTTTATTGTAATTTCAAATCATATTCAGTTCGTTTATGCTATCCTTAGAGATGTCAATCGGAAGTCAATCATAACAGAAAGCAATTTAATACAATGTGAATAAATAACTCTAATGGTTAATTCTAATGATATTCCCCCCAGGGGACTTACATCTAGTAAGTACGTGTTTGGCGAACACGGGGTCCCGAGCTGAGTCTGGCATTGCTTCCACTTACTTGTGTCAGGCTCCATCCTCTCTCTTTCCTGACCTCCCTTGGTCACCTCTTGTTCTTTTCGATCCCGACGCTATTAGAACTAGGGTATCTTTCATTTTCCTCATTTTTTGTCCCCTCCCCCATTTTTTGTCCCCCCCCTCATTTTTTGTCCTCATGTTTTGATGTATGTTTTAATGTATGTTTTGATATATTGTAATTCAGGAGGGTTTTTAGTGGATACGGTTGAATCATTCGGCGAATCCCACACGCGGGGAGAGTCATATTGGCTCTCCCTAGAGCGTAACTGCATTTTCCCTACTTGTACAGAATTTTAGGGCTCTAATGACCTTTGATGTCGACGAGCCATAAAGCCCCACAAAAAAAATCTAATGATATTATCAATAATTTTAAACAACTTGAAATAAATAAATAATATGTTAGAAATGTATTGATCAATGCTTTGGCTGTAATCGTGCAACATACACAACAATATGCTGAGAGAGTAGCGATACTAAAATTACTAACATTACTTTTTAGTTCTCAGAAAATATAACAAAAAGAACATATCACTTTTATTTAGACTTCCAAATACAATTGAGTTCTATTCATACACATTATCCTAGATTATCAGACAATAAAACATCGCAATTTAATTATGCTAGTTAAATAGTCTTTCAAGGCGAGATAATTTTTGTAGGATATATTATAGGTTAAAAATTATTATTGCATTTGATTAAGTATCACACACACTCTCAGATATAAATTTTATTATTTTCTCCATTTTATTTCTTCTTTCTTTTAAATCTAGTTCAATCTTACCTGCACAAGAACAAATGATTGGAAAAATGCAAAGTGATGATGGGTGAGGGAGTGAGATGAAAGTTAATTGTTAACAACGTTAAAATGATTTAAAGAAATGCTATGATATGATGAGAAATAATAATACAATACCGATTTCCTAGAGCTGACATGATATGGAGAGAAGATCCTGGAAACCAGTTGGTTGAAGCTGTTGTAGAGTTGATCCGGACGGTTGACGTGTTGGCAAAGAAAATTGATTAGTAGTAAATCTCTGGTTGCACGTATCTTCTGAGGTGCAATTATAGGCTCGATATTGCGAGAAAATGTCGGCTTGGCGTCGAGAATAAAGGTAGCGATGCGTTCGAACGTGATAATCCCTATTGTGAAGGGTTCAACAAGAGAAAATGTATGTCAGTTTGGCGCCGACAGTAAAGAGTTCGAACTACGATAAGAGAGGCGAGATCAGAAGTTTATCCTCTCATTAGTAGTAATAATCATAGTAGTCGTGTATTAGCACTGAATCTCGTGTAGAAGTAGCGTAAAGAGGGGTAGAGAAGAGAAGAGGCCATGTGGTTTATATAGTTTTAAACTAGTGCGCTGTTGCCAATTTGATTCGATGAATCGATGTGACATTCTGCTAACTCGACCGGGAGTGACGTCTCGAGACGATGAAGTTTTGGCTTCGCCTAACTCTTGCGTGATACAGCATTAACATTCCAATGTAGTCGGCGAAGGAACTTGTAATTAACTCAGTAAATTATATGATGATGAATTCTTCTATTATTTTTTTTAAGTATATCGCAAAATATTTGAATCAACCTATGGCTTGAAAGGAAAATTTCCTCAGCTTGTCAACAATCAAGATAAATCACTTCAATTGACCAAAGAGATTGTTCTCCAGAGATGATTCACTTAGTAAATGATTCAATACATTGCCTTAAAATATTCGACTCACTTGTTTAATGAGAACTTATCAAAAATGTCTGAACACTAGTAATCTCCTTGAATTAACATAATACATCTATACGATAAAGAATGTCGTTGAACAAAAATAGGAAATTATACGAATAAGGTTTTTCATTGGAATATTTATCTGAACTATGTGTACTTCAAAGACTTTCTATTTTTAGCTGTTTCGAAATAGAAATTTAGTTCCCAGAAGTGTACATCCCCGTAAGACGACGATGCTTCCCCGAAGACGCGAATGACACGTCACTTCTCTTTAACAAGTAGGACGCAGGATTGAAGAAGCTTCCATATTTGAGGGTCTAATAATAGAGCAGGAATAACGGAGAGATTCCTAATGAAGCCCACGGAAATGAATGTTGTATTTTATCGTTATTTGTGGAATACTTTATTAAGTTTTCGTTCTTCACGATGAAGGTAAATCGGTTCGCAATTATGTAGCCTCTCTACGATATTATGGAATATATGGAAAATTACAATACTGTGTAACTGAATATTGAGTAATGAAGAAAAATCGTCGTTGTTAAACGATACAATCTGGAGTACATTGTAAAACTTCAATCACATAAATTTCCTAAGAGCTGTCTTTACATAATTATCATTACATACTGATAATCTTCAGTCAAGTCAACTGTGCCCTTGTAGGCCCTGAAGATGCCTAAGGCGTGAAGAAATGGAAGGACTGTGGCATCATAATAAATTTATTGTCAAAAAAGGAGTTACAAACTTAGGGGACAATAAACTAATTTACTCTACGGAAGGAAGCAAGGGTCTGGTCTACTCATGTAATCACGGAGTTCTACCCTCAGGAAACCCCCCACGGGTCAATTTGACGTGAGTGGATGGGGGAATAAATGCATGTTTCAAGTACATCTAATTCTTTTCAAAGTAATTCTTACTGCCTTTACTGTTCATGTTGTTATATATTTGTAAATTTTTGGTCCCGTTAAATATTCAGAATTTCTTTGTGCCATTATTTTTTCAATAATTGTTGTCTACTTCACTTTTCTTTAACAATATAACAGTTTAATCTTCAAAATTCCGTAAGTGTATTTAAAATGTATTCACTAGTGCTTTTTAGTCATATTTATACACATTTCAGTTTTCTTGTTCAGTAACGTACAGCTGATCAAGCTTAAGGTACATTTATTTTCTTTATTTCACATTTTACATTTTTTTTCTTTAAAAACTGTTCTAAGAAGAATACACTAAAGACCTAAGAAAGGAAAAGAATACACTACTGGCGGATGGAATGACTGAACAGTTTGTTTAGTCTATATATTTAGCTTATTTACTTAATATATATTATTAAAGTTAGTGCTCTTATTCAGTAGATACAATGCGGAGGCAGCTGGAAGGAGAACCATTCCTGGTGTAACGAAGACGAACTCCAATAAAGTCACTATGCGTTTTTCACGTTCCTGAACTATTGAGTCCCATGTAATCCAGAATTGAGTTGACCCACTTTGGCCAACGGCATTGTTTAGCCAACGAAAAGATTTTGCTAGTTGGCACCGCGTGTTCTCTGCACGAATCACACCATTCGTCTGGTACGCTGTAAGGTAAGCATCCCTGGGAATAGTCCTCGTTCATGTCTTCATGACACCGAAGATTCGGGTCAATCGTCTCCTCGGATGATTGCAATGGTGGTGCGTCATCTAATGATTCAACGTCTACGAAACCGGATTCTGAGTCCAATTCTAGAATACCCCTGTGATCGGAGGGCACTGGATAAACAGTCCACGATTCTACGCTGAGTGACTCAAATGCGCCAGAAATTTGGAAGGGTATAGGAGGAAGAATCACATCTATCTTCTTTAGGTCGCTCATTTCGTACGCTTTGTCGTGTAATCGACTGTTCATTCGGCCTTTTCCTTCTCTCACAGTGATGTCAGGGCAGGTGAATGTGATGTTAGCTGATTCTATTATTTCATTACTATCAATGTCCCAAGGTGAAGGCCACTGCCGCCGCATAATTCCAGGATTACTGTGCCCGCGTTTATGATGCGAAGACGGTTGTTCTTCATACTTCAATGCTCGCAACTCCCTACGGAAACGATAAACCACATACGAAGGATTATATAAGTGTTTCGTGTAAATAAATCTGTAAATAAACATAAGCTGAGAAACATCCTATTTAAATTTGTGAAAATTTTAGATTCTACTCGTATTCTTGAGTTCTATGGTTGCGTTCGGAAGCAATTAGTGACATTTTATGGTGTGGTTCTACTTTTGTTAATTTTTTCTTGTAGTTTTATTTATTTGTGTGCCATACATAAATTACATTCATTTAAATTTTGTTATTAAAAATTTTAGTGATTAAAATGTTCATTTCAAAAGAGTGTTTTAATTAATGTTTTAAATGTTATTAATTATCACTATAGTATGATTTAATTCATATGCCTATAAATTAATACACTTTTACATTTCTACTTTATAAATGCATTATTGTAATAATTGTAATAAAAAATGATTTAAGTAATAATCTGCATCTCGTTTGTACGTATAAAAAATACCAATTATAATTTAGAATCTATAATCATAATTCCAAAATAACCAAGGAAAAATAAAAATTGATTACAATAAATTAGAAATTAATGAAACTTGTGCTTCACGTTAGGAACCAAAATTGGAAACACAATTTTAGTAATTGTGCAAACTGTGGATTGCCTGGCATGAAACACTTCATAAGCTACTGAAAATGCAAACGTATGATTTGGTCACGTAACCTCACATTGCACTAGAATCAGTTGTATTCTGTGGTAAAGAATATCAAAGCAATACAGATCTCCGGTGTTCCTCCTCAACACTTTTGCAATAATTCTCAATCACACCGAATTCATCATCCATTTTGGCAAATATCAGATAGCAGACATGTCTATCAGTTTTTTCGCGAGCGTGATTCACGTAAGGCCCACTTAAGTGCGCGCCAACCTGCACTTACTGCAATGAGTGAACCCTTAAGTGTTCTCTCTAAATGACGAATGAGTAGGAATGTTCATTGGCGTGAATACTTAATAAGTGTCGTTTCTGGATTCCGCCTGAAGTCGATGTTTTGTTTTCTCTCGACAATAGTGTGTAACTAAAATATGTGTATAAAATATTTTTAAAATTGAAAGTAATCAAAATAAAAATTTTAATATTGTGATACATTCGAAATATTCAATTTTTTAAAATGGGCACTTACAATCGATTTGTACTACACTGCGTATGTGGACATCTCTGTTCAATTCCCATCGAATACATGTACTTTAAAACTTATTTTAACTAAAATGAGCGATTCTGAATTTTGTCATTCTTTTTCGTTTGACGTGGAAAGACTCAATAATCAAATTCTGGTCATATGACATATGAGTAGGACAACCTGTAAGAGCTTTTCTCACCCCGTGGGTTTTCTAATTATGTAACGTTGAAAAAAGATGGGACCGAGATCGGGACACGGGAATTTCAGCTAAACACGTTGATGCGCTGCCAACTGCGCCGTCCTGTTCTTTAGCGCGCTAAGCCGAAGTTCCCGTGCTCGGTCTCGTCTCCCATTTGCATTCAACTTAACATAATTAATCTATTACCTGGTCGTGTCGTTCAACGCAATTTAAGAGATTTCTGTACGTTTGTGAATTCCATAAATGTATGTTAAAGTCGAAGAATCGGGTCATTTCAAACCATTGAAGATGGCGGGAATTGCGTCTCAATGAGTCCATTGTTTGTGAACACCATCGTGATTGCTAGTATCAAAACGGGCACCTGTTATCTTGTTGGCATTGCGAAACGCTACTCGTCTCCTGCACTGGGAACACTGGGGGATGTGTCTGTTGCTGCTGCTGCTGCTGCTGCTGCTGAAGTGTCTCCTGTTCCCGCTCCTCCATCTGCTCGGCGTCTTCCACTTCTTCTGTCCCATTATTCGCCCGACACCAATCCGCCATCGTCTCGGGTTCCGGCATCATCGCCATTGCGGCGCAGTGCTGCTGCTCCTCCTCCTCGTCCACCACGCATTCGCATTCCGACGCGTCTGTCACCACTGTGAACGACGGTAGCGACGGTTCGCGGCGGCGTCGCGCGCGCCTCGTTCTGTGCGCGGAGGTGGCGGTGGGGGCGGCACGTCGCTCTCGCACACGACCCTTGCGATGCGAGTGACGGAGTCCGTGCGCGGGACTCACGTGTCGGCGTCGACGCTGCTTCGCGATGTAGTTGTCCCGAACCTGCGCACACCACAAAGTGTCTACCCACGCCCGTTTCACGAGTCGCACTTTTCTAAATGACAACCAATTGAAGCACCTTTCACGAAAGAAATAAAAACTCTTCTCTTTCATACTTATATTTAGATTTTCACCTTTATCACGCCAAATTAGAATGATAACAATTTAAAGTTGTATCGTACGAGGATCCTTTTGAGGACTCAAATATTTCGAAATATTTAATCAGGAATCCGGTTAACATCTATTAAATTTGTAACCTAACTGTCACAGCTTAAAGGGAAATTCTAATGGTGCAAAAATTTTCGAGATTTACCTTGTGGAAGATAAGGAAACTTGATCTGGGTAGAAACGACAGTCATTTATCGTATGAAACATTGCAACCAAGATTGGTAAACATTTACATACAATTTACTAACCTTAATTTCAATGCTAATGCACTACTTTGCTTTGGGTATTACTCAAAGTGTGATAAATTGAAATGACAGGCATAATCATGATAAACTTGAGTTTTTGTTTCATTCGATTTTGAGGTATCAAAAAATGTTTCTAACATTATCAAAGAGACTATTACTTCCAATATTTGCTGAATGGCTACTTGGCGAACCTACAGTGGCCCAGAGTTTACTTACCATGTGCTTATTTTATGATTGCAATGCGATTGTCTTCTAAGTTCTTTGGCTTTTGAAGATAGAGGATAGTGAGATATTACAACTTTTTCGTTATATGTTAGGGCTGAATGAATTGTGTGAAAATGTAAGCTGAATCCATGAATCAGAACTTCGAGAAACGCATAAAATTATTATTTTAATTACTATTATTAAACTCGCAAGATTTTGCGAGCGGTAATACGGTTAAGTCCAGATACAAAGTCACTTAATCCAGCTCTTTTCTTAAAACGTGCGCCGTTCCCTGGAGTGTGATTTTCTGCACTACATACTTGTGAATGGGTCCTGGGATATTATCTAAATGTTTATGGTGGCCTCCGTATGCTCCCTCAATAACTGATATAACTTTAGCTTTCGCATTTCACATTCTTTGTACTTTAATTGTAGATCACTATTTTTGCTCAAATTTTCTACTGCTTTCAGGGTTATATTGTCATCATCAGGAACGGATACATCAATAATCAGGCAATTATCCGTATTTCATCGTAAACTACGATATCTGGTCGGTGTACGTGTATCTCGCTATATTATTTTATCCCAATTTTCACAGTGTTAATGTCCATGACGTCTCCATGTTCATGCTCATTATATTTATCAGGGACTGACATGTCTAAGCGTTTGCAAATTCCACAAAGAAGGTACCAGGTAACCATATTAACCATGAAGGTGTATTCGACTGGTTTGTTCCTTAAATTGTGTATGTGGCTTACATGTTCTTCTGCAATGCCACGCGTACGGTATTTGCTATCCACTGCCTCCTTCAGGATTTTCCGTTGATGATATCTCGTGTTCAGTGGCTGGTCTCTAAACTTCCCGTTTCTTCTTTCAGCCACGACCTGTTCATCCAGATTATGGCAGCTTTCTTGTCAGCTGATGGTTTGTTCAGACTTCTAAAATACAGCTAAATCGGTTTATCTTCGAGCAATTCTATTTTCCTCGTCTCAATGCTGATTTTGATACGCTACTTCCATCACTCATAGCAACTGAACCAACATACTTTACTTTCGCTATATTTGCCTCTTTTTGGATAGAATATTTTATCTTACACAAGTCATGATCTTTGACTAGCTAATTTATCATTTATTTGATAGACATCTTCTACGAGTCCAACAATTGAGAAGTCAACAGCTGATTAAAGTTCTATTAACCCTCGCCCTCCTTCTTTTCTTTTTATGCAGTCTGTGAACATTTGCTCTTGGATGGTGAATACCTCCCATTGTAAGGGTTTTCCTAGTTTTCCTGTCCGTCAGAGATTTCACTCCTTAGCAAATATACAATTCTTAAACTATAAGTAATCACAGACGCTGCAAGGCAATTAATAATTGATACATTGTTCTTTGAGATTAGTTCACTTCTCAAAATTAGTTTAGTATGGTGATAATACTCTCTCGTTATTCGATGTTTCACCTCAGACTGGTCAATTCCTGCACTTTCTTCAATGCCACGATATTTGTACGTTTTCCAAAAGTCCTCATTCTTAATATACAATCATTTATATTTATATTCTAACTCTTGATCTGCCTTCCACGTTAGATCACTATTGAAGCACATTCGTCAAGTCTTACAACTCAATTTCATTTTCGGCGGAAAACTTCAAGTTGTCCAAATAAAGAAAGTGGTTTATCCGGAAATGTTTGTTCATTTGAAAGACAAATTCTTGTCTAGTGAAAAGGTTTGACAAAAAAGTGAAGGTTAAACAGTATAGTAAACAGTACAGTGAAGACAATGAGATTCCTTGAAAGTTTACTCGTTTTATTTTGACTCTTCCTGTTATAATATCGCCCCCCAGGGGACTTACATCTAGTAAGTACGTGTTTGGCAAACACGGGGCCCCGAGCTGAGTCTGGCATTACTTCCACTTACTTGTGTTAGGCTCCTTTCTTTCTCTTTTCTGACCTTCCTTGGTCACCTCTTGTTCTTTTCGATCCCGACGCTATTAGGACTAGGGTATCTTTCATTTTCCTCATTTTTGCCCCCCCCCCTTTCTTTGTTCCCACTCATTTTTTGTTTTTAATGTTTGGGTGTATGTGTTGAGTTATGTTTTGGTATGTTGTAATTCAGGAGGGTTTTTAGTGGGTATGGTTGAGCCATTTGACGAGTCCCACACGCGGGGAGAGTCATGTAGCTCTCCCTAGTGCCTAACTGCATTTTCCCTACATGTACAAGTTTTTAGGGCTCCAATGATCTTTGATATCGACGAGCCGTAAAGTCCCACAAAAAAATGTTATCATATTATGTCTTCACAATATTGCAACCCCGATTCATATCTCCATTCTTGCACAGTTGTTTCTATGAAGCTAAGGATTGTTGGGCGACGCAATGTGTCTATATAAAATATGCTTCGATATAAGATTCTACAATCCAGGAATGAGTGACGCTATCAAACGCCTCCGTGTACTCTATCCAAGCCGTATTAATGGTTTTGCGTTTAATTTTTGCTGCACGCGCTACCATTTTGCTGACCCACAATTGATATTTACAGCCTCTGGATTCTTTTCTTTATCCCTTTTCTTCATCCGGAAGTATTTAATATTTTATTAGACAGTCATGTAAATGATTGTAAGTGTGGCAATAATAATAGCATTGTGGACAAGCATTTGATAGGTCGATAGTTCTATGGTTTGGTAGTTTCCTTAATTTTAGGGAGCAGGAGTGTTTTCCCCACAGTTGGCCAATGTGGCACATATAAAGGATTTCTTATTACATTATTTATGGTTGTTGTCGATACCTCATGCACAGAGGTTAATCGTCTTATCCAGAAGTTTGAAACCTTGCAATTTTGATTTTTTAAATTTCCATTACCTCCTGCACGCTGATATCTGACCACCTTTCTCGTTGTATCATGTTATGTCGTTTCTGTTCATTTTGAATCCATTCGACATTTTTGTTGTGCATTACCTCTTCTTCGAAGATGCCTCGCATGAGGAATTTGTTTTTTTCAATTTGTCACTATTCAACTGACGATAAAACTTCTATTCTTCTTCGAAGAGTCTATTTTGATGAAATTGATTACTTCTTTTAGTGTATCTCTATTGTCTCTATGCCTTGATCTGTAGTTTCATCTGCAAATTTTGATGTAGTTTTTGATAATAATAATAAATTTATTGTTAAAAAACAGTACAAACAGCGTATGATCACGTGGAGGACAATAAACTAATTTACTCTCCGGAAGCAAGCAAGGGACCATCCCATCAATTCCAATCAAGGGCCCTAAGGCAGAGGCGGATTCAAAAATTTCAGCAAAAGTTCCTAGATAAGATAAAAAGTTAGCTGCGAGTTATAATACATATATAATGTCAATATGTTTGTAAATTTACATGTACAAGTTATTATCGAACTATAGATTATTCTGAGTATAGTGTTTAAAAATCATAAGAGTTAAAAAACACTAAATTCACGATTTAGTGTTACAATAAACACGCTCCCAGACGAAGCCTAGAGAACCTGTATAAGAAATCCGCCTCTACCCGAAGGAAAAACGGAGAAAAACCCGGGCCAGAATGGGGCTACAGAATTAATGTACACAACCGTGCCAAAGTTGAGTACACATAAAACTAAATTAATATGAGCCATACGGCAACACAATCATGCAAGAAAATAGTTTTTGAAATTGTTATAAGTTATTTAAAAAGTGCTACAGCAATGGCGTGATAAGGTACAAGACGGATTTATCTTTTATTAAAATCAATAAATTCTTTTACAGTGTAGAAGCACTGGTGCAGGAGGTAGTTTTTAACCTCGGATTTGAAGATATTCAATTTTATATTCTTGTCTTTTATATTCTTGGGCAGGGAATTATATAGAACGATTCCCGAACGATGCGGTCCTTTTTGGCACAGAGTGGTTGACACTCTAGGCCGATGAAATTATTACTACTGTGTGTATAGTGTTCGTGAACGAGACTGTTTCGTATAAAGCAAGGGTGGCACTTCAGTAATTCGGTCTTAACAAACACGACCGTATCATAAATATAAATGCAGGGAAGTGTTAAGATATTTAATTCCTTGAATAAAGGTTTACAAGAGTTTCGGGGGTGAGATTTACAAATTATCCGAACTTACAAATTATCCGAACTGTTATACCGAACACAGTCTCGGAGTGGTATAGTTTTTTCCCAGTCTCGGAGTGGCATATACTCATTCTCTTTTCTCTCCTGAGAAGTACTTGATTGGTCGGTACTTCTTTCTTGTACTCTTCAATTGATGCTATTTGTTATTTGTACTTTCTCCATTGTGTTTTTGATCCTTTTTTCCCACTGTGGTTCATTATTACTGTTACTTTTGAGTATTTGTTCTTCAAGTTCTCCTCCAAATTCTGATTCTGTGTCATATATCATGCAATTTAGGTCTGTTATACATAGTTCCTGACTGAGTAATACAATTGCAGAGAGTATATTATTTGCTTCAGTCATTTGGATCTTTGATTTTGTATGTTGGACTTTTATGAGTGGTGTACTTTGTTTCATATCAAAGATTTTGACCTGCTCCATTTTGTTCCTAATTTTCTCGTCTTGTCAGCTCCTTCTTGAGCGTTAAGACTTACATTTCCAGTACTAACCTCTCTTTCGCATCCATGCTTTGATTACGATTAGGCGTTTGCTTGTTGTCTAGCTGTTCCGCGACCATTTTTTAAATAATACCAAGTTGCTCCTCATTGCGCTTTGCTTTTACGCTCAATAAATCTACTTTGGTTTGATAGAGTGGTGGCGTACAGAGTTTGAGAATATATTAGGATTTCTCTCTCCATATAATATACGTATCTTTGATCTTACTATTTCGTACCTTAATATAATCAGCATAAAAATAACACCCCATAATTTATTCATATTAAGCAGTTTTCCATTTACTACTTTGTGAGCCCATTGTTGTTCTGGTGGGGGATTGGCTTAGGTCTTTTGCCAATGCTTCGCTGTCCACTAGAGTTCGCCGAGACTTCGCATGTTTACGGTTAAAGGTACTTCGTCTTGCCTTCTTCCGGTTCCGCGAGAAATTTCGCATGATAACGACTTGGGCCGGTTCCCCTGCCGGGCACGACATATCTCATAGAGTTGTCGATCTCATTCACGCCATTACTTACAATTTCATTATAAGACATTTCTCCATTAGGGTCTCTTTTGTTTTAGGAGGAGCTGTAAACCCCTGAGCCCATCCGAGCACAAGGAGACAGATAAGATAAGGGGGAACTTGTGACAACAATCGAATACTTTCTAAAGAAGTCACCTCATATGAGGATTCTGGTCTTTATGAGAGCACTTCAGAGGTCTGTGGGACTCGCAAGTTGAATGTCAATGGTAGTCTTTCATTATTATTCACTCTATTCAGTTTTGGGACTTAATTATTGACTTACCGATGTATTAATATCAAATTCACCTCTTCCTTGACCGAAATTGATGGGATGGTCCCTTCCTTGCTTCTGAAGAGTAAGTTAGTTTATTATTCTCCATGTAGTCACAGTGTGTTGCTGCTTTTTAGACATTAAAATTATATAAAATGTTTATATACATTTTACAATGCTAACAATTTTGTCACGTAAAAACTCATAATAGCACCCATATTTCAAACAAACCATGGATTTCCGTGAAACGTTCTTTTTATGGACGAGACTACTAGATGAAATGACTGTAAAAGAAATAAGTCTGGGAATTTATTTATCAGCTTGCTGGTTTTGAATACAGTTGCGTCCCACGTCATGGTTGCGTCGTAAAACGTTTCATAAGGTGCGTCGAAACTACAGGCGCTTGTGCTTTGGTGACTCGGTATGTTTGCGACAAGAGTGAGTGGTCTGATATGTCATGTGAAAGTCATGATAAATAAACTCATGAGACAAGCCTCGAGTGTCTCCACCGGAGTGGGGTCGTCACAGTTGTTCACGTTGAGTTACAATACCAAATGAAATAACAAAATCGAATGAAGTGTTTTGTTGAAGTGTCGTGGGGAAAGTGATGTTCCAGTAAAGAGAGGAGGGTTAAGTTTTTCAGATCTCATCGCGAGCAGACACTTTAACGAGATAAACGGACAACTCATGTGGAACGAAGTGGATTATATGAGCTAACGCACAACAAGGGTACCTAGTGCTTCGAAAAAAATGTACAAGATACTTGCTTAAATGATCAGATCTCTGATACAGACAGACTACTGTAGTCATGAGGAAGCAAACGGAGAATGCGCAATGCAATCAACCTGACATTGGAGTTTTATTATTTATATTTTGCGTCAGTGCCCTAGTGGCATACGATGCGACCTAAACGCTCTGTCGTTTTCCTCAACTTAGGTGTGCCTTGTATTAAAAGAGAGCTCCTTGCATGTAGGAGACCCTCTCTGCATGAAGCCGGGCGAAGCGTGCTGGCCAAATTGTGATGGAGTGTCCTCAAAGCGAGGCGTTAGAGCACCCGGAAAAGAGAAAAGTATGCAATTTTTTGTTATTGAATAGACATTTACTACGATATTCAATAATGTAATAAGAATTCATTGTTTCACATCCAGTAATATCTTTTATAGCACATCCAGTGCATTCTTGATGTAACCAATGAAAGGATCTTCTTACAATGAGTCATATTTCAAACTTCCAATCATATTTTTACATCAACAATAAGCTGTATTTTTTATCGACTCTTCTTTCATTCTTATGGTTGATTGTTTAACAGAGGGAGGAGCAAGGTGTCGCCAGTGTGAACTTCTGAAGTGTGAGGTGGCCGATGTCTTATATTTCTATACACACAGCATAAATGACACCTTCTGCACTGCGATACAAAGGGAAGTGGGATGATGATCTACTGTCGATGCAGAAATTATTACGCTCGAGTCTACGCTATCTCATCTTCACAGCGAGGTATATTTATGTACCTAAATCTTCAGTCTCTCCTGATCTATGGGAAAATATAAAATCCTCAGAAAAAATAGAAAATTATAATTAGGAAAAAGACCATCTTCTGGATGAAGTTCAATATATTGAAACAGTAATGGTCCATTTTGGGGAGTCAAACTGAAACTGATTTTAAGCGAATGTCGAAAATGATGTTTTTAATTTTGTGGACTAAAAGTTTTTTAAAAGTAAAAAAAGTATTACAATCAAAAAATCCTTAAAAGGTTAAAAGTCATAAATAAAAAAAGTGAAAACATACCTACAAGATCCAAAATATTACCATTTATAGTCCACTGTTTTGTGACTATATTACTTTAAAAAAATCACAATTTTTTGGCTGCTCGGTTCCGGCGTCTATTTAAGAATCGTACTATACTTATAACGTTAGCCGCTTTTCAATAAAAAACTGATCACGTGTGGTAAGTAATTTGTAAATATATGGAAAACAATACTACATAATTTGAATTCGTTGACTCTATTTCACAATTCCGTCAACGTTTTTCTACATTGTGTCTCTTTTTACAAAATCTATGAATACAAAAAATATAACTGTGGCCTATATATGTCAAAACTATATTGCCACTAATTCATCTACCATTCACTAAATTGTAGAACTAGATAAATAAAACATTAAATATAATGAAAATACACATCATCAACGATATTATTTTCACTCAAATCGTCGCCAAAAATTTTCTTCATCACTATTTTCGTTTGTAACTTGTTCTCTGAACATCAACTTGGTGAAAATCTTCGCAGGTCAAACGATATCTCATAAGTATTTCGCTTACCACTACGGAATTTTTTTTATTAAGTTTTGTTAATTTAACAAAGCATAAGACTTATTTATTTTATACCTTTTGGCGAGGTTCAGGCCATGAGTCTTGCTCTTCCACCTAACCGTTGGAGTTGGATAAGGGAATTGGGAAGGTGTGATGTTGGGTAGCTTGGGAATTTATGGTACCGAACCGACGTTAGTATGGAGTAGGTGAGGGAAACCCCAGCTGAAAAAATCACATAGTTCGGTCGAGCGGGATTTGAACCCACGCTCTACCGCTCAGCGCGATCGTGGAAGAGAAGACGCTACCACTAGAATACCGTTGTCGGTAAATATGGAACAGAGCATTTGATTTGTTATTTTGAATATCTCTTTAATATTTTTTTTTCTGGTTGATTACTTTAAAAAGTTTAAAATAAAACAGTTTCGAAACGTTTCCATATTACATACATATCACATTTAAAATTTAGAATTTTGAAATTTATTTCGAAAGGCTTAATACAGCGTTTTACTTTTTGATAAACTTTTCCCCTCTACTTCACAACAATTTGTTGGGACATTTTAGTTGAGTTTTATTTCCCAGGCTGTTGTCCTACTGTAAAACTGCGTATTACAATTCTGAAAACAATTAAAATGTGGTGTAAATAAGCTATGAAAAATGTTATATTGTTGGTATCACATTAATTATGATAAAGTGAGTAAGCCTATCGAAATAGGGTGTAACGAAGTCCCTGATCAAAATAGGGTGTAACGAGAGTCCCTGATCAAAATAGGGTGTTCATATTTTTGACAAACAACTCCCTGAGGTTTGGCTAAGTCTGCTTGGAGTCATAAAAAGGAGAAGAATATCTCAGGAATACGTGTAAAACTCTTGTTCGGGAAAGGCAGAGTGTTGATGAAGACATGTTTTTGGAATCACTTGTCTCTCAAGGAATGCTTGGAGCACATCTCCCTCATGATCGGGTAACGTTCACGAAGGTTTCTTTTTTGGAATCTGGGAACACTCCGTTTGCTCCTATTGGCTACTAGTTCGGGAGAAAACACAAACGGAATTGCTTGCAATTGACTCATCATCACATTCGCTTTAAAACCTCAGTTTTGAAAACTTGGCGTCAAAAACCCTGTCAACATGTCAATTGTAAAGTTATTTATACTAATATCATTATAATTAATTGTGAATTCAGGTAAATGGTATAACCATGAACTGCGTAACACTCCACAGGTTGGATCTGACGTTTCCGGGGCTAGTATTACTTCAGGTTACGACATGAACTCTGAAACCCATCATTTAATTGTTTGTGGATTATGGAAGTAAAATTTACAAAATATTGAAATAACTTTATTACATCAATCATTATTGTTTTATTCTAAGTAATATTTTGACAGGTAAAACCGAAAGGGGATTTCTCGGGGCAATACTTAATACTACGGCGCAGCGCTCACTAATGAAACACGTCTCATAGGAACATGCAAACTGATAAAACTCCGTATCATGTAACCTCACAGCTTACAATGTAATTTTGTTTTAAAATTAATAAAATTATAAAAAGCAAGATTTTTCACCAATCTTCAAAAATTGGCGCCCATCATCGGTTGGAGATCGCTGATTTCATCAAAGTACAAAATCCCTCTAATTTCGAGCAGTACACATGTGCCTATGTTGAACAGCTCTGTATTCTAGCCTGCGGCTAATTACAGAGCGTGATTCCTTATATTTAACCCTAGGATGCATATTAGATATTCCCACCCGCCACCTACTTCTAAACTTTTTGTAGGGTTTAAATCTGACTTCTTTTTATTCTCCTGTTGTTGTTTTCTACCTATAAACAATCGAAGTTCGAATATTTCGCAAAACAAGAAAACTTTCTTGAAAATTTTGCGTCATTTTCGTAAGTCGAGTGTTTTTCACCCGTTAAAGACCATGAGTTTTCGACGATCTGCGAAACACGCTTTGACCATTTATTGTCTCAACTTTCGCTTCTAATCCATGTTCTGGGTTGCGGGAGAGGGTCGGAATCGATGATTCGTAATTGAAATATTGCTATTGGCCTTTGTATTCAAGAAACTGCAACTTTTCTGGAATGTCAGCAGTCGCGTTTGTATAGAAGTAAGAGAAGCACTCTACCGTTTTTCCTTTGAATAAAGTGAATAGAAAACTAGTGTTAGCAGAATAATCAGATTTTGAGGATACAATTTGCAAGTGGGTCGATGAAACTTCTCTAGTTCCGAAAAAAAGTGTTTCAGTGGCATATAAAATTTCTAATGATCCTGATTTTGTACCTCCGTAAAAACTCAGTTCGAGAAAAACATTTCGTTCGTGACAGTTCTAGTGAAAGGGAGTGTGATGGTTCTTCCGTGAACAGGGAAGATAAGTGGCAATACAATGACAGCTCTCAGGTGAAAAGTATGGTCATGTAAAATAAAACCCTTGCATATTGTTCGTGTGAATCCTGAATCTAAGGGCAAATACATAATTACACCCATAGATACAGAAAGGAAGTTCATTAAAATGATTGGTGAAAAGAGATAGTTGTTTGCCCAAACCGTGAAGCGAAGCATGTGTGTTCTGCAAAGGAAGGAACGTGACATCCTTTTCAGGTGGACGAAATGGATGCGTTTTGGGGAATGGCCAGAATGGAAAAGGGCTGGTATGTTTCTGTATCACAACTACGAATTTTTAGAAAACATTCGAATCCAATATTCTGTGACGTAAATTAGGTTTTCACTGCGTCAAAAATAGTGCGCCCTATTCGCTATGACGTTTAGACGCGCGGATGAATTAAAGTAGTTCGCGTAGAGTATAAAAGGGACGGGTTTACTGCGCTGTGGGGTTCTTTGATTTCTGTTCGTAACTGGAGTGCGTGAAGAGAATTCGGTTGACACTTCGTAAAACACAATGTATGGTCGTAAGATTTGCGGTAACCCGGACACACCGGATCTGAAATGTTTGATTGTTCATGGGTCCTTGAAAATCTCTGGCGCGCCTGCTCTGATCCTGTGCACATGTTAGTACCAATTGGAACATGGAAGTTTTTATGTTCCTGTTTGCTAGACGACATGGTTATTCCCTAGTTCTTGATGTTAGAATTCTGTCAATCTCCATCATTCAAGAACTCACGTTAATACTTATCAGTTTGTCTGTTTCTTATCTGAGAAGATAAAAGGAAAAATTTTTTGATTTTCGGTACTTGTGAGTGTTAATTTTCTTGTAATCATGTTGTAGCGGTTGATTGTAAAAACAATGTTATTATTGCTGTTACTTAAAAATGATGATGAACCAGTAACTTATTATTAATTAAAGAAGACAATATTGTTTTTGATCTTCAAGTGAAGTAGCATTTCATAAGAATTATAAGAAAGGAAAATTAAGTTGTATTCGTCAACAAAAGACTCATCAAATGCGTTTTGCCTACATATTTCGAACTAGTGCTGTATTATTCAAGTTTTGTGAGTGAGATAGGAAACCTACGACCTTACCTTCTAACAACAAGGTTTATCCGAGGAACTAATATTACAAAATCTGTGAATTTGTTTACTTTCCAATATTTTGTTGTTACGTTTATTTTTGTGTCTTATTTATTTATTTATTTGAACGGTGAAACCTCCCTATTTTCCTGTCGCCCAACATTTACTCTCTGTGCACGAGACTAGTACCGGGAAAATTTCGGTTACCATACAGAGCATGCGACTCAGTAAATAGACTACGAAGGTGTCTAAGATTTGACGATAAGAGAACGTGGGAGAGTAGGTTGACACAAGATATACTAACCACAATTTCATTTATATTGTAGAGTGTAGAACTTTAGTGGTCCCAGAATTATCCTGACAAAAGACAAACAGTCGACTTAAGGAATAATGAAAGGCGCTTGTTTTCGAAAGAGTTATCTAAACAATTAATGCTCCCTGCATGAAAGAAGTAACAACTCACTTTGATATCACACAGTTTATCGCAATTCAATCAAATAATTTACAGCTAGCAAATAAAAGTACCAATAAAAGAAGTATTTCATTTGTCGTATTAAATAGGACCGGAAGTGCGAAAGAATTGGCTCAGAATGCAAAAATCATTCCTGTAAAGAGCATACAGTCTACCTTTGCAAGAGTTGTTCTCAATAAATCAAATATTGAAATAATTATTGTACACATGTTATTGTCAATATATATTATATTTAATTTATACGGTATATCAATTTATTAGTATTAGTTTTTTCCTCTGGGAAAATTTATTACGGGTCTTTTTCAGCTATGTTATGTAAATTTCTATTCTGACAGTCATGCATCCTAGGGTTAATGTGTTGCGTATAGTACTGCGGTACGTGTACTTCTCCTTGTAGTTCTAGCACCACACACACGAATACTTCTCCGCCTCTTCTTCATGCTTTATTTGAGCCGAATTCTTGTTTTCGAACTTTATTTCTAGCAATTTTTGAAACTCACCATTTCTCACTGAACTCCTATACAATCGTCGCGTTGCATAAAACGCGTTTCAATGAATCGTGCGTTGCATGATACAAGATATGTACGTCCCAATGTATTTAAAGAGTTTGGTTTCTTGAAATGCGTTTCATCGGTGTGCACCGGGCTAGAGTTATCGTTACGAGGGAGAAATGCTTCACAATACTTGTCTCTCTGCGTTCCGCCCGCGTCGTCTCCTGGGTGGGGAATGTCCTCGTCTGCGATCCCAAGCGCTGACTCCTTGCATCACTTGGGGTACGGGTTGAATGCCACGCGTCTGCGCACGTGTACGCTTATGGCATTGGCCCAGTGACACGCGCCGCGTCTGCTGAGGCAACGCCACCAATAGCATGTCCAGCGGGCAACCGAACTGCAACATGTTGGCGTACGCTCATACTCATTCTAAACACGAATCTCTGCCGCTGAAGGGGGATATAACCCCCCCCCACACACACACACACACACACTTGTAATCTTAAATAATAAATTTATTGTCAAAAAACAGTACAAACTGCGTATGACCACGTGGAGAACAATAAACTAATTTACTCTCCGGAAGCAAGCAAGGGACCATCCCATCAATTCCGATCAAGGGCCCTAAGGCAGAGGCGGATTCAAAAATTTCAGCAAAAGTTCCTAGATAAGATAAAAAGTTAGCTGCGAGTTATAATACTAATAGAATGTCAATATGTTTGTAATTTTAAGCAAAAAATTACATGTAAGTTATTATCGAACTATAGATTATTCTGAGTATAGTGCTTAAAAATTGAAATAACACTAAATTCACGATTTATTGTTACAATAGACCCGCCCCTAGACAAAGCCTAGAGAACCTGTATGATAAATCCGCCTCTACCCGAAGGAAAACCGGAGAAAAACCCGGGCCAGGATGGGGCTACAGAATTTATGTACACAAACGTGCCAATGTTGAGTACACATAAAACTAAATTAATATGAGCCATAAGACAACACAATCATGCAAGAAAATAGTTTTTGAAATTGTTATAAGTTATTTAAAAAGTGCTACAGCAATGGCGTGATAAAGTACGAGACGGATTTAACTTTTATTAAAATCAATAAATTCCTTTACAGTGTAGAATTACTGGTGCAGGAGGTAGTTTTTAACCACGGATTTGAAGATGTTCAATTTCATAATGTATTTTATATTCTTGGGGATGGAATTATATAGAACGATTCCCGAATGATGCGGTCCTTTTTGGCAAAGAGTGGTTGACACTCTAGGCCGATGAATATTACTCCTATTGCGTGTATAGTGTTCGTGAACGAGACTGTTTCGTATAAAGCAAGGGTGGCACTTCAGTAATTCGGTCTTAACAAACACGACCGTTTCATAAATATAAATGCAGGGAAGTGTTAAGATATTCAATTCCTTGAATAAAGGTTTACAAGAGTTTCGGGGGTGAGATTTACAAATTATTCGAACTATCCTCTTCTGAATTCTGAAAGTTTGAATACTCTGACCGGAATTACCCCAGAAGGTAATGCCGTAACGTAAATGGAAGTAAACGTTTGCAAAATATACGCCACGGGAAATACGTAGACTATCTAAGTTAACTAAGTTTCGGAATGCGTAACACAATTTGCTTAATTGGGAATTAAGATTGTCAATGTGACAATTCCATTTGAGGTTGTCTTGAATATGGAGACCTAAGAATTTTGTATTTGTAACAGTTTTTAATTGTGTTCCGTTTAAAGAAAGAGAAACCTGGGGTAAATATTTTGTATTACTATTGTGAAATGACATAGACACTGTTTTGTCAGTGTTTACAATGAGACGATTTCCATGGAACCAAGTCGTAAGGTTAGACAAAACTTTTTGAGCATTGGCGTGTTTACATAGTAAATTAGTGTCATCAGCAAAAAGAACCATTTTGCAATCTGATGTGGATGATGACATGTCGTTCACATACAATAAAAAGAGTATAGGGCCGAGAATTGATCCTTGGGGTACTCCGCAAGTAAGTGGCTTTGTTTCTGAAAGACAACGCTCAAGTATTTTATTTTTAGTATAGGATATTTCTACTTGTTGATATCTATCTTTTAAATAAGAAGTTAGCCATTGATGTGGAAGTCCACGAATGCCTAAAGAATGCAATTTGGAAAGGAGAATTCCGTGATCGATGACATCGAATGCTTTGGATAAGTCAAGAAAAACACCCTGAGGATTTTCTCAACGGTCTAGAGATGTGGTATCATCGTTTAAGAAGGAAAATATGGCGCTTGTAGTGGAAAACGATTTCCTAAAACCGTGTTGATCGTTAGAGTATGTTATTTTTGATAAAAAATCTAGAAGACGCTTATAGAACAATTTTTCTAGATTTTTTGAGAAAGTAGGTAGTAGAGATATTGGTCGGTAATTTCCAATATTAAGTTTGTTTCCTTTCTTGTGTAAAGGTTTCACTTTAGCTCTCTTAAATATTTTAGGAAACACCCCTTCCGATAAAGAACTATTAAAAATATTTACGAGTTGATTTAATATAGCATGGGACGAAAAATTAACAATAAATTCAGGTATATCATCTACGCCGGTTGAAAATTAGTTTTTTAATGAGCTGATGATTCTCATGACTTCACTGGCGTTAGTTTCGGAAGTGAACATAGAATTGGGTACGTGGGTGGATATAATTGGAGGACATTGATTTGGATATATTGAGTTCGTTATTTTACCAACTTCTGAGAAGTGAGAATTAAACAAATTTGCGATGTACTGAGGATTTGTTACGATTTTGTCATCGTTTAGTAAAGAAACATTTTCTTCGCGGTTTTCAGAAGTTTTAACAATATTCCACATGGCTTTCATCCGGTTGTTCGATTTTAGTATATGCCTGTCGTTTTCCATTACTTTAGCTGCATAGACTACTTTTCGAAGAATAGTCTTATATTTACGAAAATAATTATGGAATTCGGGTGGTTGGTTATAGCGTCTTGAAAGATAATATAAACGGCGTTTGTTTTTTGAAGAAATCCTTATCCCTTGGATGATCCATCTATTGTATTTCTTTGTGTTAATTTACTTGCGTTTTATGGGAAAGCTAGAGTTGTAATGTTTTAGGAATATTGAGATAAATACATTGAATTTGTCGTCGGTGTTTTGGCAATTGTAAACATCTTTCCATGTTTCTTCACGCAAATAATTTATAAATATGGATTTATTTATGTCATTAAACTCTCTTGTAAATTTGTAAAGGATTTTAAGCGGTTTTAGTTTATTATTAATAGTCAATACTTGAGCAAGGTGATCACTGTATCCGGCGATAAACACTTCAGAGAGATACGAGATTCCATTGTTGACTATAATTTGATCTAGCAATGTTTGAGATGAGCCGGAGAGGCGAGTGGGGTCGTTTATCGTAGTAATAAGGTTGAAGGAGTCGATAAGATTCTTGAATCGATTAACTGGTGAATGTGCAGAGTCGGATGTACTCAGGAAATCGATGTTGAAATCGCCACATATAACGATAGATTTAGTGGATTTATGTGTAATATGTTTTAAAACAATTTCGAAGTTTCGAAAAAATATGTCAAGATCTGATTGAGGAGGTCTATATATGCACAAAACAACAATACCGGTGTCGGTCAGATTAACTGCAGAAAATTCGAACACAGAAGTTCTTGTAGCCTGACTGTAGCCTGTCAGTGGAGAAGATAAAATATCATTACGAACGTAGATACACGTACCTCCGTGGGGATTTTTGCCTTTAAAATTTTTCCGACAGTAAGAACTTGCTAAATAATAATTAGAAATAGCAGTATCGTTGATGTTGTTAGTTGAAAGTTCTAATTTACTATCACCTACTCCAGATAAATGTCGTTTCGGTATCATAAGTTACCCGGCAACCCAACATCTCTTCTTCCCGATTCCATCACTCAAGTCAGGGGTAGGTGGAAGTCATAAGATATGAAATAAATATATAAATAACACGTCTTTCCGAGTAAGCATAGCGAGTGACGAATGTATATTTTCATTCATATGTTCCGAATCTAAAGAAGTATCAATTATATAATTTTGCTTAAAATTACAAACATATTGACATTCTATTAGTATTATAACTCGCAGCCAACTTTTTATCTTATCTAGGAACTTTTGCTGAAATTTTTGAATTCGCCTCTGCCTTAGGGCCCTTGATCGGAATTGATGGGATGGTCCCTTGCTTGCTTTTGGAGAGTAAATTAGTTTTTTTTCCTCCACGTGGTCATACGCAGTTTGTACTGTTTTTTGACAATAAATTTATAAATTTATAGCAAGTAATTGTGAAAAATAAACTAAAAATTTTAATTATATTTCATAAAAGGCTATGGTCACTGGTCGGCTCAATATTTCGAATTAAGTTCAAGTTTTTTTAAAGCATGGCTCCACAATATAGGTAAGTGAAATATGCCTTTTTCTCCTTAATGAAACTACCAAACATCGGGGTTTCAACCGGTCCAGAGCTTTACATCCCTTATCTTCGATATTCGAAGAAAAACTTAACTTAAAAATACTCTTGTTGACAAAGCTGCAATACCAACGATTATCACAGGTAATTAATTCTTGTGTGATTGGTAATATATATGAAAACTGCTTGTCAACTAGCAAACAAGGTATAGTTCGATTTTAGCGTCGTGAAATGACTTAAGTCGTTTTGCACATGTAGAAGAGGGAGAATAAAAGGAGAGAGATGGCCGAGGAGTGAAAGCAGGTACTGACAGGACGAGGGGGGAATTCGCGCATACGGACTACGCCACTAATCTGCCGCGCATTGTGACGCAATTTCACCATAGAAAAATCGGACTGCGACTACTGTGATATTTAGTCATTTGGAAAATATAAAAAATAGGATTTTGCTTTTTAATTACGTGATAAAACATAGTGTTTTGTAGAATAAAACAATGAATAGATTAATATATAATTGTATAATGTAAGATTTTATAATTTGGAAACTGTTATTATATACCGGGAGAAACACTGGACCCAAATGTCACCAATTACAATGGGGGTGCTACGTGAAGTCGATGTTGACCAGTGTATGAGATGGAGATTCCATGCGGTTTACTGAGATATATACGAGCACAAACTAGGTATATACCAGTATTATGACTTGTAGACGCGACAGTGCTCCGCAGGGGAATTTTTGTTGTAATGCGGTTTACCCTATCTTTATAATTCATATGTAGGGTTTTCCGGATCAATTAGTTCTGATAGATTACTTCGTTTTAACCATCTGAAGTTTCTTTTTGTAATCCTAGAATGCGTCTTGTTCTCTTTGTGTAATTGGTGGATAATTAGTGGTCATAGCAAAAACTTACAACCACAATATAACAGTTTTGGAGCGTAGGTAATTCTTTCATCTACGTCCTACAGAGGACGATTACATCTTGAAGATTAATGTTTCGTATTATACGAGAATTTTTAATATTAATGCATATTCATAGATTTGCATATGCGAGCAAAATTACATCAAGTCAATTGATGAGAAATTAGTGCAAAATCTAAAGTAAGATTTGAATGATAGAGAGTGAGTGAAAAGCAAAACTAAATTTTCTCTCATAAATGACTGAATTTGTCACAAACGGAGCTGGGCGACATTCTAGAATGTGACCTGCGTATCTTCACCGCTCACCTTCCTCGTTATCTCTCGATATTTGCTGCGAGTCATCACAGACCCGAATTTAAAAAGTGCCGCTTTACATTTCGTCCACCAGATTTCGTCGTAGTTCGGCAAGTTGTAGGGTACCGCCATTGTCCACTGCTCCTAGGGACATTAATAAGAGATAATGAGATGATTTTTAACAACTTTGAAACTCCCAGATATATAGTTGTCATTCACTTACATCTGCAATGTATTTTTATAATTTATTTTGCTATCTTGTGGAAACAGAAAATTCTAGATACTTTTTATTTAACTTATGGTGTCAGGGTTCGATTCTTTTATCTAACTGACACATGTGGCTTGTAATGCCAGGTTTCGTGTAGTGAATAAATTGCATTTTATTTTTTATAGTTATTTTTAAGAGGGATGGGAAGATGGATTTTTTGTTTTCACCTTGTTATTTATTACATGGGGATATTTGAGTTCTAAGTAAAATCTGTATTTCAATGAATGTAGTTTCAAAGCAATATCAAATTTAAGTGATTTTTAGGTAGATTATTAGGGTTTCCATAAATTTTTAAAAATGCTGTGCCTTTTTAAAAGATATTCTTATATCATCTTTGAAAATATAATTATAAAGTGAGGTGGAAAATGAATGTTTAGAATGATTACTTTGAGATAAGTATGTAGATCAATAAGCAAAATTTATTCGGTAGATGTAGTATAAGAATGAATCGTTATTTATTGACGAGTTTATTTAGTAATCGCACGACGGCTTAATAACACGGCTCGAATTCAAATGTTGAGGATTTTTCATTTGCCACGAATAATTTTCAGTTCTTTTCAATGAATTCTCTTCAGAGAAAAGTGCCACAAATGTCAATTCAAATTATTTTCAATACAAAAATAAGATCTTTCTGTGAAACATTTCAAATATATCAGCAGAAAGAGATACCTTAGTGAGTAGAGTGCAATGCGGTACTACAAAGTTAATTAGAATTCTAATAAGTCCAAGTGGTGCAAATTAATCATGTAAAGTATAACAAAATATTGCCACATGTTATTTTTATTCGTTTTCTGTCATAGTATCACTCTGGAAGTTTTAATTGCGCTCTTAAAAATTTAGACATAAACTATCTTGAGTTAATGGTAATATATCTTCAAATAACATTATAACAAATACATGAATGTAGAATAAATGTGTCACGAAGTTCTGTATCTGAACTGCTTCTCCCAGCTCAAAATAGAACTACTTTTGCTTACCTTTGCGTCTTCCAGTCCCGCAATAAACTTAAGAGGTCATCATACACACATAGAGAAATTTTAGCCAACTTGGAATATTATGTCTTTGTGATGTTCACAATATTGTTGCCAAGTGACAAAATTTCTTGTGCGGTTATGCCAAAGCCACCTGAGTTTGCGGTAAACATCACTCCGCCATAAGATCAAGCCATCTAATCATGGTAACGAACAAGTAGTATATGGGAAACTTCGTTGTCAAAATAATTTGCATGTATTTAATATCTTAATTCCAGTGAAGATATTCAGGTCCGCTTTCACACCTTACCACATCTTTCGTGTGAAGGCATTGAGAAGGTGAGATAGTTAGTTGCTGTGTAGAATCGATAATCGGACAAACAATTTTTTTTCATAAATTTATGGAGAAGGTGAGATCTCACCTAGTCTATCAGAGAGGGAACTCAAAATTGCGTTCAAAAATACATACAACATGGTATACAGAACATATGCATGAGATTTATGCTTAGATAGCACGGACACGCATTTGGCAGCAGATTTTTATAGCGGTTGTTTTAAAGTTATTAAAATATAATTTTTAAATTCAGAGGAATGTAAGATATCAATATTGGTCGGTTAAGAAATAGTTGCTCATCTAATAAATGTCATAACATTATCAATACTCACTATATTAAATTAACCGATAAATGATATAAACCATAAATAATTGAAAGGAAAGTCATTGAATTAAATTTATTGGACTACTCGTGGCTTTGAGGAGACGTGACGCTTCACAATTCAGACCTCCAGTGACACCAGTCGTACATACCCCTCCTCAACGCTGCTCTCAATTGAATTGAAGTTTTCGTTTTACTTTTCTGCGCCACTCCGATTTCTTTATTTCTTGTCTTATGGTGAGGTTCAAGACTTGAGGCGTGCTCTTCTACCTAACCGAGACTTAGGTGAGGGAATTTGGAAGGAGAAGCTTTGGATTGACGGGCAACATAGGTTGTCGATTAGATATTTGTCTGGATTAAGTGAGGAAAATCCGAGCTGAAAATCTCTCCTACTAGTTCAGTCGAGCAACACTTGAACTCGACGTAATCGTGGAAACGAAGACGCTGCCACCAGTGTCGTTCGTTCCTATTGCGCAGAACTTATGCTGTCTCTATGATTCTTCTTGGTGAAACAGTGTAATTCGGACTTCGCGCGTAAAAGTTATTTAGATTCAGTCAACCCTAGGACCTTAGGTGGGACACACGAAAGGAAAGACACCCCGCGGATGTACCTGTCCGCTTGCTATCTAACGGTGAAAGGAGGGACCAGTCACCGTCTTCATGAATTCGGGGGAAACATACGAAAGGTAGTGATGTACGCGTGGAAGAGGACTTGTACTTGTTGGAGCGTGCAGTTTCTTGTCGAAATTCATTCTTGGTGTTAGAGAGTCCATTTCGCTAACAGATCCCTTTTCATCATTTGAAACCACATTACAAATATATCCAAAAATTTTCGATGAAGGGGTCAACCCAATTTCGCATGAGAGGTTTTCATTATGATACTGTTTTACCTTTTTCTCTCCTATTCCTGTTCCATCTCGTGTTGTTAGATGGAAGAGCAGGTTCCATGTCTTAAATCTTGCCATATTACAAGAATTAAGGCATATGATAAAATAAATTTATGAAAACTACTGTGCAGAGTAGTGTCATCATTGGGGTGCGCTGACTACGGAAGCAACATTATTACTTTCGTACAAATGTGTAAATAAGGTTTGTTGGTAAACCGGCATATATGTGTCCTGTCAGACGAGTGGGTGCGTTTTCTTCTGAATGTAGTATTACTCGAGACTCACTTTTCAAAGTCAACCATCAGTGAAGGAAAATCGTCGCTTATTTGAGGATGGGAAAGCAATAGGGGTGCGACTCATTGTAAATTTTGAGAAACAAAGTGTTTTACTAGAAATGCTGTAAAAATCAATAATATAATATTTTTAATATTCACAAAACTACTTGTAATATGTTTGCTTAACAGTTGATACATTGTGGTAGCTAAAAATTATTTTGAAGGTTGTTTTATGAGATTTATTGAGGTACACCGTTTTTTTCTCAAAGGTGTTACAGGTTTATCAAGATAAAAAAACATGTTACAATGTCTAACTCACTAGGCTTACTTTCATCATTACATCAAGTAAACTTTTATCTATCTTTACAATATCGACTTGAATGAAAATGAACAATGTTCTCAGAGATATAAGTGTATATCACTGATTTGCATCACTGTTCCCAACATTTGTCTCGTCAGTAAAACGTGTGCTGCTAACTATGCGGCTAATATTAGTGTAATGACATACCTCACTATTCAAACTAATAGATTTTACTTTGAGGAATCTTAACTCACATTTTAAAAAATGAGTTACATCACTTTGCCTTTTCCTGCCTCAAATAATTTCCTTTACTGGTAGTTGCACTTAGGCGCAACATACCTCTGTTATAGTTAACTAATCATAGTTAAGCGTGGCAGGCCATCAAGTTCCTGGAGAAGAGGAGTAAAAATGAAGTGTTTCTAGACCTTTTGTCATAGGCTGAACTCTTTGCCGCTCGCAGTGCTGCTGCGCGTCCATCGGAGGACTGAATTTAGCTAGAAACTGCCCCAAATACGTTTATAAATTTTCCCCTTCAAAAATAAATAGAAATTAAGGATTGTCTTTACTTGAAAGTATCTGTCGAATATTGAAGGTTTCTCGTTTAATTTCGAATGTAATGTAATGTAACAAGGAAATAAATATAAATTTGAATGAAATTCAGAACAGAATGAAATGAATAATTAATTACCAAAAGGAATAGTTAAGAGCTGCTTACTACGTAAAGAACAGTAAGCTTCTTTAATCTAAAAAAAAGCAAGGAACGACTCCACCAATTCCGAACTAAACTTTTGAAAAACACAGGAGAAAAATCCGGGTCGGGATAAAGCTAAATAGATTGTTTCTTGCCAAGATTGAGTACACATAAGAAATATTATAATTATACATAAAAAGAAATTAAATATTTGAACAAGATGTAAAAAAAACTAGGTCAATAATATTTGAATTAAGAAGAGTCCAATAGCCGTGTCTTCTCTGAGCAATAAAACGAAAAGCAGAAGATTCATTACACGACTATGTTCGCACCAAATTCCTCGTGTGCCGTAAGAGTTGAATGAGACTGTGTTCCTTATTTACTTTATTTATTCTAGAAATCATTTGAATTTTTTTTTTACAATTTTACTGAAAGTCCAGAGTTCATTTAATTCTGAAACAATTAGTTCTTTAACGTTGAAAATGCATCATCGAAATTAAAAATCTCAATTGACTTCTAACGACGTCGGTTGTCGCTTGAGCATGGATAATCAAGGATCATTTTTGATAATTGTTAACCTGAGGATTTATCATAGTGATTCTTATCCTGTCCCCTCCATCGCAAAATTTTATTATTAAAAATTAATTATTTTTTCACGAATACATATTTTAAAACTATTTGCAATCATTGTCAATCTACAATGATCCTGTGTGAAATGTGTTCCTATTTAAACTTAAAATTCTTATCATAATGCCTCATTTTCCATTCCAGCTTCTCTAACGGACAGTTAGAAAGTATAAAGATATTTGAAAAGTTTTATGGATTTCCGAGTTTGAGAAAATGTTTGAACTTTTCAACTTAATTACAGGAAGTATTGAAGCATTTTATTTTGTTGTAGTTTATAAATATTTTTAAAAAATATAAATTATTTTTACTCGAATCCTTTTTCAACGAGGCGAATCTTTGTCAAGGTACGTATCAATATAGATAGCGCGCAAATTCTTGTAAATATTGTTTTGAAGAAAAATGAGCAGCGGTCACCGCCATGCTCAAAACATGAGTGGTGTATAATAAAATTAGTTGTAGTTTGAGCCATGAAACTGCAGTACATTGCTTTTTAAAAATTAAGCAAAATTGAGAAATACGAAGAACCATGTCGGAACCTCCAAAAACTAATATCAAAGCTGACAGTGATAAACTCACTCTGTCTGATGCTACGTTTTCGCGACGATCACCCACGCTCATGGATGATCGTTATTTCGGAAGTAGTGGCTCTTATTGGGATTTCGACGATGAAAAGGTACTGAATTTATGGAAAAGATTTCATCAAAATGTAATAAATTTAATATTTTTTTCTCAGCAGTCTAGTTTCATCATAATGTTAGTTTATGATGGTGTTTATTGATTTGTGTTTATTAAATTGCTTTCCAAGGATTTATATCTTTGCAAGCTTTTTATTATACTTCCCTGTATTTTGTATGATTTTGATGTAGTTAACTCCTCAAGATTCCATTTACAATAACCATCGAACCCAATTATATTGATGTAAACAACAAATATATTTCTCCCATAACTCTACTTTCTTGGGATCAACAAGGAAAGAAGAAATTTTAGTTATCCTTTCAATTTTTTTGTCAGTCGTAATTGTAAATGCTTCGTGTAAAATTTGCATTTCACTTGCTATTTAAGAAAATATTTTTAGTTAACTAGCTTTTCTAAATTTTCGTTACAATTAGCTGATATGTATATGGATGAAACAGGTCAAAGGAATTTACGTATCCTACTATCACACCCAAATGACAATCGCATCGAAGTCACCAAATATGCTTCTAGAAAAGAAAAAAAAAGTTTCCATATTTACTTGAAAAATTATCTCATTAGCATAACCTTAAACTGACCCGTGCTATTTATTTTGGTGTTCATATTTGAAAGTGTGCACTAACATCTCATAAGTTATTTTTTATCATTAATCTCGTATTTGTTTAAATGTACGTATACAACACATACTTCACCTAAAATTTGGATTAAAAAAAAAATGTGTGAGGTGAACTGGAAATTGAAAACTTGCGTTAAATCTGATATACTATGTAAATTGTATGATCTACTATGTAAATCTGATACTCATGTAAATTTCGGTAGTTAAATCGAAATATGCTGAATCTGTGCTATATGCCGTTCCTATGTTATAATGTTCAGCTGCACGTATCCCCAATATTCCTATTTCTGATAAGTGTAGTCAATATTAGCGAAATATTTTGGAAATTCAGAACGGAAACGAAAACTTAACGTCAAAAATGTAACAATAAATTTGCATTGCTATTGCTCCTAAATAATTTGATCTGAAAAAAGCTCTCTTACAAGATTGATTTCGATTTACATTATTTGGTTTCGACATTCTCCGAGATAAAAGAAATTAGCTCATTTTAACCTTGAGAGGTTACAGAAGCAAGTTAAAGCGGCTGTACTTCCAAAAGACATTTGTGAGGAGAGATATAACCTGAGCAAAATACAGGTCGTTTATGTGCGGAGTCAATCGGTGATCGTCACAGAAATATTTTTGAAACTAGATCCTGAGCAGTCATACATCATTTGGCTAAGATTCTAATAAAAGACATAGCAAATATACAAAGTGTTTGTTAAATATTTCATTTGGTTTATTTTTATTATTTACTTTGGGATGTAAAATTTTATTTATTGCATTTATGTGTCGTTCTCGATGTTATTTGAAGTTAGGGAAGGCGGTGACTAGATGTCACTGGGAGATCTCTCCAATCCCTGCGTATCACCACAGGATTCTTTAAGTTGATTCCAGTTACATTAGAAAGATAAACGTAACACACTAATTGTCCACCAACCAATTATTGTTAGTTGTGAAATAAATTTCAAACATAGTTGAAATTATGAACAGACCAAGATGTTCATTAAATAACAATTGTACTACAATAGTATAAAGAATTCATCTATGAAAAATAATGTTACTCCTTTTCATTGCTTATTTTACGACAGCATAATTTTCTTCTTTAGTTGAACAAATCTGTAAATTATCTGAATACTTTTGAGTATAAGGGATTATAGAAGAAAAGTTCAGGTGGGATTATAGAAGGAAGAAAGGGCAATTTGCTCCCCACTGAACCGAACTGAAGAATTTTAACTATGTTTATTTTAAACAAGACTATTTACTTTTAAACTTCGTACCAACTAGTAGCATACTATCATAAAATATTTTATGTTCCTGCTCATTCTATTAAATTTTACACGTAAAATGAACTAGAATGGGCAGTTATAAGAGTAGACTTCCCCCCTCCAAATACACAAATCGAAATCTTTCTTGTGAGTAATTGATCCACAATTGATTTAATGTGGGGTTCGACTCATTCTCCTTGTGCCTTGTCCTTCCGTAGCTTCCAGCTCCAAATAAGAACACGCCTGCGACCGATGTTCCGGAGCGAGAGCTGCGATCTCATATGCCTGAGGCAATGGTCACTCATGAGTTCGACAATGACCAAGGATTCGCTTCTCCCTTCGGCGTCTCCGTGCCTCCAGCGGTCTCCTTAAAGGAGCTCATGTCGGAATCAGTCGTGTCCTTGGACAACATATCTTCTCCTACGTTGGACGACGTCCTCACTGGCCCTGATGACCCTTGCTGTGGCTTTGTGCGAGACCATGGTACAGCCCTCGGAAGCTTCGGAGTGACCAGATCGACGGTAATAATGTTAAGGGACAATATCTCTGACTTAGAGAACAACGTGTTCGAAATTGTTGATGGCATGGCGCGGTTTAGTTTATGACTTCCAAATAAGCTGAGGTAATTTCTTCTTGTAAATTATTTAGTGTTCGTAAATTTATCAATCGAAAGAAGAAACTATTGTTGTCGAACTCAGAATTATTTTATTTTCCAAAAAAACTGCTTTTGAAAACTTGGCCCCCTCAACAATTTGAACAGATATTTTATAACTTTTAATATATCCTTGGTTATAGATTACTTGTCTTTTTCAAAATATGAAATAGCTTATGATATATTAAAATAAATGCGCCACATTCATATTATTCTATTTCGGTATATCGTTCCGCATCTTCTAAGAAAACAAAAACGTCTTTTGTATGAGGTGATTAATAGTAATGTTCCAATTGTTATTATTCAACGAACAGTTTTTTTCAGTTTTATATTAAAACGTTTGTTCATAGATACTCGGAAGAGAATACAGTTTTTAACTATATGTGGGCCTTTCGGCTTTTTAACTTACACCCAAGTAAAGAAAGGAAACAAATATTCAACATTGAAGTTAATTGAAGTTTTGGTAAACGTATTCAATACTTAATGTAAATTTTACTTACTCTCTCCTCTTCTGAAATTTTACTAGGGGTAGATTTGAAAAGAATTGTTTAAGCTATACTTTTTCTCCATGGTTATTTGTTCAAGTTAACTAAATATCTGCACTTTATTCTAAGAAAACCTCTTTGAAGTGGGCGTAAAAAGAAATTTCATAAAAAAAATCTTTTAAATTTAATTAAAAAGTCAAGAATAGTGTCAATATCTCTGCAGTTAAAGAAGTTATCTGCTATTTGAATGAGTCAAATGATTTGCTTCATGTCACGACTATCTTCGTCGCGACTGCTCTTCGATATTTTTGTTCGTTTACAAGATGTTTGGGAATTTCGCTTTTACTAACTCACCCGCTTTATTTCAAGTGGATATTTTCTTTTCAATTTTTGAAGTGAATACACATTTTTTTTTACTTTTTTTGTGATGGTTATTTTATTTTGAAATTTCTCAATTGAACTTTCACGCGGAAACTAATCTAACATGTGTATCATTCAAATTATTCGAAATATTGCTTCTGTTTTATTATACTATTTCTACCAAGTCTATTATGTTGAAGATTCTAGTTCCATATTTATGTAGTTATCAAATCGCATATTTATATTTCCTTATTATTGACTATGTTATTACCCTTTTTGTAGAAGACGAATATGCCGCCACAAATAATTATGAAGAATGTAATAATTTGTTCGACGACAATAGCTTCTTAATTAAATTTGTAATACAACTTTTTAAATATTTTATACAATTAAAAATGGCATATTATTTTAAATATAAATTACTCGAAACAAGATAAAAAAAGATAATGCCATTATAACTGTGAGAATCCTCTTTTTCAGCCGACACGTTGTTAATGAAGATGTCTATTATTGATGCTCAATACCATGTTTGGTACGCAGAATCCCCGGGGAGTGTCGCCAATTTTGACGCAGAAAGCATTTATTTATACATGTCAAGAAAAAATCATTAAAGAAATTACTTGTTAAATTAAACAAATGAGCATTTTTCCTAAATAATACTGTTTAATTTTAATACGTATGACATTTTAATGCATATTCGCCGTCAAATAAATTAAATTATTGATTCCATGTCCTGTTATTATGATAGTCAATCTCATCACACACCATGTTCAAATTCCCTTTCATATTACAAGTGCAACATAAGTTCAGCAATTATTTGAAGGGGCTGGTGAAGTGAATATGTATCTGCCTTGTTTTCGTTTTCATGAGTTTAAAGGCACTGGAAAACATATTAATGTTCAGAAAACGATTAAATACTCATCTAGTTCATTAATTTTGATTTGGGTTATAAGAGTTCAATTTTTGAAAATATTAATATGAATGTGGATTATTAGTAGATATATCATAAGCTAGTTTATAATGCAAAAGCGATGATTAAAGTAACAAATAGAATTGAACACAATCTTCAGTATTGTGTTCCAAATATTGGGGGAACGAAACAATTACCTCCATTCTAAACTATTATTATATATCAATCTCATTTCAAACTTTAAATAATAAAATATTATCATCTTAAAATAATAAAGCGTAATGTATTACTGTGACCAGTAACTTCATTCTACACTATAATGTACCTCAGAATGGGTTTATATTCAATGACAACATAAATTATAAAACATTCATACTAGCCTACGTGTTATCGAATTATTTAATCATGTCCCATCATCAATTAAAATAATGTACATTTATAGTTAAAAATGGAAATCTTGAAACTGAAGCAATTATATTGTTCTCCAGTAAATAAATAGTTTCAAAGATAATAAAAAACAAAGTCACTCAGATTGGATAACACGGTTTCATTTTTCACCTTCGTCAATCACTAAGATATTGCTTAATTGACGAAAGCGAAGGCTGAAACTATTTCACCCAATCTGTGAGTGACTTTTACTTGTATCATTTTTTAAAGTTTTTATTACCTTTAAAACATTTCATTTATTATTGACGATTGTTCATTATTTTTTCGACTGAAATTCTGTATAACCCAAAAGAGAAGAAGAAAAGTAATTCTATTTTATGTAGGCTATTTTACAAGTAGCTATTGTAATCGAAGATATATAGTTGTTCTCAATTGTGAGCATTTAAATTTGACATGTTGACGAGACTACCCTACGAAGCTTCCACGTGAATATCCTCCGGCTAGAAATCACGCGCTTTGGGATCAGAAAAGAGTACGAATATTTTGAAATCACTAGAACAAAATCACTCGAGTTTTGAAATCATTGATGGGATTCCACACACACCAGTTTTTTTTATATTGTTGTATTTGTAAACGGGAAATGTAGCGTGCTATTGAAGCTTATCTACATGGAGCGATGTGAGTTAGGAGTCGAGTGAAAGGTCATTGTTAGTAGGTGGACCGGTTAATTGGGTTTACCAACAACTTGGCCCACGTGGAGGGGTTAGTATAAGTAGTTAGTTATTGATACTAGGAGTAGCTGGATAGAGGAAGGAAGGTTTGTTTTCAGTAGTCACAGCTGCATGAACTAGGTCATTAATGTGAAAAGCTACAAAATTTCTGGTCCCATTGGGAATCGAACCCGGGATGACTTGGTGATGAGCGACAATAATACCACCTGGGGCTTTTACCACCTGCATCATCGCTGGGACTCACCGATTGAGTGGGATAGATTAAGAGAGATTAATGTTTTTTATGCTCAATGAAAATGAAAGCAAGAGCAGTATAAAAGAAAAAAAATTTAGGAACTAAATTATAATTCTACTCGAAGTCACACGAAACGGTCAGGTGACAAGATAAGGACGAAATCATAAGTCTATATTCAAATCATCCAGATCTGAGGTATGATATCGCTGCAAAGACAAATTAGTTAGATGGATAATGATCGATTGACGAGCAACATATGGTAACCAAATGATCAAATTTGGTGTGAAAAATATTTTCTGCCTGATTCTCATCCGCTCGGTGAGTGAATATTGTACGTTATATAAACAACAAGGAGATATCAGTGCGCATGTTGGGGTCAGGCACGCACCCTCGCACGAGAGCCCCTTACAGCGTTAAAAGTAGATGATTGCCCGTTGAGATTTCGAAACTTGTTAACTTGATATAACTTGGAGATAAACTTGATGAGATGTCTTCTGGCGAGGGTAATTTGATGCAGACCCCTCCTGGTCAACAATTGTACAGTGTTGCATTTATTTGTGAATATCATATACTTTTTCGGTTTTGGATAAAAAAACGAATCGGCTTACAGCAATTGACTTTAAATTTCGAGTACAAATGCATTTAGGAAATGCTCATCAAGAGGTATGCACATACAGAAAATTGGTTCCTAGCTTTTCGACAAGCAGCTGAAATGAGCAACGCTTTTAATGGGAATGCACACAACGGATTCTTGGTGGCGCTTGTCAGTTTTAACCGCCATAATGGATCTCTACAGACTTTCAATTTCAAACCTGGTTGTCGGCAATGAAGTTTGTTTCACGGCGCGAAGAAGTTTCACGGCATGAGATTTTGTTACTGATTTGTAAACCTCATATTTTACAGATTATCACTTCTTTTATTGTATTATTCTTATATTAGTTGTTATTATATAGTTATGTTTTATTATATTTCACGTACCTTATATTTTAAGGATTATCAATTTGTTTTGTTGAGGAAATACTTAGACAAAATGAAAACATCTAAACAAATTAAATGGAATTATTAACGCGTATTACTCAGTGGACATATTAACGCATATTTTCTACTTATAAATAGAGACTGTTGGGTCTCGCCGCGTCGGGCATCTGTACAGCTGATTTCTGAATCTTAAAATTGATTTTTCTCTGTGAATATTCAATCATTCGCATATGAACTCCAGGGCAATACTAAGCTTCGATCGACTCATCCGATCTTATTAGTTCTATCTCATATTTCACCCCTGCACTATTTTTATTTGATTTTTCTTTTTACTAAAACGCAGTAACATTTGTTTCGCTTCGTTCGAGATTTTTAGGAGTCGAAATGTCTCTTAGGAGCACAAGATGTTTCTTTCGTCACTGTCGGGTTTCTTCCACTAATCGACAGATGGCACTCCTACATATTGTTGTATGTACATACTGCGCTCAGTCCATTGAAATGTTTATGTTCGTCTAGGCATTAGTGATCTCCTTCAACTCACCTTCACATAAATTGACTAAATATATAAGCATGCATCACAAAATAAATACATATGATTGCAAACGATATTGGGGACAGTTCCTCTGATATGAGAATCCATTTTTCTTTTTCGTATAGTCCCTCACAGTATGGTGTCTAGCGTACACAGCTGACACCAGGAATGTTCCAGTTTCATACCGGTACCGGAAAATATTTATATCGTGAAGGTGAAGTTTTTTAATGTTAAATTAAATAGTGACCGTATTTATTAATTGTTTAAAATGGAAAATACATATTTAAGGTAAGGATTTCGTGACCAAAAAAGAATTTAAAAAGATACAGTGAAAAAATTCATGAAATTATATTTTTAATGCAGACATAATGAACAAATAAATATATGAAAGTTATATATCCCAATCAAGAGATCTGTTTAGGACAAATTTTTTTAAAACAACTGTCTAGGAGAGGTCAACTTCTTAATCCGATTGCCAATAAATAAAGGCTCTATAAATGAATAGAATAAGTTGACTATAGGAAAATGAGGCATATAGGAAAGACAAATTTCGAACATCTCAAGACCGTCCCATCCTCTGTGATGCAGGTAAAGGTCCCGTGAAGAAAAAGGTCGCCTACTGCCTTCTCGCAACGCGTTAATATTTGAGGTTTGCCGTGCGTTGTGTTGTCGGCAATGCATGTAATACGCGAAAATTATGATACTAATTTTTATTACGTATGCCCATAACATGTTAATTTAGTGTGCGAAAAATCTGGGAACACTTTTACAAAGTATGCCTTTAATTAATTCCAATTTTATCTCTTGAGATTTCAGGTCTAATGGAGAGGGGTATAGCCTCCTTTGGTCTTCCCTCCCCGATAGATACACCACTGCTCACCCTCATATGCGAATAATCGCATGGGCTCCATTTAGTGGAGGAAAACATTCCATCAAGCAAAATAAGTACTAAGAAGTATTTGACGAGCAGAGTTACAAGGTTGTAAGAGACGCGAGGAATAGTAGACGATAAAGATATCGTTTTATATGGAATATTTATCTGAAATATTTGAAATATATCAAATTTAATTAATTCAGTGAACCCTTATTAAGGTTATTAGCAGTTTCCGTTTAAAATCATAACTCCGAAATTGACATCTCTGGAAATTTTGCGAGAGGAGAACCCGCAGTGCCACCAATGAAGATTCCTTAAAATATATTTCACGTGTCTGTTTAACTGTGACACACAAATAATGATTTTCAGTGGTGATTACTTTTTCAGAATTCACATAAGATATAACAAGACACACATGTTGAAAATAAATTACATTTTATCCCATAAATTTTCAAATTATTTGTAAATTTCTTGAGACAGCACCGGCGAAAGGCACGAGTTTTCTAGGAATAATCAAATAACTTATGAAGCAAAATTGTTTAAATATTAAACACTACAGAGTTCAGCAAAAGATTTTGTAATATATTTATAATAAATCAAAAGATTTTGTTTTCCTGTCAGATACCACATACATAGCTGTGCAAAATGTCAGAAAATACAGACCTAGCTGCTAACACATCTAAACTGCTAACACGTAAAACAAAATGCAAGAATAATTGAGATATTCTCCCATAGAATATGCATCATAGAAACTATATCGAACTTTTTCTTAATGGGATAAAAATGTAAATTGTCTAAACACTGAGAAGGAAACATTTATATTTTAGAATTTTTTTATTTGTGGGAAGGAATCATATTTTTATTTGTGGGAGTGACATTCACCTTAGTTGTGTCATGTAAATATATTTATTTTAAAAGAATTAGCAAAATATTTTTAATTTCTCATACGGATTGGGAATAATTTTGAGTTATCATGAGAATCATATAATTTGTTTATCTGACAAATCTTTTTAAAGGGTCAATTATAATAATTAGACACAAATAACCATCTTTTTCGACACAATATTTTTATAAAAAACTCCCTCCCACTCCACCCAAAGGTTTCTAGAAGTGTTTCCCTCAATGGCGGTGACCGAACTCAATAACATTGCAACTCTCAAAGCTACGAATTCGACTCTATAATTCGTCTCATAGTTACACAGTACATATAAAAACGAAAAACGAAACAATAATAAAAAAAGCAGAAACATAAACAGGTATCTCATAATGCTTCTAGGTCCACAAATCAAACAATGAACCAAAATAACAACTTTAATGTCTTCAACATTTAAAAAATAAGAGTCCCAATTTCACTCTCTAGAGGTGTATTTTCGTAAAATTCCCTCTTAGCAGATATTTTCGATCATTTTTCGTGTAGAGCTCTTCCAAACCCCCAGCTCTAGGGGTGTCGTGATACTCATGTGGACTGATGGTTACATAATGTCAATGGAAATAGGATTAGTCATCTCAGAATACACAAAAACCATGGACTCTTCTCTATTGTCGGTTCTTTTATGTTACATTTATCTCTCACTCTTAGAACCGTAGCTCTGAGGATATCGTGCCCTTATGTGATTTCTGCTTGAACTTAACGACATAGATAGTTGAAAAATCTCATCAACCCTAAACTATAGATCGGATGCAAATTTTGTTTCATTTTGATATCATTTTTCTATATTTTTTATCCATAAACCCATTTCCACTCCCTGAAGGGTGCTAGTGGTGTATTTCTTCCAAGAGGGCTGAATTTAGACTTGATGATATGGAGCTTTCGCTATCAACTCAGCGCCGCCAAAATTATGGAATCGTCAGTGTTCGATGAGGTTTTCTTGGCATCCCTTTCCCTTGGGGTGTTGGAGTTTATACGGGTTGATGGTGGACTTTGTCGTCATCAGGAATGTCACTACTAATTTCAGCAGCCCTGAAAATGTTGACCTCAACACTGATATCAACCATTTTCCTTTATTCTTACATTTCATCTCGAAAAACGATTGTATTTCCTCATAGGGTGTGATCGTGGACTTCAGCGGCGTTGAGAGAGTGACTCAACTCTTCTAGGTCTTAAAGAGGGATGTATTAATACTTATATCAACATTATCTTATTATTTTTACCTTTTTACCGCGTTCTCACCCTTACTCCATGTATGCTAGGGGTATGCTCGAATACTCACTGGTTGTGAACTTACAAAGCATCGGGGACGTCACCCCAACGGCAACGATACGTATGGCTTCGAATCTAATATAAGATTTTTTCATTATTACTACACGTCACTCCCTTTCTACCCCTTTCCTAGAGGTGCGAGGGATATCTTACCCCCACAGTGCTTGTTGTCCGATCATCAGTCATCAATGTATCAAGTTTGGTTGGAATGTTTTAGGTATGTATTCCTCCATAACACTAGAGTACCTTGAGACATTTCAACCAAACTTCAACCGTTAGAGGTGATTATCTTATCGCATGTCTATAACCTAAAAGGAACCTCACATGAAAGGAAAATGTTTTAAAGTTAATGAAAATAAGAAATAAAACACATATTGGACGAAACGGTTTCGGCATTCGTCACATAAGTAATGAAGCGATTCATCTCTCTTCACTTTAGATATGATCGGAAATAAAAGTAAGAGAGAAATTTGAATTCTGAATAATTTAGAAGACTTGTTGTCTATTTAGAACGGGATGCATAGAAGCTCCTAGGAGCCAGATGAAACCTAATTCACGTGTTCTAACACCTATAGATTGGGTATTTATTGGCAGAGTTTCCAAAATCATAACTTTAAAACATTCATTAAATTTTTTATTATGCAATTTGGTGTGGGAGAGGACAGGAGGAGAAGAAATGGATTTATTACAAGAAGCTCTGTGATTGTTGATCCTGATGTTGAGAGGAGTAAATGTTACTCCTACATAAAAATTTTACAAATTGTGTAACCTAGAAGGTAAATGCAATTTACCGAGAGCAGCGGTCTAGTGGTAGCGTCTTCGCCTCCACGATCCCGCTCAGTGGTAGAGGGTGTGTTCAAACCCTGCTCGGCCGAACTTGATGAGGTTTTCAGCTTGGGTTCCCCTCACCTACTCCAGACAAATGTCGGTTCGGTATCATAAGTTCCCTGACAACTCAACATCTCTCCTTCCCAATACCCTTACCCAAGTCCAACGGTTCGGTGGAAGAGCAGGTCTCATGGCCTGACTCTCGCCAAAAGGCATAAATAAATAAATGCAATTTCTGGAGGTGCATTCACTGGATTGTCGAATTTTGTGTGTGAATATGATGAAAGGGCTAGAAAATGACGTAGAAGGATAGAGGATATTGCACCTAGGATTTTCACAGCGTTTTGTGCCGGGTTAGAAAGTGAGAGAGGAGTGGTTAAATTCTTTGTTGTTACTAAAGAACTCTTAGAGGTCAGGGGGTTGTTCATTGACAAGTAGAGGAGATTTGTTGAAGAGGAATTTTGTCGAGGGTTTGGAGGCAATGATTTGATGCAAGGCTTTGAGAAGAGGTTCAATTTTATCAACAATACGGGAAACATGTACATAGTGCAGTGGAATGAGAAGGTTGTGTTTTAATGGCTTTAGATACATAATTTTAGCTAGGAGGAAAAATTATTTCATTAAAAAACCCCGTGGGATGTTTAGTAAAAGGTACAACTTTCAGTCAGGTGAAAATGGCTACGAGCCGGGAACTGAAGATGGGTCTCCTGCTTTGATCGTAGGGGTGTTAACCACTATCCCACCCGTTCGCCTTCCACAACTGTACACCATTTCCACCCAGACGTACAGTGATAGTTATATCAGGTACTAATAACTGAAAATTCTGTGGAAGTTGGTTTCCAACTAGGAATGAGTGACTTAAAGAAAGTTTGTGAACTAACACATGAATTAACTCGTAACTAGAATTTCTGTTCAAGTCTTCTATATATTAAAGTTGTGAATGTTTTGTAGCCGGTTGAAAACTTGATCAGGAGTCAATACATTGTTAGAAATCGTAAATAAGTATTTTCTATGATAAAAGACGTGAAGAAGAAATATCTTGTCAGATTTATCACAAATACAAAACTATGCCTACTACGCAATCCAAAACTCTGACGATTCAATAATCAACATAATTAACAAATTTTGCTTACGTTCACATGTGCCCATAACAATACTTTTGATGCAGTTCGAAACACGTTCAATTGATTGAACTAGTATTCAATAGGAATCTTTCAAGAAGAACATGTTATTCGACCGTGGGATTTGACGTGAACCCGAGTAAGTTGATTAGCAATTGAACAGTAACCTGAAAGTCTCTACGTCACAGTAAACGGTTGAAGTGTGTGCTAATATAAACCAGGGACAACGTTGTGTCTTCTGTTGTAACAATGGAGAAAAAAGCGTCACGATCAGCCTGTCTGCAGCTCCAGTGGGCTTGTTTGGAGGTGATTCATGCATTATCAGGGGCTCCCCAGATTACACCCCAGGTGACGAGCGAAACGACCAAGAATAGAGCGTCTGATGTCATCAAATGAAACGATAGGCAGTTCCACCTCTCATCAATTGTTGAGATCTGAGAATTTCTCTTGATTATTTTTTTTTATTGTTCGGACAAGTAACTGAGTGTGATATGAGGACAATAAATTATATCAGAACTGATGACTGACGAATCAGTTATTAAAATTATATGAGTCATTTGGTTGAATTTCACTGAATTTGTTAATCTAATGTTTTCCAAATAAAAAAATATGTGAACTAGAGTGAAATTCAACATGCGGAGAAGCGAGTGTTTTCTTTTCATGTAACAAAATTTAAATGTTTTCTTTTGTTTTGTCATAATTTTAAAATTTTGGGGTTCCTGTTCTGTCTTTTGTTTTTCGTTGTAATTTTTGTATGTGTATATTTTTTAAGAAATATTGTGTAGTGTTTACTTGAGCTATGATTCTTTCCAAAAAGTAGAACCTCGAAATATCCCTGCTATGGTGACACATTGACGTTTACTCTGACGAGCAAGAAGTACATATTCTTCTCACGAGAGGTCGACCTGCATGAGTATTGTCCTGTTTCGAAATGATCGTGCAGGTAGCGGATTGTAAGCACCTGAAGCGATCAGTCAACTCTCGATTGCAGGTGGGTTCTGCGCAAGCGCAGTTCTGCAAAAATGACATTCCCGCCTTGAAGATATATTATTTTTTACATTCTCAGTCAGCGGCAGGAAGTCGCAAGGCAAAGACGACCGGTGTCCGGACTTCCCACCTGCCGCCTACGTAATCAGGGGCAGTTCGAAATTCACTGCCAGGTTGCACCAGCGATCAGTTCGCTCTCCCACGCAAGGCAGTGTAGTTCGAATTTCTATCACAGCGCTGCACCGAATATTTTCTGCAGACAAATGAAAAACGTTGCCGACAATCTCCTTTGTCAATTCAAATTCGGCTGTCCACTAGAGAACAAGAAACGACAAAGTTACGTATTGTGTCTTATAAATTTCGTTGTTAGGTCATTTTTCATATTGAAACATTTTATTAAAATTCACATTATAGATAGTGTAAAAATTATTTCATAATTTCAACTTATTATTGGCATAGCAATAAAAAACTTCACGACAATGAAATCTTACTTTTTATAAGCTCCAATGAGATTAATTCTGCTTCAACAATAGATGTGTGTGTGTTTTTTTTGTGGGGCTTTAGGGCTCGTCAACATCGAGGTCATTAGAGCCCATTATTGAAGTGATCGAGGTCATTATTGAAGTGATCTTCTTTGCATTCACACTTGTGAAAACGCTGTTCCTAGGATCCTGCTTGCAGCTGATGTCTTCAGGCTGATTGTCTTCTTGCAGAGTTTTTGTGTTAAACAGTCCATAGTGCGTCTAAAGAGAGTGCGACCAATCTACCCGCACCACCGAGATCTGCCATGTTTCAGTCAAAGTAGCGCGTAATTCAAATACACTAATGTAAGTAGAAAATGTTTGTTTCACGTGATGCACCACAAGGTTGCGAACGCAACTGCTCGTAAAACTAAAACGCTTGTAAAATCTGAACTATTCGTGCAAATTTTACAATGTAAGGACAATTTTTATCTTAAATGCTTTCCTAAGACACAGAATGAATTTAATTGGATTAGGATTCATTTTTATCTACTAAAGTTACTCTCTTAAGTTGAAGTATTTTAACACGTCTATTTTTAAACTTTTCAATAATTTTGGTTATCGCTTGTAGATAAGCATATGCTATTGCGGACTTTTTTGTAGAACTCTTTGAGGCGAACAATATTGCCATGCATTGTCGCCACCTATGTCTAACCGATTATGCAGTGTATGCAATAATCTCTCTCCGAAGATTGATTTTCCCCCCGACTTAATTGTATATTATCGTTATTGCCTATTACTTGTGATACCTAAGATAACAAAATACATACGCAAACCTTGCGAGAGAATGTATCTATGAATTTAAAAAAGAACTAAAATCGGATAAGTGGTTCTTTTTTACGAGGTTCACTGGCCGACAGACATTCAAGTGACATGAATTGAATGAATTAAATTGCAATGTATCTTGGAATTTTAAATTCGCTCCGCATTGAAGGAAAAATGGCGCAGCCAATCAATAACGTAACGCGCATCGACCACACTCTCTCTAGACGCTCTCTGGTCTTTCCNGTGTATCTGCGTTACTACAGGCTTATTCCGAGAGTAGTTACATCTAGCGTAACACCATTCTAAGCAAGGAACGAATAATGGCCTTTTAAGGCTGGCGTAACCAGTCTCAAGCATTGCGGATAAACGCTTGGCAACGTCGCATCATCACAAGCTCTGACGTTTTGATCGAGAAATGCAGTAAGTTTTGACGAGAGTGATATTAATTGGTGGTGGCATCACTAATAAATCAGTACGTTTTTATAATGTATGTTTTATACATAAATTTTCATAACGTAATATGAATTATTTAGATAAATTCATTATGTGTAACAAAAATAAATAAAAAGATAACTTAAAGAAAAATGGGATATAATCATTGATTGACGTAAATACAACTGATACGAAAGTATGAAGTTATCAAATTGAAATTATATAGATTATTTGATATTTTAATTATCCAACTTAAAGGTCATAATACGACACTACATTCTAAATTAGAATACGTAGAACTCGAATTGTAATGTTAGAATTCGAATATTATAGAACAATATAGATGAATTAATATTTATTCACACGAATATACGGGCCTGAAGAGAACTCGAATTTCTTTATTGAAAAAAGAAATTGCAGTAGTTTTTGTTTTTGATAATTTTTTATGCTTTACTATTATTTTATAGACTGTCCATATCGATTTAGTAGTATAGTATAACAGAACATAAAATAATTTATAGGCATTGATAAATAAATCACTCTCACAAGTACAATTGGATATTTTGTTTCAACTCTTTGACTCCGATTCCGTGAATCCGATTGGATCGAGGAGATGTATCTTCCGACTTTCAAAATGTCATATGTTCTAATATATTTCGTTTACATCTGACGTTTTCTCTATGACCTAATACCGTTAAAACGCCGATGTAATTTCTGGGGTTCACTGAGGAAGCTACGACGATAGAGGTGACTCGAAAAAAATTGATCAATTAAATGAAATTTGATTAGCAAAAGCATGCAGAAATATTTAAACACATATATGTGGTAATATATTTTTAATCTATACGAATTCAATTGCAACGTTTCTTGGAATTTGAAAATTCACTACCTTTTAACGAAAAAATGGCACATCCAATCAGAAACGTGGACAAGCAGCGGCCACATTCTTTATTGATTCACTCTGGACTTGTTTCTTACGTATCCATGCATAAAAATCTGGTCAGCGATTGTTTCTGACACTGGAAGCAAGTGTTGGCGCTGAAAACAGGTTCTTTACGTTTGTGTATTCTTAGGAATAGATATTTTCCCCACAACTCCTCAGGAAGGGGAGGGCTTAGCGAGTGATCACTCGCTCCATAGGAATGGTTATATGGCGAGACGGACAGTTTTCAATAGTGTATTATTTACGCCTATTGTCATCAAATTGTCTTTTTGACATTATTGAAAACATTCATTTGCAGAGAAGCCAAATTTTCGAAATTGATGTATATTTGAGGATTTACTTCCAGCGTGGGAAAACACTAAGCAGAATAGTTGAAACCTACTCCCTTCTGCGCAATTTCAAAACATCTGAAACACTCGCCCCTGAATAGGAATGGTGGTTCCGAGAGGTTTTCAAAGAAGGATTTCTTTTTCATTTCGGCTTCTAGACTGGACTTAATTGAGTCTGTTTAGTTGAGATTAGTTCTCCCCGTTATCTGCAAGTGTGATTTCTGTGCTCGATTTTCACGAAAATTTCGCACTGAAAACCTCCTGTTATGTTGAATTGACGCAAATTTTATATTGCCACATTTCAAAACATAGAAGTTATGGTGATATGACATAAGTGACCCCTTACTTTTCCCTCTCATGTTTAGCCACCAGATACATTACTTTTGTGCGATAAATTTATTGAATTACCTTCTATGTCTACGGTCGTCAAAATGAGTTAATTCTCAGCCCTTGGACGACTTGAAGAAGTCGAGTTTTCCTGCTTTTAGTGATCCAAGTGGAGTTATTTCTTAATTATCGGAATAAGCACGGTCTCTTCAGGGCACGTCAGAGTGTGTTAATACAAAGGACAGAAAAAAATCTGTGACAAACACCTTGGTAGATGTACATTTCATCGAAAACATACTCAAGCGATCCAACTAGTAGATACCTATCAGTGTTTTAATATGGCAAACGTTTTAAAAAAATTGACTTCTTTACCATTGGTTCTATTACGGTTTGTGTCATGACATGATTATTTTAGAACAGCTCTTAGTTAAGGATGCAATCGTTGTTCCTGAATGGCTGTTGTGTCATGAGAAGGAGCAGATCATCCAAGTTCCGTTCAGCCGCGTGCTCCGAGGTCTTGATCCTGCTTTTAACGGTGGTCCACTCATCGTGAAATTTGCTGTACGACCTCCCCCCCCCCCCCACAACAGCCTTTTGACAATTCTTGTGTCAGATTATCTGCATAGGTGGCGCCTACGTTCTCTCGTTGATATTTCTTGGATTCTGGAGGGAGCAGGAGAGTACTACTGAGTTACTCGGGGATACACCCGATATACCAGAATCATATTGACTAACATACGAATGTCCAGCAGCCAAAGTACTAATGCGATATTATATTTCTAAATTCCTGAAAAAAGTGCGCAATTATAAAAGGCCTAGTATAAAGATCTTACGTCAATGAAAGTTTGCTTTAATTAGTAATGTGACGTAAAATAAATTTTTAAATTTCAAATAAATTGAACTCTTATAGGTAAAGGCGTTCAAGAATTCTGTGAATTATAAACCTGCGAAATAACATTCTGAGAGTAAGTGGCACGCATACTGCTGCTGGTGGCTACTTCTGGTAACAAAAATTCTTGGTGAGTCTGGAAAAGGAAAGGAATGCTGGTGGCTACTTCTGGTAACAAAAATTCTTGGTGAGTCTGGAAAAGGAAAGGAATTATTTACTGGGAAACGTTTTTGCCATGAGGATGTATGAGAACGCGGGTGGCAGGAGTATGGGATGGGGTGAGGGGTATTTATCACGCTTTAGCTGTTAACCTTCTCGGTACTCGTTGTGGCGACTGTATTTCTCTAACGTGTTTCTTTGTTTATCGCAGAAATCGGAAGTGTCAACGGCGGCGAATAAAAAGAAGGGAGGGCTGGGGACAGAGTACGGCGTTGGCGGGACTCCGTGTGAGAAACGCTCACCGTCCCCTGACCGTCGGCCGACGTCCTGCGCCTCGTCCTCACGTTCGTCCTCACCACCGCCGGCGCAGTTCCTCGATCCCTCGTCGAGCTCACGTCCTCACTCAAGATACCGCAACAGAGGACCCGATGCGCAGGCGAAATCTCGCAGTCCAGGGAGAAAAATATAAATAAAAAAATACCAAGATAGGAAATGAATCCAAAATGCTGTAACAGTTTATTGAAAACATATCATCATTCTTGCACAATAATATTAATGTATATAAAACGGAACATGTAATCATACCTAGACTTGTCTACAATGTACGTGAGATGGTGCGACTCGGGATGTCGAAAGGTCATTTCGTCGAGAGGTGGAGAGCGCTCTGAGAGTGGCGCAATGTGAGGGGAGGGGGGAGATGGTAAAAAGGGGGGAGGGATAAGAGCGACAGGGGAGGGCGCAGCGAGGCGCTCAGGCAGGCAACCAAGCAACTGATTGTCGCATACTTAGGCGAGATGAGGCATTTTTTCTACTTCGCGTCTAAAAGTCTAGCCAAAGCGCTTTTCTTCCTACGCGCTGTCGTGCCAGTCCTGCGCCCTAGTAGCGGTGCGGAGATGTGTGTGTAGGGAAAGTGGATTGGGAAAAGGTTCGTTGTCGAGTCCAGCGGGCGGCCGTGCGGTGGGTGGGCGGTGGGTGGGGGAACAAATCGTGCCCCCAGGGACTCTCCGCCACCCGGCCAGCAGGTACACTGAGATAATTCGATTTGAACAGTCAACAACTAGCCTACGCAAGTGTCCATCGAAGCGATGAGAAGAGCGATGGTTGAGTACAAAGCTGAGAGAAGACGCGCTGAGGCGGGGTGCGCACACGAAGAGTGGGGGTGCGGAAGAAGCGGCCCCCTGAACGACACGCACACGCAAAACATTCCGTCGGAGGTGGCGCCGCCCGCCCCGCGCGTCCCGGGACGAATACCCCTTATTTAGAAGATTTCAGAAATTGATGTGGAAGAATGTTTGAAAGAAACACTATAAAAAAGTATCACAAAACGCTCGCGGGACTGACGCGCCGCTGCCCCTGCAGCTGTGGTGCAGGGAGACGTATACAAGCGGGAGGAATTCGTCACCCTCCGCTCCACCCACCCATACCATCCCCCCACGGTAGTACACATAAAATAAGTCTTTCAGATAACACAGGTACTTAGGCATAATATTGGTTAAAGACTGCATAACTGTTGTAAACCCCCTGTGACTTGTGAACAATATTATATAGCAATATATAAAAGATCTATGTAACGACGTCTTGGAAAATAGCAGCTAGAGGTTGGGGCGGCGCGACGGTCGCCAGAAGAATCTGTCGATTGCGCGCTGTGGATTGTCTGTCTGCGAAACGAGCGTGTTTTGGTGCGCGTGTTTTGAGAGCCCGCTCGTAGGTGACGGTGCTTTTGCAGCTGCTGCATTCTACGACGACAGGGCGGCGCTGTCCTCTGTACTCCCGTATGCACGAAAGAAGACTGTTCAAGATGGGGCCATCCTTTTAGCACGTGCCCTCCGATCAGTTTAGTAACGAGTCAACGTTTTGTCGTCTCGGTATTGACTCCAACATAACATTCTTCTTTCGTTTTCGCCGGTATAGGACTGCAGCCGCAAGGCGTGCTCAGGGAACTCGCTTTGAAGTGAAGCGCGTTCGAACGGGCGCGTATCTGCGCTATTGCTATGCTTTCCGTGGAAACTGCTTGTGAACGTATTGTCGATGACTCTGCTGCCCTTTCGCCACCGCCGCCACCACCGCCGCCGTCGACCGCTGCACCCAGAAGCCACTAGCGACGCCGGGAGACTCATCATAGGCCGCAGAAACTACCTGGCGGCAGTCGTTGAGGACAGGCAGGAGGCAGTGGAGGCGGCGACGGCGACGGGAACGCGTGAGGGCGGGGGCCGAATGACGACGGTTTCGGGTATTGCTGTGAAGGAAGGCGACGCGAGCCGACAAGTTGTTGGCCGCCGCTCACGTCTGCTCCTCGTCCAGGCTAAGGCACTCCTTCAGGTAGTCTTCCATGGAGCGGTACACGTGCTCGAGGACGCCTTGCAACAAGTGGCCCTCGTCCGCGTAGCTCTGCAACACACGAGTGGAGAGGGATGAGTTGTTGGCCTCAATGAACACAAGCTGGCGTTTGCTACCTTTCTCAACGACTCAGGTGTGACTTATTTTCCATTGAAGTACAAGCAACGATGTATTAAAGGAAAACTAATTTATTTAAATTTTTTCAAATGAGAAACCAATATATAAAAATAATATCCTCTGTAGCTTTGGAATGAATAGGAAAAGGTACTAGACAGAAACACAAACCTCACAATAATCCACGATTTATTTAAATTATTGGAGGGTCACATGACAATGCGTGGAGTAACGAATAAAGGAGATCACATTTTTAAAAGGTCGTTGATTCATTACACCAAGGGAAGAAATAATATGCCAAATTGTAAAGTAATTCGAATTTCCACGGAATTTAGCTTAATTGTCCATGGATTACCGTGAATCATGAGTAGAAATATATTATTATCCAACTATAGTTAAATGATCTGGAACCGAAAGGATACTAAAATCGAGGAATTTCTACTGCAATTAAAGAAAACTTTCCATCCACCTTTTACGACGATTTTAATTAATGGCAAGATATAAAAGACATCTTCTTTAGGTAATGTGGTTCGTCTCCGTTCAAATCCCACCAACATTAGATGTCAGTAAGATCAAAGATTGATTCCGTTTGCAAAATAATTCCGAAGACTTTTGTGGTATGAAACGTGATAGAAGTTAGTGGTGTTTGAAAAGCGTGAGCAATCAGTTATTTTTAAAACTTGTATTGAGTTGGTTGTCTTCGAAACTGTACCCAGTGATTATGAACCTCGTGAGAAGTTATGGTAATGAAAGTGTAAAATGTATGTATGAAGATAATGTTTGAATGTGTATATGCAAATTATGCTATTTGATGGATATTTATTGCAATGCTTTCAATTGTCTGAATCGGTCAAAACGTGCCAGTACAGTATTTTAAATATTTACCCGTCACTCAAAACCTGCAATTGATTATTTTGCGAAACACCTAAAAGAATGGGATTCTTTCAATATCATATTCCCATATAAATGAATCATTGGAAAAGGAATATATTATGTCTATCGCTAAATATTGTAGGAAGTTATTGAAGAATAATCTCTTAAACATAAACTCCGGAAACCTAAATCTAAATATATCATTATGAATAGAAAATATTGTACGTAATAATTTAATCTACAATTCCAAGGTTATGAACTGTATGATGGAAGTTTGGTAATGGGACTGTATATTTCAACTTGTGAACTAATTGCAATATTAAATTTGATTATTTATTTAATGAGTTTAGGACGAAAGTGGAAAGTACATTCTCGGAAGTGAATAGCCAACTGTACGTACAACATGAGAAATTGTAGCCATTGGTCTGAGTTGCCATGGGAACCAAGTGTTGCTTTGCTATACGATACTGCGGTCGAAGCTGCCTCTCGCACTCGCTGACCAAAGTGCGGCTTTAACTACCCAACATGAAATCCCAGGAGCATAGAGAATGAAATTTACGCGAACATGACCTTTACTGGAATACATGTTCAATGTTCAAAATCCCATTTGTGAGGTTTCATCAGCAAATGAAACTACTTGAACATTTGCACATTCTGGAGAAAATTATATATTGAATCAAAAATCTTGACTGAAAAATTTTGCCCAACATTATTTTACTATTATGCTAAAATATTATTTATATCATTTCGTAATTCTTAAATACATAATAATAAAGATGTGTCGTAGATAGGTACCTACCTATTTATAGTCGCGAAAATCGCAAACTTCCAATAAAATCAGTTCAATGCAAAAACGAGTCAACAGTCCCAAAAGAGTTTCATTGAAACTTAAATTGAGACAATGCCAGACACTGATTTTAATTGTGTTGTATTAAAGGAGATTTTTTTTAAAAATTGAAAAAAGTTCAAATGAACAAAAATTGAAAGTGTAACTCTTTCTTTCTACGGTTTCTGTTAAATTCATTTTGTGCGATCATATTTCTAACGTTCATTAGATCCGATAAAATAAAAACTAAAAATGTGCGTATAATTTATATTGATATATTCATTTTGAAAGATTATTCACGTGCTCATAAGATAATATTTGCATTGCTAGGGAATAGTTTATTTCAAAAAAATATTCAAGAGCCCTAGGGAATAGTTTATTTCAAAAAAATATTCAAGAGTGAAAAACAATCAACGTCAATCCAAGTGCAATTATTTTAGTTTTTATATTTCAGGTTCAAGTCAGTGTATTTCAACTACCACAATTTTCATCATACCATTTTTTAAATTGCGTTTGTATGATGTACGTTCAGTGGATTGTCGCAGCACACACAAACCACATTTGCACTTGTGCGTGCGCCATTTGCCAACAATTATTGTTGAATTTATGGCAAAACTGTCGACTCACACATAGATCCTCAAAGAAATATTCGTGAGATTGATTAACAGCAATGGTTCGAGGAAGGATCTACATCTTCTCGAATCATGGAATTTTTAATTTTTTTTCACCCTTCAATTTCATCGAAGTTTACGTGAATGAAGTTATCCTTACGTGATACTGCACGTACAACAATCTTAAGTAGATATCCTTAAAAATTTACATCAGTTTATAAATTACTTTTCCGTGTATCAATGATAGAGACACTTCGTTGACAGTCGTTTTTATAAGTATTACAATTTCATTCCCCGTGGTTAGAAAAAAAACCCATTCATTTCCTTGTTTTCGCAGTAGCTTTTACGTGTTTTGTTATTATTGTATTCTTACTTATATTTTGCCCCACACCTTAAACTTAGTCTCCTGGAATAATTTTGTAACTAATTGCATTCATTTTTACAACAATGTTTTTCATTCATATAATCATTGCAATAAGAGCATTTCATCCATACGTATAAGATATATTACCCAACTATGGTCAAATGAACTGGGAAGCAACCGAAAGGAAAGTCAAGGAGTTTCTACTGCAGTTAAAAAATACTTCCCGTCCACCTTTTACGACGAATATTTTAATTAAGGGGAAGATTTAAAAGTCATTTTCTTAATGTAATGTGCCTGTGAGATCAAAGTCATTTATTCTACAATTATTCTTTGGAATCAGGAAGCTGTGAAACTGATATTTCCGTAAAATATCGGGTTCAAAATTTTTTGCAAATCACGTTGAAAAAAAAAAAGATTTATTATTAGAGAAAGTATTGAAATGTTTTTTACTCATTCTGACATAAAGCGAAATTTTGTTTGTATTGTATAAATTAATCAAGAATTCAATGCGAATTTAATATACAACTAATTTGTGGTGTTACGGGAAGCGACATTTCGAGACGGTCTCGTGGAAGTGATATCAAACACATGATTGGCAGATGTGTTCCACATGTTCTTCACGTGTCAGTGAATGAGTCAATGAATTAAAATTAAATCATTTTTACACACATTCTCCGTTTTATATTTACCTTTTACGCACTTGAATCAAAGAAATGAAGCACCAGCTTTCTATGGAAACTGATCTAAAGCAAAATGACGGGACCCGAAGGGTTCGGAAAGGGTTAACAAGTTCAAGGGAGAAAAGGTGCAAGGTGGATGAATGCTCTCCAGAATGACTCTGTTTCATATCGCTGTAAACAACCGTAAAGATGAGTTGGTTTTATTTTGGAGCTATAATTATTATTAGTGAAATAAAATAAATGAAAAATATGGTTTACCATGTATGTATATGAAAAATATGGTTTACCACTTTAGAAACTATTGATTAAAAATCATACAACTATATGACCCCTTATTGCAAATTTTCTTGTTAGTTTATGCTTATGCAATTGCTCATTCTATACACGATCATAGTATTTTTGTGTATTTATCTAGTAGAGTTAACTCCGGATATATTGCTGTACTTTCATTTAATTGATGGGGTAGTTAATATCTATTTTCTTTCTGGGATACGAAATTTGCTCATTTTTCCCCTAAGGATTATTTCTTAAACACTTTACGTTTATTGTCTTAGTTTATATTTTCACCTCGTGTGGTTAGTACTCAGTCATGGGTAATTGAAAGTGCTCTCAGGGGAAGCAAACGCAATTCCAAACCGGAACCGCAGCAGATTCCCTGCAACGAAGAATGCCCTCTGCAACCGTTGCCCTTCAGATTGTAATTGTGGATGCTTTATTTGTGTGTCGTGGTCTCATTTCCTTCCCACATCTTCTTCTCTTTGCCCCTCTTCGCTCCGTTCGCTCTTAATGAAGCGGAAAGGGAACGCTGCATCGGCGGGTGTTTTGGCGCCTCGCCAACCCACCTGTATCCACAGCTGTGTCCCAAGAGTTACAAGCAATGACTTGCTTTGAAAACCTGTGTAAAACACTTGTGGCAACATGCCACGCATTATGGGTAATTACGCTCCACTGTCACTTCTATCTCTCGACTTCTTTTGTTAACACTCCATGACAATAGACTAGGATCTCGTAAATTAACTATCCCGATATTTCTAAACGCAAAAGACATATTATCTGGGTGACGAAGCTTTGATTGGCTGAAAATTACTACCGCCACTCATTCAACTATTATTGACTTGGTCCTTCCCATTCGCTGGTTGTAATGTCCCTAGCCCGAAGAAACACATAAGTATATTCTCGTAATTTTTCGTGTGTCGGAACCTGAAGGCGCCTAAATGATGATAGTGTTTAGTGCCCCTGTCCCCAATCGCATTGCATTTATGATGAAAAAAAAATGTAACTCCTATTCAACATGCAGGATTTGCTAATAAATTATTATTACGAACTGGCATCTGTGGGGTCCCTAAGTTTATGAAAAATGTCATGCCAACGTTCTTTTCTACAAGCTAATTGATCCTGATCTCTTAAGATTTACCAGTGTTACAGTCTGCGTTAATATCAATTCTTATTTATGATTTAAATCTTGAACGTGAACAAATTCTTCACTCACGCACAGATAGTGTTATCGATGTGTAACGTCTCTTTACTAGGAAAGGACACTGATCATGAGGAACATGAGCAGAAATGCAAACATCCCATGTTACTTACACGTTGATGCAAATATTGTGTAAGAATTTGATCGTAAATAAAATTTAATCACATTGTTATATATTCATTGTAACTGCACCAGAAACGATTATTTTAATGGAATAAAAAATGTTTAAAAATGCATTTTTGGTATGTCAATAAACGCTAGGACGTGATCTGGCAAAGTGAAAATCACAGATAATCAAAATTTAGTGTTTACGTCTCCGAAAACCTGGAATTTTTCATGAGCGAAAACTTTGCATACTTTATTGCTGCATTATGTAACAGAAAATAAATAAAGATAACTTGGATATAGAAGGTACAAATGGGAAGGAAAAACAACAGAAAAAAATCAAATTCTTCTTCTCGGCTAAGCTTCCATTCTATCCTCGAGCTCAATCCATTTGCACTCTAGTACACGCAGCCCATTTCGGGAAAGAGGATTTATTTTACCGAATTCAGTCGTAAAATTTGCATAAAGTGGCGAGAACCATTTACGCATTCGCTGTTGGAGCATCTTTTGTTTACGCCTAGTGTAGACAGCTTAACAGTAATGTGTAAATGATTGTCAGGCGAATGGCGATAACTTTATAATGGTTGGATGAACTGAATATTTTATTCGAGAATCCTGTTATATAATTCTTTCTGAGAAAATTTCAATTAAAAATAGATAGATAGTAATATAATATAATTAAATAGTGTATAATTAAAAATAAATGTAGTAATATAATTAAATATAAATAGATAGTAAAAAATAATTGCAAATCTAGATTTTTAGAATGATTTAGTACTCGTGAAATGTAATCATATTTTTCGTTCAACAACAATTTAACATGTTATTAGACCTTAGTGTTGTACATTCGAGTTTTTTATTTAGTGGCCGATGTGTAAAATCCATCCTAAACTTTGCCAATATTTTTAAAAGTAAAAATTCTGAAACAGAAAATATTGTTGTCATTTTAAATGTTTAAACACCTGTTATCCTTAATAAGTTATTGATTCTTTATCATGACATTTTTTAGGTTGTTCGTGATATTTTATAAAATATTTCTGACAGGACATACATTTTCATGTGGAATAATTGTGCCACATGCTTCCTTTTTATAGCATCTTCTTCTTCGTGGGAAAGATGAACTAAGAATGAGTTTTCGCGACTCACTATCTCTAAACAGTTGCGATTTCAAGGCGGACACAGTGGGCACGTCCCCCCTCCGAAAGAGATGGTAATAATAAAAGAAAGGATTTTACTCCGAAAAAATATCAGAATGCTCTTTGAAATGAACGAGACAAACTAATAAAATCTGTGTAAAAAGACGACATCGTAGGACAACAATGTGAATTATTTTGCTTCTATCGATTTCCACTCCTACATGGGAAATGAGCATAGGGATGCGTCATTTTACCATCTTTCTCTGCCCGTGCATTGGGTAAAAAAATGTGTACTTTATTTTCGATATCCAACATTATATGTCAATATTGCCACTTTCGTCCTTGCATTAAACTGAATTTTCATAATGTCATACATTTTGTAGTTTTAGATTGATTGCCGAAACGTTTTCGTTTACTGTTGAAATTAAGTAAATCAGAAAGCTATGAATAGTGTAGAAACGCCCAAAGTAAATATTCGGTTAACAGCTGAAATTATTTAAAAAATGTAATTTTTAAGGGATATTTATGAAAATTGCAATTTATGTTAATGCATTATTATAAACAACGCATTAAAATTAATATAAATAACGCATTGGAATGTCTTAAATTGTAGTTTCAATAAGTAAACTTTAAAACATTTCCGGTAGAGAGACAAGCGCATTCTAATATTTCTTTTTATGGGCCCCCTCAAAATCAAATCCTTGATCCACGTCCAACTGAAGGATAAGTGGTAATCTCATATTCCATGCGTATCGTGCAACTAATGCGTTGCTCTCAAACACCGACGTGTACTTAAAAAAAATTGGTTTTGGTCTGCGTGTGATTAGACCGTCTTGCATGTAACGTTTGCCATTGCAAGACTCTCATTTTCGTTGTACAAAATCACCGTTGTTTACTGTGGCAGCTGGTCGTCTGCTTCACTTGGCGATGCGAAGCGTGATCGTGTTTGTCCTCCGTGCACTAGTGATTCGTTGCACTGCTTTAGTGCAAGTTAACCACTAGCATACGATTTGCGGTCACGTGGGGATCCTAAATAGCAGGAAGCAGTGTCGACAATGCTTCAAGATACAAGCGCTGATGATTTGGATTGTCATTGAACAATGGTATATTTGCTTACATCGTACTACTGACTGAGTACTGACAGAACGCGGGTTCATTCCCCCTCTCAGCCGAACAAAGTGAACTTTTCGGCTGCAGTTTCAATCATCTGCTCACACAAGTCTCAGTTCGCTACCTTCTTTCCCCAGCAATTCAACAACTCTCCTTCCCAATTTCATCACTCACATCACGGTAAAGTAGAAGAGCAAAAATTACGCAAATCTCGCCGTAAATTAATAAATAAAAAATATTTTAAAAATTGTTTTAATCAGAAAAACTAAGGCGTAAGGACTATGCTATTGTAGTGCCAATTTCAGCGTAGTATGAGTATCATCGTCTTCCATCTATTAAGCACCGGACAGAGAAACTACTCGGACCCACGTTCGCCCAAAGTAGGTAAGGTTTTCAATGGGAATTTATCGCTCTTTCATACTAAACCAATAGCGGTGCAGAATTTACAGATATCCCGAAGACTCAATACTCCTTTCTTCCTTGCAAAATGTCATAATAAACTTAATAATACACGTATTTTATTTGGTAGAGAGTTTCAGACCACAGCTTCTGCTCTGCCATCTGACTATTGGTACAAGAGCAGACGTCGTGGCCTAAAGCTCGTCACGTTCGTCTGATGAATCCATCGAATAAAAGGAAACGAAACAACAACAAAAAATCCAAGTGAATGCAATGTCCAATGTAAGCAGCACCTGGTAGCGGAAGATGACGCCTGCGTCGGCCAGCGCTCGCGCCAGCGCCACACCGTGTTGGAAGGGCGCCGTCACGTCCGCCAACCCGTGGAGCAAGTAGAGCGAGTGACTGGGCACGTTGCGCGCGCGCTGCGTCGCGTCCGCCTCCACGTAGCCCTTGAAGTTCTCACCCGGCGCACCGAGGATACGCTCCGTGAACGCGGAGTCTGCAAAATGACACGTTCATCAGATTAGCCTTTGTTATGGGTTTCATCATCCATGCAAGTCATACAAAATTTCCATTCACATTCTTATTTTGTTTTGTCAATTCACGGTCCAACAATTTTGATTCACTTCGTGTCCCATTGTCCTTCCTTACTCTTCGAGAGAGAGAGAGAGTTGCAAAACCATTGAACATACTTTCTCATATACGTTTCTCCATCTGCAGAATAGTATGACAAAAAGTATCGTAAAAGTGTTACGTAAATGTAATTTCGTTGTAGACAGAAATTGATGTATTTTCGCATCTGAAGTGCGTTTGCTGTCCTCCTATGAATTTTATCATTATCATATCTTTCATTTCAGTTTACGAAAAGTGTATTATACATCTGCTTGGTCCATTGACATTGCTAAATATTATGCAAGCTTCTTGAATCAGTAAACTAATGTGTAAGTGTAGCAGACATAAATTATTTTACTGTGTTTATACCAAACTTTCGAGCGAAATACCGTTAATGCGGATGTAATGTATACTAATTGTATCTTAAGTACAGCAAATTTACGAAAAATCGTCGGTGCCGTTTTTGAGAAATATTCGAAAGAGTACTTTGACCTTCATGTGAAGTACCCTTTGTTTTAAAGTAAAAAAACAAACAAACACAAATTTGAGCACGTGCACCGAAAACAAGTAAATTCTACCGTAAATTCGAAATATGAATGAAATTGATCTATCCATTTACTCAGAACCACTGCGCGCAGACGGACACACGGACGGGCGGTCGTTTTGCCAAAACCTACTTTTTCTGAATCAGGGAAAACCAAATCGGATATTTCCGTTGAAATCTCGCTTTCGAAATTTTTCACGATTACAAAACTTTCTATACACTACGCATATGAGAAAGTAGAACAGGGAGAGATATAAAAACTATTTATAGAATGGTCACTTGGATGGATGCTACATCGATGTTGAAGGATATCCCATTTGACAAAAAACTTCTGAGTTAGGTGGGGCAGTTTATTGCTGATGGATTTATTACACAGAATGAAGACTAATTTGCGGAAAGAATTGTCTTTGGGAAATAAGCAGAATTTTGAATTCTATGTATAAAAAGTTATTTAGGAGTGCGACTCATTTAGAACCATACACACGTGTAGTAAACCTTTTAAATGTTGTATCACACGTTACATTTTTCATAGAGAATATTATGTAGTTCCAGTTTCCCACTAGTTCTTTGAGTCTTTGAGTGGATATGACAATTTTAATAGTTATTTTGTCAAGAAAGGTAAGATTGTATCTACCCTGTATCTCTGTAAAAGAAAACGGTTGAAAACGTGTGAGAAAGTTGCTAACAGGAAGTAATTATCCTTTCATTATGACCAAAAAATCAAAATAGGTACTAATTTTATTGAGACGTACAATACTCATGATCTGGACATACAATATTTGGAGAGAGGACATTGCGTAGTGGACTTAAACATAGTACTAAATACAATTGTCGTAAAATGCATAGTTTGTTATCCTTATTTACATGTATATAGTGATATTGAGTACAATAAAAATGCATTATATTCATTGTAATTACATCTTAATTAATACATTAATTTTTACTACAAATCAATCTGATTAGTATTATTCTCATTCCCCATCCATATTGCGGATGGAGTTTTGAATGATGTGTAAGAAATCACTAACACGCAGACCCTCTGTGACACCTCGAGCTCTACGAAGGCAGAAGTCGGAAGGAGGTGGAAGTACCTCCTCTGGTTGCCTCTTCCTTCCAAGCGTTCGCTGCGAGCGGATCTCGCCTTGGCGGAGAGGAAGCTGACGTCATCCGCAATATCGACCCCGCCCCGCGCCATAAGGCAGACGAAGGAACGGTGCGGATGCGGGGCGAAGATACGTTCGAGGGAGGAAGTCTTCGGGTTACGTTCCTGGATTTTCGCACCTGACTTTGATGGAACTTTATCCCGTTCAAATATCTCACTCCAACATTTTTCAATAAAAATGTTATCATGGGGGAAAATCCTCTTTGGTAGTATGAATCCCGGAAATTTCATTATTCAGTTACTTCAGACAAGGAAGGAATCATAATTTAATAGAAGTAAATTTATTTATATTTTATTAATTAAAATTAATCGATACACTATTCACTAAATTTTCTCGCACATCCTATGTTTCATATCATTTGCAGCAAAGTACATAATTATGGGACTGCTCCACGTCTTCCTATTTTCAGACAGCCGCTAAATTTTGAAAATAAGTTTATTTAAGAAACAACGTAAGCCAGAGAAAGGTGCTTGTAATGTATCAGGATCACTATTGAGGTCCAGTATAAGAAAATTTACTCATCAAGGGTACCCAATGTACAGTTTCTTATGATACATGCACTTGTTAAATTCAATGGGAGTCTGCTAGACCCTGATTGATGTATATTGATTAATATTATCGTTGTAGATCACTGAGGGAGACACTGGTCTATGATCACACGTGCAAACAGACTGATACATTGATATGCGACAATCTCTTCGACTCTACCAGGAATCTAACCCACGGTCACGCCATGGATAGTTCTCGCTAGCCTTGAATCACCATACTTCATTTTCCCGTACAAGGTCTGTCTGGAAAGTAATGAGAATGATTCTGGAAAAAAATATTTTTATTGAAGTTACGTTCAAATACACTTAGAAGTTTTCATTGTTGTCCCATTTAGGGTCTAACTGCGTCCAACGTTGTTGTGTTTTCATAATTGCAATAGAGTCATTTTTGAAGGTCCTCTTTACGACGGTTTGAAAGTTTCTGGTGATTTTCTTTCGGGTCAAATATTATTCGAGAGAACAAATAGCATTCGCTTGGGGCATATCTCGACTGCTACGTAGTTGGGGTGAGTTGGGATGTTCTTCGTAGCTGACTTTCCCTGCATCGTTAGAGCAGAGCCAATCGACGGTAGTCCCAGCGGTGTCACAGGTGGTAGTGTTGTCGCTCCTCACCAAGTGTCCCGGGTTTGATTCCTGATGGTATGAGAAAATTTGTAGCTTTTCACATTAATGTCCCAGTTCATATAGCTGTGACTACTGAAAAGCAAACCTTCCTTCCTTTGGTCCTTTGTGATGCTTCGCTGAAACCACCTTATTCAGCGACCGACACTCATCGAAAGCTCAGAAGTGACTAAAATAAAGTTTAAAAAAATTAAATATACGTGATCATTGTTTAGTTTCTTACATCAACATCGAATTTGTACCGAATGTAAAGGCATGAAGACCCTCAGGCATTATTCAAAAGCTTGTAATTACTAATTCAAGGAGAATTTTGTTTCTCTCAAGAAATCAATTCCTGTTTTTCCAAACTTTTTAACTCTGATTTTCCTTGTAATTTGATTTGAAATAATGTGATTTGCTGGAATGATCCCCGGCTTACTTTCAGGTAGAAAAATAGTTTATTGTATTCCATGAGATAATGCACAATTATTACGGTTTTTTGAAGATAAATTTATTTATTTCGCTGAATATAGAGTTGAAAATATGATGTTAAATTACAATATCTCGCACTCAACGACATTTTTCAGTCTCAATGCCGTCATATACAGGCGAGGAAAGATGAAGTTTATCAGAGACTCAACGACAAAGAGGGAGTTTCACGTAGGATAAAAGTTACCAACGGAATAAACGACAGCGCATCAGTTTCTACCGCTCTAATGAAGTACGGCATCTGGCACCGACTCTTCTCTCTTTTCTTACTTTTTCCCTTCGAAGTTTCATTGCGTCGCGTCGGCTGTGATTGATGCTGTAAGTTTGACAATTTTTTATCCTTGGTTACGGCAACCTGATATATCAGAGCTGAGTGAAGATGTACGTATGAGATGAATACGAAATGGAAAGAATGAAAGACGCAAACATCCACGCTTTGTGGGGGATTTTCATTCACACGACGTGACACCGTGGAAGCAATTTCATTTTGCCCCCTACTCTTAAAAGTTGAAAAAGATTATTCAGAATTCCTTAAATTTTCAATAATCTCTTCACTTCTGATTTCAGAAAGGTATTGTCAGTTTTTTATCTATACTTATACTAGCCGTGCACCCCGGATTCACTTCACATTTTTTATGTGTGTTAGTGGTTTCTAAACACGACTCTATCTCGGCTCACGATTGATTCTTAAATTCCATTTTTGTGCATTTTCGGAGTTGAGAGAGAAGACAAATCAGAGAAACTTTCAAACTTTCGACACTAGGAACGTTTAAAATACAAGAATTATCCGAAACCCAAATTGTTAACCTCTGATATTCTTCTTCCTTGTACACAACTTGTAAAATTATAAAGTAATGCTCTGTAAAATTGAATCTGATAAAATAAAGATATATGCTCACTGTAGTACAGCCAGTCTGTGACGGGGGAGACTGCGATGCCGCACTTGAACACGCTCTGTTGCGAACCCATCACCATGGCGGTCACGTAGCCACCATAGCCCCAACCCCATACGCCCACTCGGGTCTCGTCTAGGAACTTGAGCGTGTCCAGCAGGTACCTGAAATAATATCGAATACAGTATCAAATAAACACAAGCACCGAAGTATCATCCGAACACATCTAAAATAGTATCTACTCTAAACAAGGTTATATTTCAACTGCTCGCATAGTACAGTAATTTAAATGTAAATACGATCCTCCCAATTTTCATCTTGTATTTAAAATGTAAAAGTTTTAAAATGGATAGACGGAAGAGCAGACCTGAATGTCTGAGTCTCGCCAAAATAAAGGCACTTTATTATTATTATTATTATTATTATTATTATTATTATTATTATTATTATTATTATATTGCAGTAATGAGCGCTTATATGCACAACTGACATTCTTTTGTTTGATAAATTTTAACACGTAAATTGGCTTGTGACTCTCCATTTTCAATACGCAGAATTCATATTCCAAGAAAATATTATTCATTTTAGAAGAAATGAAATAATGAAACGTAACCCAAGAAAACTACCCAAGAAAACAAGAAAGAATAAACATTATTGCATGTGCTTGGGCTCTAATGACCTTCGATGTTGGCGAGCCCTAAAGCCCCACAAAAAAAAAAAACATTATTGCAAAATGCAGTCATATTCACAGATACACTTTCCTTGCACAAACTGAAATTTATGCTGCGGGAAGTGTGTTTTATAAATGTCATATCCAATATGTATATTTTAAAGTAACTTCATTCTTTATATAGAATCCTTATATTTTCAAAGTTAATGGGAAACGGTGTCGAAAAGAAATTATCCATAACCATACTAATAAATAATTGCGAAAGTGTGTCTGTCCCTCTGCTACCTGATCATGACTAAACCACTGAACCGATCGTGATGAACTTTGGCAAGGAGATAGTTCAAATGTCCAAGATGAACATAAGCTGACTTTTAAAACCGCGTGAAAAGATAAAAAATGGTTTTGACGATAAATGTCGATGAAATCGGGGAAAAAGTTAGACATATTCGCTTACGCTGCCTAAATGGTTTATATATAGGAGACAACACTGAATGGCAATTGTTCGCCTCAAGAAGTTCTATAAATAAATCATCGACGACACATGTCTATCTACAAACGTTAACCTAATTATCGATAAAACGTTATTCACGGGTTAAAATGCTTCAAATTAAGAGGGTAATTTAAAAAAGAAAAATCATCATCAAATTTAATGACTTTTTGTTTTGTGCATCTAACAAAATCAAGAAACGTCTTTAAATCGGGTAAGTTTCTGACGAACAGTTAAGAGTTTTAATGAAATGTTGCAGTCACGCTACTGCCGTTGTGTCATGCCTCCGAAGCGTGACTTCCGGTGAGTGGGTTCGTTCTACCGGAGATGCTGAGATGAAAAGAGACACTTCCGATGTTATGGCAGAGTTGGTTCTCCATTGGGGTAAGCGGGTGGGCAACAATCCTAGAAACTCCTCGGATGGAGTGGGGAGGGAGGGGCATATACAAATATTTAATCCAGAAAGACGGATTTCATCCATAGATTTCGAACCTTTCAGATAAATAGCGACANTATATATATATATACGATGGCGTATATATATATATATATATATATATGCCCATACATACGGGGGTTAAATACCCGTAACTGAGGGTGAAGTAGTGAAATAGGCTAACTGGTGAAGTTTAGATTGATTTGTTTCTCTCATGGACAACTTTATGGTGCTTGATTAAGGGTACTTTCATCCAAGAATTTATTTATTCTTGCTGCCGGAAGTGACAGCCAAAATGGTGTATACAATAAAGTTTTGCATTAAATTTTTATAATTCTGAATTTGTAAAATTAGGATGCTGTATATATGTTTTTAAAAATCTGCAAGTAAAAGTATTTTGATCTTACAATATAGATAGGTTTTATTTTTTTTATGAAAAGAAGGAAATTGGTATAGAAAAAATCGCGGGCAACTCCGGGTAATCAACTAGTGTTAATATAAATGTATTCAAGGACCAATAAAGTTATTCATTGCAATTTTTTCGTGTTATTTTAAAAGTAACATTGATCAAATAGATCGTAAGACAAAATAGTCAACTCAATAAAAAGAAATTAATTAGGAAGTGGCGAAACGTCTTAAATTGATTTAAAAGAACAAGGAAAACTCTTGAGGACTGGGATAATTAAAAGACTTGCCAATGTTTGGACTATATTATAAATGCGGTTAGGAAGAGTGGAGTCATGTATATGATGAACTTCAAATAACAATTAATGGTAGAGTAGCTTCTATGCCATATAAAATTCGTACTGACATAATAGATTGTTAAATGATAATCGTAGTTTTAAATTACTTTGTGAAGATCAAATCTTTAAAAAAATTGTTCTTATTTTTCACGATTCCGAGGAATGATGTTTGGTTTGCTGTTGTTAGTAGAATGGGCCACAATGAGTGAAAGTATCATCGTGACTTGATACCATACCTGAGGACGCTGATCTGATCCTGCACTTCGACGCCTCCTAGTCGCCGATAGAGTGCAGGGGACATCTGTCCTCGCGCCCCTCGAACGTCCAACTTGATGTAGACGACATCGTTGTGGCTGGACATGTAAGTGCCCCAGTTGATGTCGAACTTGTCACTGACGGACTGGCTTCCTGGACGCCCGTTGCTGTCAAAGCACATCAGGGCAGAATTATTGACGGGGCCCTTCTCGGTGTCATGTAGGATGGGTTTTATATTCCCTCAAGACACATGAATCATGTATTCACAGCCTTCGCTATAAAAGTTCAAGGTAAAGAAAAGCGATCCAGAAATAAATATCATTTGTTTATTGAGAACGTTTGAATTATTTTAACATTTTTTACTGTTTTTTCATAATAAGATATTGTCTTCAAATATTTAACTAATCTTGGAAGAAATCTGAATCTTGGTTAACCCTGGAGTTTGTGAAAATTACCCGTAGACGGCCATTCCTTAGCCGCCTTCGCCAGCACGTGACCTTTCTTTATCCATCGACGAATATATTTATCAATACGTTGAAAGTGAAACATTTGCAAATATCATAATTAAAGGTTTTGGTTGTTTATTATTGTGAATTTCATAGAATTTATGATACATACATAGCTTCTCTCACCAAGGTTTTTATGGTATTTTTTAACAAGTACGAAGTAAGATAAGAAGTAAACAAAATGTAGAATGTTGAATTCGTAATTATTCTGTATCACAATGATACTTAAGTCAAATAAAATACTTTCATTTTGCTGCCACCAATCTCGTCAAGTAGTCCCCAACCTTACACATGGTAAGATCTAAAATTTCTCAATTACTGAAGGTTAGGTTCCAAAAGTGTTACATTGTCTAAGCATTCTTTTAACCCAGTGGCCTTTACCGATACCATTTGGTTACTTGTAGTCAAAAAAGTTATCAGCCAAAATTGTCCAAAGCTTACCATAACGATTTAGTCGTAGTGGTTTCTCACGATATCATCCTGCAGTCCATTTGGGTATTTCTTCAAGACAACCAAGAAATTTTATTTTCCGCGGAAATCAATATAATTTTGAATAGTGATGAAGAGAAAAATAAACATTGACACGAAACAAGCCTAGGATTCGCTACCAACACCTTCTCATTGCAATCGAACATCGTTTTCCAAAACGAGAGTGGGTTGATTACAACTCTTCCTCGATAATTGAGAAACCCATGCGGAGTACTTACACTTCGACAAGGACTGGGAAGGCAGCATCACGCAACTCCTCGCGCCAACTGGGAGGCAACTGCAACTGCACGTGGGCACTCCACCCTTGCGCCAGGGGCACCTCGAAGCTACGTTGTGTCGGCAGCGCCAGCTGGCGCAGACGCGGACCTCGAAGAGGGCGAGTGTTGAAGAGGATGCGCTGGAGACGATGAGTAGCAGCGGAGTGCACACCTGCGAGTGGCAATCCAGGCCCACCGCATTCCAATACGTAGTACGCCATGCCACGCTGTGGAGCCTACGGCAAACGAAATGGAATTGGGGTGATTCTTCTTCAAAATTTTATTTTAGCGATCATATATGATTGGTCATAATGAAGACACTTCGCGAGTCATTTCTGAAGACGATTGCGGTAATGAAATGTTTTCAAGCAGCACCAGCCAGATAGCGAAAATTCCCCCTTTCATATATGCTATAAACATAATAGAAGAATATTTCCCTCAGACCTCCACGCTTCAATCTAAATTAAAACATTCCCCTTAATGAATACATCGTTATTATACAAACCAAGGAATCTTGGTCAGTTCAGCTTGCAGATACTTAATTTTTTTGTTTTTGGCATTTACAACAAATCTAAATAACGTTTTAATTGGTTTTCGCCTGGGCACATACGATTAGCTCACTCGAACAAACGTTTATGGACAAAAATACCTCTAAATAATCAAGATTAACACTTATTTGTGGGGCGATGTTCCATAATTCAAGTTCTATCTCGAAATAATACAATTTCATAACTAGCTACGATTAGGAACGATTATTAAGGAAGTAACGATTAGGGTTACTTTGCCCATAAACCCATAGTTACATAATTTCATCACATTTTCTTTATTAAACAGATATGACATGGATTATGTATCACTTCCCTGTCACTTAAAAATACGATGAAATAACCCACAAAATAATTGGTAACCATCGTAGGTATTGAAAGAACGGAGTGAATGTTTTGTTTCGTGAATGTTATTTAACACAATAACAGTCATGTTTAGTCTCATTCCGCTTGCGGATGATCACGAGAGTACATGAAGCTGAAAGGGGATGGAAGGTTGCGACCAGGTCAGACAACTTCTACTCATTTGGTATTTACAGTAAATATTATTATTTATTTTTGAAAAAAATCATAAGGGAAAGTTATTTATTTTGATTGCATGGAGTATTGAGATGTATAATATTTAAGGTAAAATGTAGTATTCTTTTGGATTTGAGAAAAAGTATACCACATCCAAGTATATCAATGGATATGTTTCATTTAAAAAGTAAAAAAAAACGTTCCTTGTTAGTAAAATTATGGTAGCAGTTTTGATTATGTTAAATATACAAATTATTAACATTTACTTGGAATTCTTTTTTGTTTGGATTCGCATATTTTCCGTGGTTCAGCAATCATTTCTCTGATATGTGTCATCGTGCATATTTACAGT